>JAODJW010000039.1:15614581-15641648 GCA_026777045.1 Hyperopisus bebe | reverse complement strand
CGCCCCCAATTTGTGGGACTGGTCCTATGCAAATGCACGCAGCAGCCACCACAGCCCTGAGAGGAGGGAGCAGTGATTAACGTATGAGCCTCGCCAGTCTCCCCCCGGCCCTGGCCCCTGACACTTTTATGTAAAGTGAAGGTGAACCAGGAAGGTGGCCGGGAAGATTAAGAGAAACAGCCCCCTGCCAAAAAAAAAAAAAGAAAAAAAAAAAAACCCAGCTCCCTAGAAATGTGTCTCCATGACAGGGTCTCATTTGGTGTGTGTGAGAAGGAGCGGCAGGCGAGCGAGCGAGCGACAGGCCCAGAGGCCAGATAGCACAGATGATGTGTGATCGCCCCGAACTGGCATCCCATCTCGTAATGAAAGGCAAGACGGTGAAACCGGCTAGTCACACACGGATTACCGCAACTCGCTCTCCGCCGGCCCGTCTAAAGCCAGACACGCCATCTTATTTTGGGAAAGGAGAGGAAGGTGTAGGAGATTTAGACAGAAAAAAGGAGAGGGTAAAAATGGTCATGGGGGGGGGGGGCGAAGGCCATTTTAGCCACAAGCGCGACGGTCAGGAAACGATACACTGCAATTCTCGGCTTCACTTTCTTACTGTAAAACCTGGGAAAAGAGGCTCCGACCACGATGTGATGGTAATAAGCGACTGGATAAAGCGACTGCACCCAGAAAGGCTTTATTTTCTGACAGTAACAGGCCCCAGAAAAGGAGCCACAGTGACAGTGTGGGTGCTGGACGCCCTGCCGATCTCAAGGCCTGCAATGAGTGGGAAAACATGCCTGAGAGTTGCAGTCTTGAGGGTCTTTTATTTCCTGACGGGCAGGATGAAATAAATAAAAAAACCAGACGAAGCAAAGGGAATCACCCAGGCCCTTGTGACAAGTCCGAAAGATCATGAGAAACAACGAGCTCCAAATGAAAACGGCGGCGGGGAAACGGTCTGGAAATGCAAATGCTGTCTAGAAAGCAGAGGAAGGAGGCGGAACAAGGGCAGACAGAAGAGGAACCGTGGGCTGTGTGTCCAAAGTCGAAAGGCTGGGACATGAGCCCGATCACGAGGAAGACAGAGACAGCATAACAGTAAATCATACAGCAAACAGAGTCACCTAACTCCCACAACGTGATCTCACTGGGAACAGAACCATCGCTGTGGTGTTCACCGCCACAACTGGCATCGCCTACAGAGGACCTCGAGACCAACTCCTAGGCGATCCGGATAAACCGCTCTATAGGTTTCGGATTTGAAACGTGACCCCGGGTAAAGCGGACGATTACTTAGGAATGTAAACATTTCATGAAGGTGAACAAACAAAGAACACAGCTCAGCACCCTGAGACTGGAATTAAATAAAGTTAAGGTGGTTAGTGTGTAATGCCTTTTCAGATAAGTGTGAGGGATTACTGCTTTGTTTCTGCTTGGTAGGAGGCTGACTAATTAACTAAACTCAGGCCCTGACAGGTCTAAGACTGCCAAACCTGCGCCTTGTAACCTGTTAAATGTTCAGTGACATTAAAAGCTGCACCAAGGTAAAAAATAAAAAGTTTAATGATGCCGGCTAGGTCCAAAACAATGGTATGTATTTGTATTATAGGTGTCTTATAATATAATGTGACACTTCAATTAATAACCCGAGCTGACACCAATTATAACTGTCCATTTTGACAAAAATAACATAGTGTAGCACTGGCAGGGTGCATGTCCCAGCATGCTCCGCATGGAATTGTAAATAGCCCTTGTCGTATTGCTGTTGTTAATGTTAATGGTTGCATTTTCGTATTGTCGTGTGTGTGTTTGCCCGTGTCTTGTGTGTACCCAGCCCTCGCGTGTATTTGGCGTGTGTAAATCTCCCACCGTGTGTGCGTCTTGCAGTTAGACAACCTTGTGCTTCCTATCTGTGTATTGGGTTTGGTGCCTGTTTTAGTCCTTTTCAGAGCTGCTAATAAAGAGCACGATTTCCCTGGCAAGCAAGTCTCTGTGTCTCTCTCTGTTCCCACGGCCTGCCTGGCGCCACACTGGTGTCAGAAGTGGGATCCCGGAAGCAATCCCGCTGGAGTGGGCGCTGATTACCATTGTCCAGCTTGGTGGACCTTGAGATGGCAGAGATGCGATGGCACCCCAGGAGAGACGCGAAGCTTGTCTGCTGGTGCTGCAGCAGAGGGCACTGGGCTCGCCACTGCCCGGAAGCTTGCACCAGAGCCTCCGGCAGATGAGCAGGGGACGCTGGAGAAAGAGAGGCACCCTCCGCTCCATCCAGGACGCACCGGACCCGCACAGCACGCCCTGAAACTGCTCCTGCCCGCCCGCCAAAACCCTGGCAGAGACGATGTTGGGAGACCGAGAAGGGTGGGCACCACAGCGGACTCCAGCAGCTCACTGGATGTCAAGGGCTCCCCACTTGTCAGTGGCGAGAAGCCGCAACGTGACTCAGGCTGTGAGGCAGCGGGCAGAGGCTGCTGGATTGGAGCGGGAATAGGCATGCCGCAGCTGGGAGGCCCAGCTCGCTAAAAAGTGCCGTGAGCTTGACGAGCAGCGGGAGTGGGACCATCACGACCGGGAGCAGCTGCGGGAACCCATGGGGCAGGAGCGGTAGGAGCTGGAACAGCTGTGCAGTGAGTTGGCCAGCTGGGAGAAGGAGCGCAACCACCAGAACTGCCTGGCTGAGGCAGCAGAGGCTGCATGACTGCGAGATGGTACTGCTCGGCCAGGAGGAGGCGTGTCGCAGATTGGAGCCCCAGCTAGCTGAGAAACACCGCGGGCTGCAGGAGGCGGAGGTCACGCTCCGTGGCTGGGAGGAGGTGTGCCATGCTCTGGAGGCCCAGTTGGCCCAGGAACGCGGCAAGCTGGTGGCCCAACAGGAGTAGGGCAAGCTGCTGTGCAGGGTCACCCGACCCTGCAAGCAGGAGGCTCCGCGGTAGGCTGCCCCACAACACCAGACTGCCCCACAACACCAGGGCCCTCCCAAGCGGGGTAGGAAGAAGGGCCGGGGCCAGGAGGGGGCCGCTCCGTTGGAAGTCTCCAGCAGCCCTTTGCGCTGGGTGTCCCCGGAGTAGGGACCCTGGCTGTGGGAGTCCCTGGGTGTGGACCCCCTGGAAGCTGTACTGGGTCCCCTTAAGGTGCGGAAGAAGGGTCAGCGCCGGCGGGGATCTGACATGCCAGCACTGGCTAGCAGCTAGCTATGCCAACACTCGGGGAGCGACCTGCCCCGTCATTGGAGGCGACGCACCATTGGCTGCCAGTGGAACCCTGGGACTCACGTTGGCACTGAGGTGGGGATGGTCGACCACTGAGGAGGGGGCAGTGTAGCACTGGTTTTGTTGTATTGTTGTTGTTAATGTAAACAGTTGCATTTCCCTATTGTTGCGTGTGTGTTTGCTTGTGTCTTGTATGTACCTAGTCCGATCCTCTTGTGCATTTAGTGTATGTAAATCTTCCACCGTGTGTGCATCTTACAATTCGGTATCTGACAACCTTGTGTTTCCCATCCGTACATTGGGTTCCGTGGTCTTTGGGTGCCTGTTGTAGACCTTTACAGGACTGCTAATAAAGAGCATGATTTCCCCGGCAAGCAAGTCTCCGTGTCTCTGTTCCCACGATGCCTCGGTCCACCCAGCACCACAATATTGATATAAAGTACTTTTACTCCTGGGCAATCAAAGACATTTTATTTCTTATTATATTGTAACCTCTGAAACTAACAGGATATACAGGACATATTAAACCTGAGAATAAAACCCTTATATACAAACATTCAAATTTTAATAAGTTTTATGTATTCAAAAGTAATATGGGCGACGGTTTCAAAACAGAACTGATGCCTCCAGTCTCTATTATTTTAGAAGCATATTTTATTTAGTCTTTTTGACAAAGATACCACACACTTTCATTTGCTGTTTTTATGTGAAACATTGACCGTAAATTATTTTTGTAGGTTCCGGAAGATTAACGTAAAACCCAAACACTGCACTATTTCCTTGGACAACAAAATGCTGAGATGACACAGAAGGGCGACTAAAAATCTGTGTCACTGTCACCTTGCGAACGATTCGCCGTCGTTTAGCGCCAGTCCTCGATATGCATTATGCATCACGTCCCACTGTTGTTCCCAATAATGAGGCGGGACGTCGAATTTAAACACTACAGTTTCATTCATAAAACGTCTTTAGCGTATGTCATAAAGCTGTCATAAGATACAGCAGAACACTTAGCGGCAGAGGGGAAAAAAAGCGATAATGTCATTTAACTCGATTTAGCCAAAATGAAGAACAAGGCGCGTGGCAACGATTTACGCTTTGACAGAAACAACCACTCCCGAAACAGGCCTAGGGGACGCCCGCAAAAAATAATGGAGGCATGAAAACATTTAACTGTCAGTTACTGCTATATGAACAACAATCATGGCAATAAAACTGATGCCTAGAGCACATTTAGTTACATATAATACACAGAATAATGTATGGTGCCGCAGAATCCCATTTTATGAAATTACAAGGATACATGTACCTCTGACTATCAACAGTTCAGCGTGCATCACCGGCAAAAGTGCATTGTCAACAAGAAATCAATTGTTGGACTGGGGCAGCGTGCAATTACATTGTCCAGTTAGCCTGGCATTTTGCAGTGGGGAGACGCAATCTTGTTGTGCAACAACTTAGCGATTTATCACCCTGCAGTGAGCGGAAGTTGTGATGGATAACTCGCCTTTGACCCGTACACAGGTCCCGACAGAGTGCACGGGGCCCCCTACAAGGAGGGTGATTCTCCAAAGTACATGAGTAGCTTAACAATGAAGCCACAATCCTCAATCCACCATCTTGACTGTTTTTCCAGTTGTCGCCATGGGTTTGATTTTCCAATAAAAAAAAAAATTTTAACATTCTTCCCCCACTTATCCAAAAGGTGATTGTTTGAAGGACTGCACTTACTGAAAACTGCATAACAAAATCAACGGTGTTAATTCGACTTTATAAGTCCTGGGGGGTGGGGTGAAATAAACACCGAAGGTGTTGAATTAGCATGGCCAAATATTGTGGTGTGAGCTTCATGGATTGTATAATGCCTTGAGGGATGAAATACATACTTTGTCCAAGTGCTTTTGTCCCTAATTTTGTAAGGATTTTTAAAATACAGTTCTGGCACTGAATAGACCTTCTTTAGGTTTCTACCATCTTAGAAAAAATCTTTGGCTCACTTTTTCACCATTGATGACAAGGAAATTCTGGCTGGGGTAAAACAAAACTGGTGCTTAATTAAAACAATTTATATGCTTAACTGCTCTATTAGTGCCTACTTGAGTATATGAAAATTTTGTTATGTGACTATGAAATAAGAAGTAGGCGTGTCATTACTGGAGAAGCTTTTTGCAGCCAATAATGGTTTGGTTTATAGCTGGTTTATTCAATATGATAGATCATACAATACTGTAATCATATATAATAATCACTCACTGCCCTAAAACATGTGTCTGAAATATTAGGCAAGTCTTTATATTTGCTTTCATATAGAATCCAAAACATTTTCATTAATCCAGGGTCATGTCAGATGTCGGAATAGTGGGACTCGCAAACACATTCAAATACAGCAATATGACTTAAATATTCATAGTCATGTAAATATTTAAGTTTTTAATAATTAAAGTTTTCCATGTTATTATTTTAAGTATGATTGGTGGTACTTGATATATTATTGTTATGTTTACTATTGATTGAAATCGTTAACATTGATTTTTCAGTAACCACTTATATGGTGCAGGGTCAAGAAAGGCAGGAATCTATCCCAGGGTGCACCAGAAAACGAGATACCAGTCCATCACAGGGATCAGCGAGCCACCTAAACCACGTGACTTTGGGCTGTGGTTGGTGATCGCAATTCACAGGTGGAATTTCTGGAGAGCATTCAAACTCCTGCAGGAAACAGATGAACCCACAGCCCTGCAGGTGTAGAAGTGCAGGGCAGCTCTCTGACAAACTGGAATGAAGAACTCCAAAAGAAGTTTAAAGACTTTAGTAGGCAAACAGTGACGTTACTGCGGCTTGTAAACATCGACAAGGAGCCAGCTTGTCGTTCTCAGTATAAACAATCATCATGTAAATCCTCAAGAACAAAATGGAAGAGATGTTTGCCCGACGTTGCTTTTTTGGCCCAGTCCACTTTTATTTTTTAAAATTGTCTTTGGTTTCCAATAAAGCCTCCCCTGAAAGTGCACCCACAAACACCTACTTCGATCCTCTGTGATTTCTAACCTCACCGCCACTAAATGTCCTTTCGCTAAGGACATTTGCTGCTAAGATAATTCCGGTCAGATTTGAATCAGGTTTCCTACTGAGTCATTTTTCACTATTTTTTTTTTTTTAAACACAAGCACTAACTTCTACACACAGCAACTACACTACTGCGCTACAAAGAATTTAGTATTTTAGTGGTTCTTTGGTAATTTTCCTTAAAATATTTGGGCAAGTAGTACAAAATATGGATTGGATCAATACACACAAGAAAAGGCATATGGCATGAATGCTGGACAATGCACTGGTCAATGCATGGCCTTCCACTAAAAATACAAACTCCAGTATTTAGAAACAGGATGATATTTCAAGTGGTAGCTGTAAGGACTGACACGTTTAAACATTTCTGGTTGTATGTAAGATAAATGAAGGACAACAACCACAGAAAATAAAAAGTAAGAGAAACATGACATTGACAAACATAAATAGGTATTTGGTACTGGCTTCACAAGAATGGAATGAAGTACCTCATGTTGTATTTACTTTATTACGTACACCTACCTAGTAGGGTAAGACCTACCCTCTGCACACTACTATGGTGCTATTTTTGTATCTCTGGCCTTCCTGGAAGCTTCGAGTCTGACCATTCTCCTCTGATGGCAGAGCTGCCCCTTACTGGATGGTTTTTGTTCATTACATCATTTTGTGAATTCTACACACTGTATTGTGTGAAAATCCCAGGAAGACACCTCTTTCTGCGATGCTGGAACCAACGATCACGCCATGCTTAAAATCGCTTAGATCGCACATCATAGCCATCATAGCCATGCAAATGCTTAGCCAAACAGTATCTGAACCTCTTGTCCCTCTCTGCATGTTTTACGTATTCAACTGCAGCCACATGATTCACTGTTTGCATTAACAAGCAGGTGCACCTAGTAAACTGCCCATTGGGTGTATATTAACTCTGCTGAAAAAATAGGTAGCTAGTGCATTTCCTGAGTGCTATTAAAATATGCAAGTGGAAATTTGTTAGCTTAATTCAGTGGAGGTGCAGCTGAGTATGTTTCAAAGCTTTTTGCCATCATTTTCCATGCCTGTTTATTTATTCAAACTACCAGTTTGAACATTTAATTTCATGAATAAAATTACATGCTTGTATTGGGGTCTAACACTGGCATACGGAGAAAATGGCAACATTTGGCCGTGTTCACAGGGGGAACCAAAGGCACAACAATCTTAGCCGCAAACACCGCACGCAATCATGCTTTCCCAAACACTAGGTGCATACAGTGGTTTCATAATTGTTTGACACACTTTTACACATTCAGTGAAATGTCTAAAGGATATCGTAGATTGATAAGTTATACATTTGGGTTTAGTGGTGCTCCGGTTTTTATGCAGGGAAAACTTGTAAAAGCAGAGGCATAAACTATGACATATTTGGTGTTTTTGATCTTAGTAGGTATGTTGACAAAATTTTCAAAAAGGTTAAATACTCTTTACCACAGTTGTAAAGAGCTTGAAAAGACCTTTAAAATGGTACCACCAACATTTTGATAGGTTAAGTATTAACGAAATGGTAGTACTTTGAAGTTTGACCGACATGGCCTAATTCTGTACATTGTTTTCTATTGAAAGTGAAAGAAAGTTGTGACCTTCAGCCTAAAATTTCATACATTTTTTGTTATAACTTTTTTAATTTTAAAGATATTGCCTTGAACTTTTCAGGAAATGTTAACTGTTGTATTCTCTACTAATTCCAGTATAAGGGTATCAAGTCATTAATTACCATGTAATTATGTTAATTACTGAAACTCGTTAATAAGGAATGCGACCTTTCTTGGAAAAAAAGTAGCAAATACCTTGTGTGTTGTCATGAACCTTTCAGGAATAATCATTTTTCAATAACACCTTTCCCCACAGATGATGAAATAATGCATATTTAGAGCGTCGAATCTACACTGAGCATTGCTGAGTGAGCCATTTTCCAAATGTACACAACTTTTTGCGGACGCTAGAAATGCATGTGCGGAGGCTCCAAATTACTTGTAACTTTGTAGTTTTGATCTTTAATACTTAAAATAAATGTCTACAAAGTTTTTAAAAGAATTCCTACTCACCTTCAATAAAATTAGGGGGTGGGTTTTCGGGTTACATCTTCAAATTCTTGCCATTCTTGTTTGGTAAATCTGAAATCAAAAATTCGAAAACGAGGCGGCTTGGAGGCATTCCCTGATGATGTCTTCAAAGAGGATTTCCGGAATTCCTATGCGCTATTCAATTAAAGGCGATTTTGTTGGGTATACCCTTGCCAAGTTGAAAATTTCTAATCTGCCGATTGGATCCAACATGGCGGCCGGCGTAATCGCGTATACCAACATACCTAATGTTCATCAGTCTGTGGTGTGCCCAACCTAAAATTCTTTTACGATTTCACGGGCAGCGCTATAAGCTGTATGACTTTAAGTTTTTTTTTGTGCCACATACACAAGTTATACTCTGTGTAGTTTGCAATGAAATGCATGGTTCCCTAACACAAAGACTGGTGATATAAATAAAAAAGACACATAAGAGACTAGTCGTTAGACATTAGCCAATAAACATTAAACAATAATCATAAATATCCATAGTGTGTAATTGGTTGTAAAAGTGACAGGTGATGCAAAGGAGTAAAAAGAAATCGTTACATGTGTATATTGAGTAGGCTGTTGAAATATTGCTAAGTTGCTTACTAGACGCATATTTTGTCTTTATTTTTGCATAGCTGGTTGTTTTATTGGAGCAATTCAGCCTAAATACCCAGTTCAAGGGTACAACAGCAGGACCCTTTGTGGGAGCAGAACCAAAAGCCATTCCAGGTGTGAGGCCTCATCCTTAACCACTGCCCTACCTGCAGGTCTGTAACCGCAGCTGAGACACCATCTAATTCTGTAAATGAAACAAGAGAATTTATATGCTCCTCTACTATATTCTGCCTTCATTATACCTGATTTCTGCTGCCAAGGTATTTGACATTTGCTTATCGTGAGAGTAGTTTTGTAATTATCAGTGTTAAAGTACAGAACTGTCTTTGGCCAAAGTTCAAATTCCTCAGTAAAACGTATTCTTTTACGAAGTCTGAAGTTTGCTTTTTACGTGTAGCAGCAAAAAGCAATATCACTGCTAATGCAAAAGGTTGTTTGACACTATTGTGGCACTTGTGTAATTTGATGTTAAAGCTGCGTAGTTCTGTAACTATTATATTTGACAACTTATTCTCAGGAACAATGATGTGAGGGATCCCATTCCACATTAGGTTTTTTCTGTCTATAAAGTTTATGTGTACTAACTTTTTGAATTAATGATTATTTTCATTTTTAGGTTTTTTTCTTTGTTAGTCATGGACTACATTCAAGTAACCCTCAGTATAAGAGGATCGACACGCTCAGGTAGGGCAAGGTCGTGTTAACAGCGTGTTATGCAAATAAGCTGCATCACACAGCAGTAGGGATGTGTCACGATACAAGAAACTTAGTAGCCTGTACCAATACCAGTAGAATTACATGATTCTCAATTCCAAATTCAACACCATGGTAAGAACAAGATTATCCCACGTAATTAAACATAAGCTTCTTTTGCAAAAACATTTCAACATTACAAAAATGGCATTTCTGTAAATGAAAGCAACAACAGTACAGAACAGAATACAGTACTATGGTTTATGTGATAGTAGTGCAACAATTTTTTGTAGACGCCGCAGTGATTCCTATGAATGGCATTATTTTCCTTGGCCTTTTGAACAATTGAAAACTGTAGTTTTGAACTGCTTATCACCACTTCAAAAAAAGAAGTACCGTTGCGTGTTCAGAATTTTGGAATTAAAAGCTATCGTAAGTATCGGTTCTGATGACATCCCTACGCAGGAGTCTAGTAGCCTGCCCTTCATTTCATGGAAGTGCCTGGTACTGCTGCCTCAGTAGTCACAGTGCTTTTTTTTCTGCAGGAGAGTCCATCGCGGTCGTGGGTAGCTGTGAGACGCTTGGCAGCTGGTGTGCCCAAAGAGCAGTAATACTTCACCCCGAGGGCGATGGGTAAACACCAAAAACTCTCCATCAGTTTGCATTTCATGTGTACTTTTCATAATGCTTTTTAGTGTTAGTAATAGTCTTTGTTTCTTTCCGCAGCACTTTGTGGAAATGGACTATTGACATCCCAAGGGGAATTGTAGCAAATTATCGCTATTTTAAAGGCTACTTTCTAGAATCTAAGGTGAGAAGAGCTCCTTTTGTTTTCATCGGGAGAGTTTAATTTATAATATTGATGTAAAAGTCCCTCCATTTAGTTGGCTGTAGTGCAGCACTAATATGGTTTTTCGTATACTTCCATTATTATGAACCATTTTGGCAAATGATTGCATTTCTATACTAACCATTGACATAGAGGATGCTGATGTCAGAAGTGCTTGCTTCCTTCCCTGTTAATACCAGGACTGTGAGTGCTGTGGTGATCAGCAGTTAGATGTTTAGCACATCAGTAATAATTTGATACAGTAGAAGTATCTGAATTCAAGCCAGAGGATGCGACTGAAATTTAACTTCAATTTTTAATTGTGTTTGTGAGACTGTTAATGTGGGAGACCTTGTGCAAAAGGTCTGTCTTCTTTTTGTCAAGTTGATGCCTTGTGCATTTTGGCTAACATATTCTTTTTGGATTTCTTTCATTTTCAGACATAATTATATTACATATTTTAATCATATAATGATGATGATCATTTTTCAAACTTGGATGTGTAGTGAAGGAGGTCTCCCATATCAATACTTTTACAACATGTGGTATAGGAGCTTTAGCTACCTCGATATCTGTTGATATGATTAAGGGTTCATTATTATTATTTTTTTTTTTGAATACACATAACCTTTAAATCATCCGTCACTCAAAATGAATATTACTTTTTAAAGAGGTGGGCTCTTGTTTTTCTCCTCTTTCTTTGCACAATTAAGTTTTATTCCAGTATAGCGTTCTTCCATTGCTACAGCATTCATGCTTAATTTTTTCAGTTTGATGACAGGTAATCACCACACCAGAGATATTTAAGTGTTCCACTGTGTTTACTCAGTTCCATGACTGCATGTTTGTGCTATAGAAACAAATTGTTGCCTGCATTTTATCACTGGCATTTTTTCAGGGCATTTATTATATCCTGCAGCTGAACTCCATGTTCTCATTGAACATTGTTTTTGGTGGTGGTGCTGGGCCCATTACTGTGGAAGTGCCAGTAATTGGCTAATCTCAAGTACAAGGGATTTTTTTAAAGCTTCCAGCAAGAGTGAATGGTGTGATACTTGGGGATGCTTTGAGTGCTGTGATGGTCCTCAGGTTGGGAACGGTGACTTTGTGGAGTGCATGGCAGTATGTGAACATGTATGAGAAAATAACAAGAAAAGAATAACATACTGTACAAACTTACAGCGTATCATTATGAGAACTTTACTTTGAAAGGGAAGAACAGATTTATTAGTCATGTAAGTGGTTAACATGAACTGCTCATTGGCAGTTGGTAATTTCAAGACAACTGTGATCTCTTTTCAGGAAATCCTCCACCATCGATTTTCGTTTTCCACTGATATTAAAATGTGATTCAGCTGCCTTATTGTTCCTATTTGAAAATTATTGAGGTTCATATTATGTACTTTTCCAATGATTCAGTTTTGTCACAGTTGAGTCAGTCTTAGTTTTTGATTATAAATGAGCTCACTAAAATATTTTGCCTTAATCCTAGATCGTTATTGCTGGTCAACAACAATGATAAAAGTGTTTTCTTGACTAATGAATCCACTTTGCAGATTTCACCCAAACGTGGCTGACTGGCTGGGAGATTGGTGAATATTCAAACTCAGACTGTTTGGAGACGACTTTTGGTTTAAAACAGCCAGCATAACCAGTGTGTTTATTTTATTGTTAACACTATATTAAACATTGGAATTGCAGAACGCAGGTGTTCCATGTCAAGTCATAGTCAATAAGTGGGAGACTCACCAACACCCGCGAACTTTGCAGTGCTCAGGTATATACCCAAAAACTGCACGGCTTGGTAACACATGATACAGCTTCACTCTATGTTTCTCCTAGAAAACTTTCTTAGCAGGAGATAAAGCAGGAATTATTTCGCCTTCTGTGCAGCTAAAGTAAACATGGCAAAGCTGGGTGAATACAATCTGTTCAGTTAGTACGGATTACTTTTTGTTTGCCGTGCAATCAGGTCTTTTGTGGCGGACCTGTGATCTGTGTTGGCATTTAACATACTGAAATTATGCATTATGCATGTTTAAAGGATGCATCCTGTAAGTTGTTTGAGTCAGATACTGTTTCAGGAGTACATGTTTCACCCCAGATACTTGCAGTTGCTGTTTTGCCACATTTCATGAATAAGGGATGTGAGGTTTTGGAGATTTTGCATTTTGTCAGAACAGTTATAGGTACTGGATATAAGATTTGATTCATAAGATGCAATGTATATTTATTTGCATATTGACTTTTCTGTATGTCTCTTATGCCTAGCTGACAATGTATAAGTCTGGCATGTATGTATTAATTAGAATTTTCATGCCGTAGCTAATGTTATTGGAAAGTTGAAAGCTAAACTATAGTCTGATGAAGTCTTTATAGAAGGAAAGATATGTTACAAATGTGTTTTCACCCAGTGAATTTGCCTGATCACCCTAAATTATCAATTGATACTTTAACCAAAAATGATAATGTGAGAAGTATATTTTCCATTTAAAGTACAAAATAGATTTGAACTCAGTTTATCTATGCTTGGTGAAGTGGTCCTATCTAGGTGTACAGTTATATTGCTATAATTTGTAGGGAAAACATTAGCTAGGACTTCTAGTTGAGGAAAATGTTCAATTTTTAAATTTATTTAAGTTGTACCTGCGTTTCATTTAACCACACTCTTTTAATGTAATGGATTGATGGTCTAATATATCTATGATTCACCCATACATATTACTTTGGTTTGAGTTTAAGGATGGTTCATTGAATCATTGAAATTTCAGCAGATTATACATAAATGGCAGTTTATAGATTTAAAAAGTATTGTGTAAAGTCAGATTTAATTATTTCCTAATTCTAATTTCTTGTGTATTTACTGTTTGTTTATTACACACTAATAGTTTGGGGTAGGGCACCATGCCTTAAAAACTAAAATGTTTGGTAAGTTTACAAACTGTATGAACTAATATAAATACTTGGCTTCTTAGGGCATTATCTAGATGAATTACAAACTATTTGATTTTAATTTTATTTTTTATTAGTGTGCATGATGAAGTATTTTGATTTAACCTATTAGGTAATTATGATAACATTAGAAAATAACATTAGGAGTGCAGTTTAAGTACACATGCAGGTGTTTTTAATAAGAGGATAAATATAATGACATTTAACTTAGAGTAAATTAGTAGCAGAAATAGCAGAGTGCAGAGTATTTATATTACATTCTTCTGTCAAAGAAAATAAAACGCAGGATCTGATAAGTCATGAAACTCAATATCATTGAAACCTCACTGTAATTAAGCATACTTTTTCAATAGATCATTTTAAAAGTAAAAATGAAAGTTGAAATACTCTGTCCTTTCTTATTAACCTGTTCCCGGCATGGTTGTGGCATTGTTTTAATGCTGCTGTTGCATTACAGAGTCAGACATCTTTATCGACGATGGACATTTCGGTTTTCACAGTAAGTCACTTTGGTTTTGATAGTCTTCAGTGATAAAGTGGAGTTATATGCTAATTTGAAATTATTTTTGTAAAAGACTGGTGTAAATAGTGCTGTTCAGGGTTCCTTCTATCAAAATATTCATGAGAGAAATTCATGAGTCTTTCACTGTAACCAGTTACGATTGTTTCCACTCTACGTGTATCAGAAGTATTGCAAGAATCAGAATACAGCACAACACTTACACTTGCATTAATTTAGCTGACGCTTTTGTCCAAAGCAGCGTACAAGTGCGGCTAGGGAAAGCTTCCAATGAATGCCCAGGTACAAAAGCACAACACTATTATAACAACAGAACGTTTTGGCAATTAAGCACCACTTTTGCTAAAATGACTTAATAATTGTGTATATTATTGTACTATAAGCGATGTTTCTCGTTAGGATAGAATTGCTGGTTAAGAGGTTGCCTGGTTAATTAACATCACTACATACTGCAGCGATCTTTTGGATGATAATGCTTTAAGATGGAGATGCTGCACTTTTTTGGACAGTTTGATACCAGTGCAAATTAGCAGTCACACATACACGGAAGCCAACAATTTTCGTGACATTCACATTTGGGGTTAGACGCGAATGGACACACACTCCACAGCAAAGAATTATGCAGCTATAACATTTACTATTTCCAACATATAGATATAAAAACAAACATCTATTACACTGAGGGTGCTTCAGGGTGCAACACGTATGCTGAACCGGCTCCATGTTGTCACAATACATAACAATTTGGATGGTTTGTAGACGTGTAATAATATCGTGACCTATATCGTGGATTGTGATTCTAGCCCAAAACATCATTATGTGATATTTTAGCCATGTCACCCACCTGTATTTCACAGGCCAAAATAGAGAGGGCCTGTTTCAATACAGAAAAACAGCATGACAAATGAGTAATAACTGTACTATGGAGCTTGGTCAATACAGCAGAGCAGTATTGGGGTTTACTTTGTTTTACATGCTGGTGGCTTTTAACGTGTTTGTCCCTGCAGACGGCATAGAATGTGTGGATTCAGGCTGGCTGACATGTCAGACGGAAATCCGCCTGCGCCTCCATCATTCCCAGAAGCCCCCTGTGTCGATCACAAAGAAAAAATTCAAGAAGTCGAGATTCAGGTACACTCATAGGCTGCCTTCTGTAACGCAGTCCAGGTGGAATAAGGATTTAGCTACAGAAATGCTGGGCAGGGCATATGGTGAGGTTGTGTTCTTGACATTCTGTGCAGGCTGAAGCTGATGCTGGAAGGCATTGAGGAAGAGGAGGATGATGAGGAGCAGAGTCCCACAGCCTGGAATAAAATGACCCCCACGCTGGAGATCAGCATGATCAGCAGTAGTGGTTACAAGTCTCGTCATTCACAGCCCGAATGTGGCTATGCCCTTGAGCCTGACCGCTGGACCGAGTACAGCATCCTTACCATGGATCCCGACAACCTCGAGCTGACCTTTGAGTTCTTTGAGGTTGGTCACTTTCAAGGTGTCGTACAGAATAATTGCCCCATAACTGATGTTATGATGATCTACGTTTTGAAAGCTTCACACTGGTAGGTCTTGGATACACAATGTAACTGCTACAATGTTTGTTTATAGAAATTTTGAAGCTGTTGCTTTTTATGCTGGGATAAATTGTTTGATGTTTAAAGATGTTCGTCTTTGGCCTAAGCAATTGAATTAGCTGTTACTAAAATGCTGCTTTTGTATGTTATTGGTCCTTGAACATTAACTTAAGTCACTGTTGTTTAGAATCATGTTTTTATGTAATGAGAATGATTCCCATATTGCTTTAGATATAATGAATATTATGTATATTTTTACCTAAAGGAAAAAATTAGCAGCCACATGCAGGATTTTCTGAGAAAATCACGGGCAGTTTTTTCTGATCCATGGGAATTCATTTTTATTTTTAATACTGTGCTCCATCTAAGTGTGCTGTACTTTCATAACTACAGTTTTGCTAGCTAGCTAAAAATAGATATTTTCACTGCATACTAATTTCAGTTACAGAGCTCCAGATTTATTGGCAGTGTTCGATAATATTTTAGTTTGTTTGAAATATAAATGTAAGTGCAGGGAGATATTTAGTATATAAATGCAATTGAATGTTGTGATCTTCATGTATAAATGATGAGCTGGGTGCTGGTCACCTTTGCAGGAGGAGCTGAGTGAGACTGTTGTCCAAGGCGATGTTCATCCTGGCCATGTCGGTATTGCCTGCCTGCTCTCGTCCTCCTTTGTGGAAAGTGGGAAGAACATTGGAGTGGTCACTCTGCCCATAATGGGCAGAAATTCCAGGCAAACCATTGGCAAAGTCAGAGGTAAATCCTAGAAAGCCTAGAAAACCCCTACCCTCAGTTAAGTGTTTAGCGCACTTAACTGATAGTGACTTTAACTTCATTGGTTCATCATCTTTGGAACGTTTCTCTGTAGACTCATTTTGGGGTTGGGCAGATTGGAGTTAAGAGCTTAAGCATAACAAGAACTGTCAGTGTTAACCTTGTCTTCCTGTCTTCTCAACCCATTTTAGTGGACTACATTGTGATAAGACCGATTAAAGGTTTTATGTGTGACATGCGTTCCTCGTTCACAAAGTACTGGAAGAAGAGAAGTGCTTTGGATGTTGGGCACAGAGGAGCTGGCTGCTCACATCCAGCAAAGTGAGTCTCTGCTGCTTTAGCTGCAACTTGTTCAAGGAGACATTCTGCAGTCAGCCTGTTTGGTCTGAATGACAAGAATAGCAACACACTTATCTGTGTGATTAGTATTTCCTGGGTGCAGGGAAAGTTCTGGTGTACTCTTTATCTGGGAAGCTTAATAAAGGAAAATATGGATCCAAAAAATAACTAGCTTTCCGCTGTTAAATTAGCAGCCTTTTCCTCAATGTGGACTGCCCATTTTGGTGGTGGCAGTGGTTTAACGACATGAAGTTGTAACCTGAAGGTTGCTGGTTTGAGACCTAGAAGGAACCTTAGTCGACTATCTCTGAGTGAGGTACTTAAGGTGATTAATTTCAGTGAAATCTTCAGCTGTTAGAGTGGGTTACAGATGGTTCCTAGCTAACAGAGAACATTCCCAGAACTTTCAAAGGTCTTCTTAGAGTTCAAAAACATTCTTACTGTAACGTTAATAGAACGTTATTTCCACATTTTAAATTTTAACAAGGGTTTTGTCAGTGTCAGCATAACATTACTACTTCAACCTCCTTTTAATGCAGTTAATGTTGAAAAATATTGTTTTGTAATATTTATTTATTTATTTTTTTAAACCGCTATATCCAGCCTTGAACCCATGACCATTAAGTCACAGTGTTAAGACTGGTTCATACTTCTCCGCACATATACTAGTGGACGTATCCGCTTGAATTTTTATGATGCGTTTGTCATTGTGCGCCTCTGCGGACGAACGCCTGCTGCACTCCACATTTGTGAACGTGCAGCTCTGGACACAAAGCGCATGATTAATTCGCTAGCATCCACTTTAAACACCCACATGGATGCTTTTACCAAGTATTGGGGTAGTTTGCAAAGCTTAAAGACTATTTACAAGGTAATAAAACTGTTACATACATGTGTGTAATACTTGTCTTGAATTGAAAATCTCACACCAGTCAGCTGACCAAAGTTTGCAATCCTGTGAGCTGGCTCTCTGAATTTGTAAAATATACAGAAACGGACACAAACCTCTCTGCTTTGGTAAATGTGCAGGGAATATCAGAATAATAATTTGTATAATAATACTATTTAAAAAATTATACAAATACGACACGTTGTGCACATGTGCAAAGTACGTGTCTTGACCGGAGAACGTTTCCGTGCACGCATACGCAGAGTGGATATGCGAATATTGTGCTTATGCAGAGAAGTACGGACCAGCCTTTAACCTGGTGCTCTAATCATTTGTTGCTACGTTATTATTCTTGGTTGTAGTCCTAGTACTGGGATAATGTTCTGGGAACATCAGGAAAACTGGGCACTCTGCGATTTAAGATATGGAAACATTCAATCAGTAATCGTTCCTAGAATGGAAAATTGTTAGTGGGGTTTATGGTGAATATAAAAATGTCAGCTATGCTACTGAGTGCACTCACTGAAAATTAAATGGATACTGCCTGTCTGTAAAAACACGAAAGCCTTACTGTGAAGGCAGTCCCTGCATACCATACTGAGCTCACGCCTGTCAAACATTCTTTATTTTTTAGGCACACCAAGATCAGGGAAAATACCATCGCATCATTCAAAAGTGCTGCAAACCATGTAGGTCCTCTGAGAGGGTTTACCTGATGTTTAAAGACACTTATTTGTTGTTACGTCAGTGGTGTGGAATATAACAGAAAATAGTTTAAAAAAAAAAAAAAAAAGCTATGGATATTTTAATGTGTTTATTTCTTCAGGGTGCTGCCTATGTTGAGTTTGATGTTCATCTTTCCAAGGATTGTATCCCTATTGTGTACCATGATCTCACATGCTGTATTTCTACAAAAAAGGTAAATATATTTCTAAATCATTTGTTGGGGGAATTTTTTTCTTTACAGAGCAATTGATTGTTTATAAGAATAAGTATGTATGTGTGTATTTCATTTGTGCTACATCATTTAAAGTCTTTTTCTGCTCTGTTCAGAAAAATCAGGAACTTCCTCTTGAACTGCTTGAAGTTCCTGTAAAGGATCTTACATTTGATCAGCTCCAGCTTTTGAAGGTATAGTATACATAGAAATATGTTTTCAGTACCTAGCTGTAGTAGAAAGGGCCTCTGTGTTTAATGAGGATATTCTCAATTTTTATCTGTTATAGCTGGCCCATGTGACAGCCATGAAAGTGACAGACCACAAAGGTAGGTCTTGGCATCAAATCCGGTCTTTTACTTCTCCCTCATCCCATCCAGAACTGACTGTTAAACAGAATCTTTTGATCTTAATGTGTCACCATTGGATTATCTGCAAATAAAACACAAGGTTGAATTACTGATTGAACACTCTTATAGAATGAAAAGCCAGTTTGAATTTCAGGGAAGGACATCTGACTTGTCATATTTGTAGCTTTCACATCCAGAGTGATTTCTTTTTTGTTCTGGTTTGCTGTGACAGATTGCTTTGACGAGGAGGAGTATATTGCTGAACACCAGCCTTTTCCGTCACTTTCTCAGGTATTCTGTGTTTGAGTCTTTCTGGGTATTAAACACCATTGAACCCTGCTCCTAACCCCAAGCGATCATTCAGCTGAATTCTCAAAATTAAGATTAACTTTATTGGTCCCAGGGGGAAATTCTGGTGCATACAGCAATTTTTAAATTTCTTCCCCAAGATTTTTCAAGCAGTTCCTGAACATGTAGGCTTCAACATTGAGCTGAAATGGATTTCTCAGATGAAGGTATGTGTGAGCTTTTATCTTCTTTACATGGTGAAGACTTGATTTATGAATGAAGGGTAGAAGCCAGTCTGGAATTATCTTTATTTCTTTTTAAATGAAGGATGGAACCTGGGACGGAAACCTCTCATCGTACTTTGACATGAACATGTTTCTCGACACCATCCTAGTATGCGTGCACCAGCTTGCAGGCAAACGAAGAATAGTCTTCTCATCCTTTGATCCTGATATATGCACAATGTAGGTGTTTATTATTCATTAGTAACACTGATCTGCTTAGTGCTGTTAATTTCAGTCATTGTCTTTTTGATTTTTTTTTTTATTTCTTTCGGGGAAACTTTTTGACAGGCTTGAGAGTGAATGAGTAGCAGTTTGAAATGAGGAACTGAAGTAATCATGCAAGTAAAATTCTCTAATTTTTGCCCACATGCAACAGGGCTGGGTGATATGACAAGTAACCTGGTGTCGATACAGTGTTGAATGACTATATTATTGTTTACAACAGTGGGCAAATAAAAAAATAAGTACACAATCGATGTATAGTATTGCCTTACGGAATCAGAGCTTACTGAAATGCAGTGAGAGCAAGCTTGGAAAATGCCTGTTTTTCTGTTTACAGGGTTCGCCAGAAGCAGAACAAATATCCCATTCTGTTTCTAACTCAAGGAGTCTCTGACATCTACCCAGAGCTGATGGACCTTCGCTGCCGCACAACTGAAATCGCTATAAGTTTTGCACAGAGTGAGGATATTTTGGTGAGGGATGAATTGCATCCTTATGGTGGCTCTTTTCATTTTATGATGAGTAAAGTATATTATTCAAATACATTAAATTGTTAAATGGCTAGTTGGCCATTGACCTCCGGTGTAGTTGAAGGTGTTGTGCTGGTGTTGCAGTCCTTGCGGAGTATCGAGTGTAGTACAGAGTAATACAGTCATTGCTGGAAGACTAATTCAACTCACTGGTTTAAACTAGTGATCTGTCCACAGTAATAGTAAAATTTAATTTTTATTTAATTGCACTGCGATCCTCCCCATTTTGGCTGATGTAAAATGTACTCCCTCAGGGAATCAGCGCACATACAGAGGATCTGCTGAGGAATATGGACCACATCAGAGATGCCCAGTCAAAGGGCCTGGTGATCTTCTGCTGGGGGGACGACAACAATGATCACGAGAACAGGAGGAAGTTGCGAGAGCACAGCATCAACGGCCTCATCTATGACAGGTAGGCAGCTCCAGGTGCCATTCCTTCGAACAACAGAGTTTGTGTGACCAAGGACTTGGGTGACGTCCTGCAGGATTCACTTTAAATTCTCGTTCAGGTGATTTTGATGAATAGATGAAAGGCTCCTTCTGAGCAAGTAGTAGCTTAGCCTGTGTTCAACAAGCAATCGAACAGACGTTTGCTGGTTTAACAGTCCACTCATTAGGATACCCTTGTCTGTTAACATCTATTTGCATTTGTGCCGCTGTGCTGATCTGCGGAGCTGACAATATTTTGCCATAAGGACTAACACTGTTGGAACGGCATCCTCCACGATTTCAAGTCAGTCAGGTTAAATTGTGATTTAACAGTGGTGTATTGTAGCTTAATCTGAAGAAATTCCCCCTAAAACTGTGCTTGTTTCCATTGCTTGTATTGGTAATAAAAGTTCACAAAGGTTATCACCTTTCTTCCCCACTTACTCCATTTTCTTTGTCTGATAACTTTGCCTCTTTCTTTTTCTTCAGAATTTTTGAATGCCAGATGGCACATTACATTGATTCGAGTTCTACAGACACCAGTAATGTCTCTCTACCTGATCTGTAAATTAAATTTTATTATTTTTTTTTGTTCACCTGGATGTCTTGCCCCAGTCTGAATGACCACGTTCACATAACTGCGCAGGGAATGTTACCACATTCCTCAACGATGATGTTTGGTGCTTGACTTATCATCTACTTTATTACAGTTGCACGGATTGCAATCTTCTTCCAATATAATATTTGTCCTATTTTTAATAAAAGACATGATATCTATTTTATATATGATATAGTCAACTGCCCTGACCATCGTTTTTTGAGTTTGGCCCAGTCAGCTTACTTCCTAATACCAGGTGATATTTTTTTTGCCTTTTACTTAATACTTTTGAGTTTTTCCTCAGTGTGGTTTCTTGGCTATCCAGGGTGATTTCCCTGATTTTCTTTGACTGCATGAGCAGATTTGGCTGCCTAGATGTAGATGAAACTCGGAGGTTTAGCCATTGCTGTGGCTGTCAGTCTGATTTGAGTTCCTGTTAGGATGAAAGCATGGTTTTTCCTAGGTAAGCTGTTCAAATCCAGCATGCAAAAGCCACTCCTCACTCCTACCAGTGCCATTCTACCTCCGTGGGTCATGTTTTCCCTCTGGTTACCACATCTAGTTTTTCCTTATTGTTTTTTATTATATACTTTCGTCATGATCTTGCTTTAATTTTTTAAATAGGTTATTCCTACTGTGTAATATGTAATTTAAAAAATACGATTTTAGTTCTTGAATTCTACATATTTCTTGAGTAACCTTGAATGGAAGAATATTTTTAATATATTATTTAATCATTAATGCTATCATTTATTATATAATGTATTTTTGCAAACGACAAAGGTCATGTGTAGTAGTTCTGATCAGAAAAGATTGTAATTTTGTAAATTTCACATTCTTAACTGAACTATGAATAGTTTCAGCCATTTCACAGTTATACTGCAGAGGTGATTAAACCCAGACAAGTTTGTACTTGTTACCAGCTGAACAATTTGATATGTAAAGATAGAATTTATTTGTTTATATTTGGCAAACTGAAATTTGTCAAGGCAGTGGTATTTCTCAAGACTGTCTTTCCCTGCAATTATTGTGCAGTCTGTTCCTATTGAGTAAGAAACCTTCCTCGCTGTTAAGTAACACTGGGTTTTGCTGAAGATGTTCTGGATTGGATCCCACTGTATTGTGGTGGGTCTGATTTATTCAGTACAAACTGAGATGTTCGAAAGGGTGTCTGTGAACAGTTTGCATGTAGATGCAAGGGTAGGTGTCACAAAGGTGTTTATACATAGCAGTTTTGGTCAGAATAATACACTTTTGTTCTTTTCTGAAGTTAACATTTACTTCGCTTCATAAATTTTGCTGTGCATGTTGCTCGGTTTAACTTAAATATGGATGGCTAAACGTATAAACATTTTTATTGCATGTCATTAATTTTTTAAAAGAAGCATTACATTTGGTTTGGGCTTCTGGCTATTCACACAAGCAGTCCTTGCATGCTGTCAAATAAGGATGGATTCAGAGGAAATTCTCCAATCCTCATTGTCATTGTGGGGGCCCAGTGAACTGTGAGGGTTCACAGAAATAAAGGAGGACATTAAGGTGGAGGAATGTACCAGTTCACCTGGCTGGATCCTATCACCTCCGTGCCAGTATGACTGCTAACTCAGCTGTTTTTCTCTCTGCTTTAGGATCTGTGATGTTGAGCAGTCAAACATCTTCAAAGTAGAGGAGGAGGTGTCGCTGAAGGCGGTCATTCCAGAGGAGACACTGAAGAGCTGCGTTTGCTCCGCCTACAGCATCCCATGCTCCTCCTTGCCCTGTACCAGGAGAGCAGGGGCAGGCAGTGCTGAATCCGACTCAGGCCTTAGCTCATCATGACCTTTCACCAAGTGTTGATGCCAGCAGATGTGTAAAGACTAGTCTTATTCCTTCACTGCTAAATTTGAGCCTGGGAGGTGATCATGGCCAAAATTGCTTCAGCTTTGTGACTCAACAAGTAAATGCACAGAAAACCAATCTTTTCATTTATGTGGCCCACAGTTGTACATATCAGTAGCAGAGCTGCTGCACAACTTATAACCTTACTTTTTTCCTCAGGTTTATTTATTTGTTTATATAGATCATCATTGTGTAGCTTCACCAAATTATGTTTATTCCATGACTCCTTATTTTAAGAAGTGTAAGCTTAGCTTCAACTATGCCAGATGCAATCATTAATCTGTTTTTTCCTCTTCTTGAAATGTTTATACATGCCTGTACACATTTCCCAACTGCTGTTTTTTTTTAGAAAATGTTTCTCTTTGCTTGGGTTGTCAGCCTTAACATGTTTTAGTCGTGATTAAGTTGAAACTTCAATTCAGATAAGCAGGCACAGTGGAGAATTTCATAAACATTCATTTATAGGTCTGGATCCTGTTTCACAGTATCACACCTTATAACATATACACATATATACATATATATAAATGTGCAGTTATTTATAAAATGTATGCTCAGTACATATTTGAATTTTGCAGCTTATGTAAAATACATTCAAGTGCTTGTGTTCCTTATAATTCACATGTAGAAATTCATATAGAATAATCTGTTACTTGCAGAGCTCAATTTTTACAGTACTTCTCTATGCCTGCAAATTCATACATGATTTATTTTAGGATCTAAGCAATTTTTATCGTGATTGCAGGACACGTCCCATTGCCTTTGTTATAGCTGACAACCTGCTGCGTATGACATTGTGAAATGCTGAAAGTCACACTGAAAAACATGAACGCCTCTGGCTGGTTTAAAAAAAAAAAAAAAAAACTCATTTACCTTTAGAATAACTGGTGAAAAGGTGATTATGCTGCTCTATTTACTTAAAATGTATGATGGTTTCAACTGAACTTGTTTGCAGTGTTTCGCCTTGAACCTGGGTAGATGCTGCCAAAAAAAAGGCCTACATGAGCCGGTGATGGAGCGTTGGTGGCATTTTGAAACCGTGATTAGCAGACAGATGTCGCTGCAGACTGCATCCATGTCTGTGTGTTTTTTGCTACTCAAGTTACTGTGTGCTCGCATTGGAACCTGTGTAACTGATTTAATGTGACACTGTGGTAGCACTGGACATTATTAGGTGTTTGATGGTTTCAGTCGACATACCCAGGAGTACCTCACTTCAGTGTCTGCATAGCACTCTTCCGTGTTCGTTTGTTCACATGTTACATGGCAACGCAGCTGCAGCTTGATATGATGCAGAAATTCAGTCATATATGCTTAATTGTACTGTATCTGACATTTTATGTACATTTGTGCTCTTATCCTCTGTGGATCAGCAGATGTCTTAAATGTATTCTAAATGGTACTGAATGCCATTTTGATAGACTACTCTGCGTAAATAAAAAGGAATAAGACCAATGAAAACTGGGCAGAGCATTGGCTTTTTGGGTAAAACCAAATAAAATATGTTGCATTCATCAGCAGACTATGGTATTTCATTGCATCATGTTTCTATAGTAGTTTCCATGGTGAAATGCTTTGATTTATTTTGTTAGCCCTCCCCATGTCTCCTAAGTGTGGTGTCCTTTTGGATCAATATAAAATACTGTAAAAGTTAATAAATATGGCTCCCATAAATATTGCCCAGCTTTTAGCTGTGAAAATATTAAATACTAATACTATTGTCACTGCTTTAAGGCCATACAAAAATTGTCTTAAAAAAAAACACTAGCAGTCTTTTAAAATCATTCTGCAATGCTCACACAATCAAATGCAGTTATAAGCATATTATTCTGTATTGTCGACAAAACTCTGGATCATACGCACCAATTTCCATAGCTGTGAGATAAAACCAATTTCACCCTGTTTATTTGGAACTCTACCTTTCACTGGCTTCATTTGTTTACAGATTTAATGATTATAAGAGCAAACAGCATTTTAAGACTTGAAGGCAGAGATGAGTCAGCCAGATGTGCCAGTTGTGGATTTACTAAGCGAGTAAAATAGGTGTGACGGTTAGGGTTGGAGTATAAATATGGCCAGGAAAAATTCACATAGTTTACAAAATCATTAAAGGTGAATCTGAAATTAGTATGGGGTCAGGATCCCTGCAACCATGTCACAGTGATAGACTGATTGGGTGCCACCTGAGGGAGCACATTATTCATTTTGGGGTGCCATGTCCCCTTATCTATCCTTGTAAACCCTTGTCTGCATGAGGATGTCACATAATCATCTTATATGCAATTTTAATACATAATAATGGGTATCGGAGGGGAGACTCAAACCCCCAGGCCTGAATGTGTGAGGCAGCAGTGTATAGAGTTTGTATGTTCTCCCCATGTCATGTGGATTTCCTCTGGGTGCTCTGGTTTTCGCTTACAGTTTAAAGACATGAAACTGGGTTAAATGCAATCTCTGCATTGCCAGCGAGCATACTCCTGTATTTCATGGTCGTATTTTTTTTTCTACAAAATTGTTCCTATATTTCGTGCCCTGTACTGCACCGCATAACCCCGATAAAGGCCTCTGTCTCATTTTGAGTTTAATCAGCAATTTAGGGAATAGCCTACGTATTTCTGCATTTTTTAACCAAACTGTCCACTAGTGGACGCTGCAAGCAAAATAAAACATGCAAGAATTTTCAGTTTTCACCAATGACACTAACTAGACATTTACAGCAAACAATGACCAAATAAAATAACTAAACACACGCATTTTACCAAATAAAATAACTAAACACACACATATGTGTATATATGTGCATATATCATACCAGCTTAAAAATTCGTCTTAGAAAAATATTACTAATAGTCTAACTTGTTTTTATAACCGCATCATTAAATACTTTGCTATATATTTTAAATAACCAAAACAAATCTATGTCGGCCCTGTCCTGTTGCACTATCCACCTCTACATTGTCCACCGTTTCTAGTTTCAAAATAATAGGTTTGAAAAAGGTTTTACTCACAATCCTACTATGATGTCTAAAATATGCAACGTAACTATACAGACTGCCAGCACCAAACCGGTTGTCCTTCCTCAATGCTAGTGCCCTGCGGTCATGATGACCGATAAATCGCAGCCTCCCTCCCCGAAGGAGTTTCCAGTACTGCCCGCGGCCGAATAAGACCATTGAGCATATGATGACCACTTGGCCATCTCACAAACACTACGCCGGACAAGACCGTTGGGTTCCCGGGAGTTGTAGTTCAATATTACGTAAGCTGCTGCTTATTGAGAGATTCAAAAACTACATAAACCACAATTACCCGCGCTGTCCGCTGTACACCTACGCTACATAAAACCACCGACTGTAATCCTCCATCACCATAAGCCGATGCAGATATTTTGTATCTAGGTAACGGTAAATATACCGGTGCACCTAAAGCTTGTTATTCTTAAAAAATAACCAACAATGGACAATTCCGGTAAAGAGAAGGAAGCAATCCAGCTTATGGCCGAAGCGGATAAGAAAGTGAAGTCCTCCTCGTCGTTCCTGGGGGGGATGTTTGGGTAAGAAGCGCTGCGGCGGTCAGCGCGCTTATGCGGCTTCCTTAGCACGCTAACCGGCTAGCCTGCGCCCCCCAGACCGGGGGGCGTCTGTCCGCAAGACTGCGGAGGGCAGGAGGGGAACGCGGAGGAGGTGTGGGGGTCGGGAGCTGAATCTGAGCAGGTCATAGGGAGAGGATGCTGGGTGTCAGCGCGCCCTTAGCCAGGGGGAGAGCTGTTTGCTGATGCTAATGATAATAATAATAATAATAATAATAATAATTAGAAGAAGAAGAAGAACGATAATTACGATGATGACGACGATGATGATGAAGGGCAAAGCAAGAGTTCGCTTTGTGCTTGTGGGGGTGTTGACATCTAGTAAATGTTCATACATGCACAGCTACGGTGATGCAAAAGAATACGCAATGGAATGCAGCTCCCCCCCCTTCTCTCTCTCTCTCTCTCTCTCTCT
>JAODJW010000039.1:15591732-15611238 GCA_026777045.1 Hyperopisus bebe | reverse complement strand
GAGGTAAATGTGGTCTTGGTTCTGCAGGACCCCTGGGCAGTTGAGAGGTAAATGTGGTCTTGGTTCTGCAGGACCCCAGGGCTGTTGCTTTGTAAATTAGCTGTGGTCACATGTTTATATGGGTCATTTAATAAATGGCCCTTTCCTGTGTCAGGTGACCGGAGCAGTTCGTTTGACGTGCTCAGTCTAAAGTGAATGGAGAGCGTAAGAGAGCATGTGTCGCTTTAACGGAAACCGTCCACGCTTTTCATTATTTTCAGGTTGAATATCCCTGGATGATAAGGCCCCCAGGACACTAAGTAGGCTAAGTGAGGATGTGAGGAGAGTGTGTGGTTCCCCGGGGCGGCATTTGTCCCCCTGGTGTGAAGCAGGACGCAGCTTTCAGGTCAGCATGAACATCACCCTAAACTCTTAATCCTGTTTGTGTACCAAATAGTCCGCCATTGTGGTTGGAGACACATGTAGCAAAATCGGAGTTTAGGAAGGAGTTCCGGAAGATGTATTTATTGAATAACTCAGGTTTTCTTGAAAAGTGCCAGTTTTACAAGTACTTATGTAGCTGATTCTTTTATTTGAAGTGGCTTGGGTGGGGGGGTGTGGCTCAGCGGGTTAGAATTCTGGGATCAGAAGTTCGCTGGTTCAAATCCCAGGATCGGCAGAGTGACGTCACGGTTGGGCCCTAGAGCAAAGCCCTTAACCCACAGCTGCTCGAGGGACTGTCGACCCTGATTTCTCATGCATGTCGCTTTGTATAAAAGCTTCTGTTAAATACACAGAATGTAATGTAGTTGATGTTTATGCACCAGGATGGAAAGTCAGTGTCCCGCAGCTCCCATATCACAGCGTTTCCCCGCCGCCTCCACCGCCATCTTCTGAGCCGTCTCCTGCCTGTGTTTTCTAGTGGGAACCACAAAGTGGAGGAAGCATGTGAGATGTACGCCAGGGCAGCCAACATGTTCAAGATGGCCAAGAACTGGAGTGGTATGTCGCCTGGTGGAGCTGGGAGGGGGCACCGTTTGGCGGGGCCCGGCGCGGTGACAGGTGTGTGCCTGCGACGCTCTCTGCTGTCTGTTTCCATCTGCAGCTGCAGGGAACGCCTTCTGTCAGGCCGGCAAGCTCCACATGCAGCTACAGAACAAGCATGACTCCGCCACCAGCTTTGTGGACGCCGGCAATGCCTACAAGAAGGCCGATCCCCAGGGTGAGCATGCGAGGGGGGGTCCCAGCCTGCCAGGAGCCCGGCTGCCTAGCCAGAGCCTGTCGGGGAGGGCCGTGCGCTGTGGAGGGGGCTGGATCCTGGGAGAGACACACATCACAAACTGCGAGTTTGCAGGCAGTCTGGTGAAATGAAAACCTGACAGTTTTGTGCTCTAGTCGAATGTCCCAGCATCAGATTTATCAAGGTTTTGTACCAGTATAAAATGTGCTTTTTCTGGGGTAAAAAAGCAAAACAAGTATATTCCCCACCCCAAATGCTTCCCTTTATGTTTTAAATGAATGACTGATGTTGCCTTTCAATTTAAATCTATGTTGACATCTCTGGTCCACAGAGTGTAGCTGGTGTGACTCTGGCGCCTGGCAAATCCCACTCATCACCTTATCTTGCCGGCTGAAAGCTTCACTGCTCGCCTTTGCTAGGAAATGCTGGTACAGTCTGTGGATGTTTGGTTTTTGGGTGTTTGGTCACTGCGTACGACCAATTTCCCAGCGTAATTAATGGATCAGAGTGAACTAAAGCTCGAACTCCTTACTGGACTTGAATATACATTTGGAGAAGCAGCCGTTTTATATCTTAAACATTCCACATTGCTGCTAGATTCTCACGATTCAACGCCAGAGACCATAGACCAGCAGTAAAGCCTAAATAAGCCTAGTGATTTATTTTAGTATTTTTATGTAATGTATTTACAGTGTTTAGGTGAGCATCCACGATAATCAAACTTATCTTTTGTCTGATAACTCAAATGTTCCAGTGCTTTTGATAGTAGTAAATATTTATGATTGGTCATTGTATTTATTTGTGGAATTGGCCATCGGTGTTATAGTGATGAAGGAGATACGCTCCAGTCTGGTGTAGAATTCCTCTGTCTGCTGTCCGACGGAAAATAAATATCCTCTGAACAGATAGTTTACCCCACCTGTGTAAACACAGACATTCGGATGTATCAGAAGTCTCCAGAGTGTAGGGCTATGCCGTTTTCACTGCTGGTACTGCTAACATCAATGGGCAAAAATGAGGTCTCAGACATCCAGGACTGGGGGGGGTTGCATCCCGCCAGTCTTCTGTGCGTATGGAATTTGCATGTTCCCCGGATTTTGCACGAATTTCCTTATGCAGACCAAAGGCATGCAGTCAGGCTAATTCCAGCATCCTCCTGAGGTCCTTTAATGAGTGTGTGAGTGTGATGCGAATGACCGGTGTCCCGTCCAGGATGTACCTCAGCCTTGTGCCTTATGCTGTCTGGGATCAGATCCCAGCGCCCTGCGACACGGTACTGGATAAACACATTGGATGCTCAGATTTATGGAGATATTGGCGGCTCGTAAGTGTCCATGAATGTCTTAAGCTGCCTGAGTCAAGCTTGATCCTGGCTTCTTGAAACAGAAGGTGACAGCCATGAATGATGGTCATTTTATCCCCCATGCTGGAAAAAGGATCAGCCAGAAACGTTTGTTTTTGCGAGCAACCAGTCCAGTAGGTGATAAAGTGGCTGAGAGTTGCTGTTTGCCTTTCCTGTCAGTTTATCTAATCCCCAAACCCTTTATCCTGTCTTCCTTTCCTTCATGCGCTCAATAGAGGCTATCAACTGCTTAAACGCAGCCATCGATATATACACAGATATGGTAAGATCCCCAGAGACCGACAAAGCGTTTCAGAGTGCAGGGTGTAGCGAGCCTCGTAGCCCTTGGCTAATGAAATTTCTTTGTTAGATGCTTGGCAGATGCATGAAGTAAGTTTCAAGTACAGAGACGATGAATGTCTTGAGAATAAGGGACAATATGTTGTCTATTAGTAAAAGTAACTTAATTTTTAATTTGTGTCATAATGGTATGAGTGACAATGTGTCATAGGAGATAATGGCTCAGACCGTTTCCATGGTGACAAAGGTCGTATTCCTTCATTCAGATTCATAGCATCTTGTGTCAGTATTCATCATGCGGATAGTCAGAGTGCAGGCGTGACTCCTTGTAGTATCCTTTCCATCACTTGGAATTGAATTTCTCACTAGTCAGTCAACCCCGCCTTTTTTCCCCCCTCGTCTTCCCAGGGACGGTTCACAATCGCCGCGAAGCACCACATCACGATTGCCGAGGTCTACGAGTCTGAACTGGTGGACATCGAGAAGGTACATTCGCACGTGGGCCGTTAGCCTTGGCAGACATCCCTCGCCGGTGTTCTGTCACTGGATGACCTGGAGTTCTCTAAGCTGTGCTTACTTTGTGCTTAATTGAATGTTAATTTTATTAATAAGTCATTTGCTTCTACCTCCCCAAGGCGATTGCCCACTATGAACAGGCAGCAGATTATTACAAAGGCGAGGAATCTAACAGGTAAAACACTACAGTGCAAACATGTGACACTGCGGGTTATCGGAAGGTTGTCTGTACGAATTTCTGGAGGGGGCCCTTAACCCACAAATGATCCAGGGCCTGGCTGACCCTGCTTTTTCAATTGTACGTAGCTTTGTGTAAAAATGTCTAGTAAATGCATGTGTTTGTGATTAATGTGACCCAAAGCACAATTTAATGTGAACCGTGACGTCACTGAGGAGGAAGCTCTGGAGGTGTTAGTGGAAACGCCCCGCAGGGATTAGAACTGCCGTCCCAGTCTGACCGGAGCTTGTTTCTGTTTCCTCTTCTTCACGGAAGCTCTGCAAACAAGTGTCTGCTGAAAGTGGCATCGTACAGTGCCCAACTGGAGCAGTACCAGAAGGCCATCGAGATCTATGAGCAGGTGGGCGGCTCTGCCATTCCACATTACGGGCAGCAGGTGGCATAGCAATTAAAGGAACGGACTGCTGAGTCAAAAGTCCCAGGAGGGGTCCTGGTGCAGTGCAGCGAGTGAGAAGCTTAACCTGAACCTCTCCAGTAAAATGTCCATCTGTATTCATTACCAGAAAGAGCCGCTTTGGGCTGGCTAAAAATACTGCAGAATGACACTTTGGTGGCTCGATGTTAAAGTGTGTGTGTTTGTGGATACATATATATAATATGAACTTTTTTTAGGTTGGAACCAACACTATGGATAACCCTCTACTGAAATACAGTGCAAAAGAGTATTTCTTCAAGGCTGCATTGTGCCATTTTATTGTCGACGAATTAAATGCGAAGGTCAGTATGTGTTCAGGTGCATCTTCGTGCCCGTGTGTGTGTGCGGTCAGGAGTCTTTCTGAACTTCATTAGTGACGCAAAGCTTAAGAAGCTGCACCAGTTACATCTACAAATGTTAGTGGGTGTCACATCAAAAGCCCTGTGCTGGAATTTGTTGTAAAATGACTCATCTTGTCATTTTTTTTTTGTCGTTTATTTTATTTATTTATGTATTTTAGCTTGCTGTGGAGAAGTATGAGGAAATGTTTCCAGCATTTTCTGACTCCAGAGAGTGCAAGTTGTTGAAGGTACGTTAATTAGACGGACCCTCTGAAATAAAAGCAGACTTTGATCATAAGTGGATCAGAGTCACTGCTTAATAAGTCCCATGCAATGAACCGTATTCATCATAATTACAGGAGAACGAGTACAAGTTTTCAGATGCAACGCGTAGCGTAAATATTGCACATTAGTTTGGTAGTTTTTATTTCAGGGCTTTTAATGTTAAATGTACAACTTAATATTCCACTTTCTTTCTGTTTTTGACAGTTGAATGTCGTAAATAAAAATTGTCTTGTTGCATGTTATATATTGAAATGCATTTTATTTATGAAAAAAGAGAGGGGGGGTCCGAGGATTGACAGTGGCAGGAAATTCAGGTGGGGGTGAGGAACCAGCACTAGAGGAAAAGGAAGGATCTTGCAGAAAGGGCAGAGCCCACTGACAGTCACGGTTGGGAGGCCTCAGGACATTCATCACTTTCTAAAGTGAAAGATGATTTTGGCTTCATGTTGATGGAGATTCTTATTGTTCTTTGTTTTTCTTGTGAACACTTTCGGACTGACACTAGTTATTATTTGGGGAGAGTGTGTCAATGCGGGCTGTGTGTTTTTTTGTGTGTGTTGCAGGAAATTTCATTAGTGATTATTTAAAGCACTGCACCGTCTATAGAAGAATTAATAATCAGTGGCAATGCATGAAATCTTCACATCTTTGCAATTTAGGAAAAGCCAAGTGTTGTTTTATGTTATGTTATGGAAATAATGTAATCAGTATTCCTTTAAAACTTAGTCCTGAGAGACTAAATAAATTATGCCCTGGATTGAGATGCTATTGTCCGTATCATGCTACGAGTATTGATTTTTCATAAATTTGTTGTTGTAACACTATGAGTTCGTCTGCATAGCAATATACAAGCAAGGCTGTGGTTCAGACTAAAGCCATAAAGCCAAAAGAGGACTATCTGGATGTAGTTCAGACTACATATTTTAACTGCCATTGGATAATATACCAGGCAAACTAAATAAGAGTGCTTCTGCTTTTATCTCTGGGGCTCTTAAGAAAACTTTTTGGGAATCTGAATGCAATTGAGAAACCACCCTGAACTTTCTGAGCAGTTGAGAGATGCATAATGTTTTTTTTTATATATAGCAATTTATGTATATCTAACTGGCTTATCCAGAATCCTTGTGTTCTCTCTACAGAAACTTCTAGAAGCTCACGAGGAACAGAACAGTGAGGCTTTTACTGAAGCAGTAAGTTATCTCCAAGTTAAATCGTTCATACCGTCAGCCAGTCTCGGTAAGCACATTTACAGATACGTATTTGTTGTATGTGCTGGCCTCATGTGGTTTATGCCTTTTTGTTAAGGTTAAGGAGTTCGACTCCATCTCTCGCCTGGACCAGTGGCTGACCACCATGCTTTTACGTATTAAGAAGACAATCCAGGGTGATGCTGGGGATCTGAAGTGAAGTCAAGGATCCCACGTTTCTCTACGTTTGTGTCCTAAGGTCTGCTTTAGGGTCTCCATCCTCCCCCCCCCCCCTTCCGAATGCGACCCATGTATCCGTATGACTATCACTGCAGATTTGTCCGGTTTATACCCCCCAGGTCGTCTTCTCTCTTCCCGCAGGATGCGGCTGAACGTTGTGCCTCTTTGGTGGCATTTCTGAGTGCAGTTTCCGCAACGTTAAGCAGCCCAGAACATTCCAGAACACCGAAAAAAAAATGGCATTTCCACATTTAGACACTTTCCTGATTACTAGTGAAGGTCTTGCTTATTGTACAGCTGTAATTATTTAGATGGAGTGGAAATTCAGTCTATTTTGAAATATTTAAATAGTCACTTCCGATTTTTTTTTTTAAAAAGCAGTGTTCATTTCTTCTCATTGCTGTTTGTTTCTTGTGGTTACACCATCTCATTTCCAGGCACCGTTCAGATGCATAAAGATGCTAAAGCGCTAAGGCCATCTGGCTTTCCAGGCAGGAACCTCTGTGGAACTAGTTAGACCCCTTTGTAATTTATTTTAAAAGCATTATCTGGCTCTGCAGCAAAAGGATAAACACAGAGATATGTTCACCAGAAGGTGCAATGAAGTATTAAATACTGTGTTTTGTCGCAGTAAAGAGTATAATCTAGGTTTCATCTGGTCCCAGAGACCCACAAAGTAGCACAGATGTAGTTGTGCAATGAAATAGAGAAATTAAATGTTTGTTTATTGACAGTTTAAGGGCAGGGTGTCTGCTTTTGGCTCAGAAATCATCATTACATGATGGGAAGTGATGCTCTGTTCAGGTCATGGGAGATGCTAAGAATCCTGGGGGTGTCAGAGGTACCAAAACTTTTTTTTTTTTTAGTTTTCCCTTTGCTTCCTGGGTTTATTGTTCTCTTCACCACCACCCTTCAAATAATTCTGACTGTTTCCCATCACTGCTAGTACTATACCTACGCTGAGCGGCCTGTGGATGGATTTTTTTTATTTTTTAGTTTTTGCACGGTTAACTGAGAGAGACGCATCCGGTCCCCTCTGGTACAATGGCACTTTTATTATGTCTTGTGTAACGTCTCAGTGTGCTTAATGTCCGTGTTGTGAGTATCTACTTGTTAGAGGTGAACTAGCTATCCTCAGGATCCCGCATACGAGCATGTCATCACATGTAATTAGTGTTAAGGTATTGTGACGCGTAACCCGGTTTTTAACAACCAAAAATAAAAAGAAAGTGACCCACAAAAGTCTTTCCACTTCCTACTGTATGTATTATTGTATTTCAGTTTCTGCTAATGTACAGTAATAAAGGAGGGTCTCTGAGCTGGTCTGCCTTTCATGGGTCTTAGATTCTTGTCCCGTCTTTTTCATCCCATTTTGTATGTGTGCAGCGGCAGCTTAATATATGTAGCAAAGTAATTAGGCTGACAGCTGGACTCTCCTGGAATGCAAGCCTGCGGGATTCTGTATGTTCCTGTCTTACAGATCATGCCAGTAACATGTGCCAGAACCAGGCGATAGTTAAAACGCAAGGTTTAATCTCTCTGCAGTCCTGTCGACGTCACACAATACATAAACAGCTGCCCTTAATTCAACGCTGAACTTTATTCTCCTTAAACACCAACTTACACTGCAGTTGTACTGTTAAATTTGGTATGTCACACCCGAGTACAGACAGTTGTGTTATATTCACCCTAATACACAAATGTAGTACATTAAAAAGCTATTTCTTAGTCTACCAGCACATAACCTGCATCTGACAAAGCAGAGGTTAGATGTTGGGTACATACTGCAGATGAATGAAGAATGAAGATGAGGAATGATGGTAATAAAACTATCTGTATGACAGGTTGTGCCACATTGGGTTTGCATTTACCATCTTATAACCATTCCAGCTGCGAGGAATATCTGATCTCAGATACATCTTTCGACTGAAAGGACAGCGGTAACAGCGAGACAGACACACATTCACCCATGAAAGTGTGACCTTAGTGAAGCCATCACACGTCTAAAAATTGCACCAGGGAACAACAGAACCTTTATCGTGTTAAGGTAAAAGGACAGGCCGAACCTAACGTAAAAAACAGCATTTTCAATCTTCGGCTGTCTGTAACTAAGAAGCCTACATACTGAAATACTTAACGTAGCTCAAAGAGCACTGTACAGCATCTGGTCAGTTATGAATATTATACATTAAGTGTGCATTACAATGGGTGTAAACAGCCCTCATTAGTAAGAGAATGTCTCAATGCTTTGAAATGTCAAACATAAACAATTAAATGCTACACAAAGGGACAAGATGTTGCATCATTCTTTAGCACTGGAAGTGTTCAGTGCTATAGAATTAAAACGAACAGAACCAGGCACTCAGATTATTTACAGAACTGCTAAATATATCATTATTTAGTTCAAAGTGATGCATGGGCAGATTATATGCATTTCATGTATTTTTAGACAAAACCTTCTGATAGCTGAGATCTATTCCATTACAACAGCTACAGTGGAACTAGATCACATTCATTCTCTAAATAAAGACAGCGGAGTTTAGCCCTACATCGCCGTGTCGGACACGCTCTCAGAAGTGACCTCCATCTCCACGCTCATAGTTTCTACAGGCACATCCTCGGTCACCCCGAGGTGTCCGACTGCGGCAATCTCAGACGTCTGCTCCGGCTCGGCTTCGGGGTCCAGCTCTGAGGACTGTACCGTAACGCACACCTCGTCGGCCACGGGGGCGCACGCCGATAGGGGCACCGAAACGGGGACGGAGAGCGGTGCCGAGACGGGGACGGACAGCGACACGGGCAGGGGGATGGAGACTGTGACTGGGAGAGGTAGCGGGTCAGCGCCACCTGCTGGCTGGTGCTGGCTTGCCTGCACGTCGGTCTGGATGACGGCGAAGCCGCCCAACGTCGCATGGCTCACTAGGGCGATGGTGCCATGCCCGGTCGCGCTCCAATCCCCCGAGATGGTGACAGACTCAGCCTGGACTGCGGCCGTTTCCTCAGCCTTTACACCCTTACCGGCACCGTCCAGTGCGCTCTCGTCCTCCTTCTCCTCCGTGCCATCCTGCTTTATCCTCTTTGGTCCGCTCTCCACGTTTCCTTTAAGCACCACCAGGTAGTTCTTCCACGGAATGTCCTTGTCATGCGTCTGTGGATGACACCCCAGCTAGCTGGTGACATGACTTGCGCTTGTAAATCTAAACTATTCACTTAAATATGGACCTGGTTTAGGTACAAACTGATATACTATACTAAATATACTAGAAATTATTTTTAACTAGCAAATTAGGGATCTGTCCACAAGGTCATGGGATTCAACTCCCTAGTTGGCAGAGTGAAAACATCACCACTGGGCCCGTGAGCAATGCCCTTAACCCCTGCCCTGGGGACGCTGGCTGACCCTGCTCTCTGACCCCAAGATTTTCTCTCCTGTACGTCATTCTGGACAAAAGCATCTGCTCAGCTGATGTAAATGTAATGTAAAGGTGAAACAACTTTTAGCTACAGCCATAAAGATCTTTCAGATCATATATAAACAAGCAGATGTGTACTGCAGATCCAAAGTGTAAACATTTAGTTCCCACCGCTCACCATGGTGTGCCTCCGGACGGTGGATTTGTCTGTGAAGGTGCGGTTGCAGAGCACGCACATGTAGGGCTTCTCCCCGGTGTGGATGCGGTTGTGCCGCTGCAAGGCATTCAGCTGTGTGAACTGCTTGCCGCACTCATTGCAGCTGTACGGCCGCTCACCTGGCAAAGGGACGACACGGCGTATGGGTCAGGGTGTCGCATGACCCCACAGGGCCCCCCACGCACTCGGCAGGCGGCGCTCTGCGGATCACCTGTGTGTGTCTTCATGTGCTGGTGCAGAGAGTTCCTCTGCGCAAATGCCCGCTCGCAGATCTCGCACTTGTATGGCTTAGACCCCGAGTGGATCCTGGCGTGGTGTTTCAAATACTCCTTGGATGCAAAGCTTTTCCCGCAGCTCTCACACATGTAGGGTTTCTCGCCTGATAGGTCGAAGCAAAAAAAAAAAGACTAAAAGGATTATTAAATGATAAAGATGTTAACAGAAGGTGTCCAAATATACACCATGGATACTGTACATACTCATCTGGTACATTTGATTGGCTGGCCAGCCCCCTACCTGTGTGGCATCGCTTGTGATAGGCCAGCATGTGGTTCTGGGTGAACCTAGCATCACACTGATCGCAGGAGAAAGGCTTCTCGCCCGTGTGCGTCCTGTTTGACAAAAATTGCAAGTTAGCGCAAATAGCAAGTTAGCACAAGCGTTGAATGTAGTCTTCAGATACCCATTATCCTCCCTTCAACTGAAACAGTGACATACCTGCGGTGGGTCTTCAGTGCTGAGCTCTGTGAAAACTTTGCCCCGCAGTCGCCACACTGGTATGGCCGGTCCCCCGTGTGCGTCCTCTCGTGCAGCACGAGGGCCGTCTTGGAGCTGAGGGCTTTGCCGCAGATGGGGCAGAAATGGCGGTCGGCACCGCCCTCATGCACCTGCCGCGTGTGCCTCTTGACGTCCTTCTTGCGCTTGAAGGCCTTGCCGCAGACGTCGCAGGGGAAGAGGCGCTCGTCGCTGTGCACGTGCCGCTCATGGATCTTGAGGTTGCAGCGGTTGGCGAAGGTCTGCTGGCAGGTGCCGCAGCGGTACGTAACCTCAGGCAGGTCGCCGTGGCTCACCATCAAGTGCTTCAGGTAGCTCTTCCCGTAGTGAAAAGAGCGCTGGCACTTCTCACAGCGGAACTGGACGCTCCGCTTCCTCTTCTTCCCCTTGTCGCCTTCCTCCTCACCCTCATTGCTCTGGAAGTCCAGGTCGTTGGGATCATCTTCTGCCGCTTCCAGCTCGTCGGTGTCGCTCAGATCAGGCAATTCATCAGACGCCTGCCTGTCAGCCCCGACCCGCTTCTCCCCGTCAGCCCCCGGCCCGAGCCGCGGCTCCTGCAGCGCCCTCTCGCTCTGCGTTTTCCCTGACCCCTGCCGTGCCTTGTGCTGCTCCTTCAGCCTCCTCCCGTACTTTCTCTTGGGAGGATTTACGCATACTTTTCGGCCTGCTAGTCTGTTACTCAACCTCCTGCCCTGCACTTCAGGGTTTATCTCTTTGTTCTTTACTGTCCTGTTTGAAGAATCTGGCTTTTCAACCACACTAAATTCCTCTGAGGTAGCTTTATCTGAACTGGGTTCTTCTAATTGCAAACTTGCTGCTACATTGCTCTGGGTGTTTGCTGTGGCTTTGCCATCGTGTGCTATGGGATCTGTTTTGGATGCAACACTGTCTGTTTCAGAGACCATAAATTTACTGACCCCACTGCAAGCTTCTACAAGGTCTTGACACTGTAACGCCTTGGCCATTTCCAAAATGCTGTAAGTCCTCTCTTTCACAAACTCTAAATTGGCACTGTAGACAAACTCCAAAAAGCTGGCAAAATCATTAGCTGAGAGATTATCTAAACAGACTTCGCTGGGTGGATCCTTTTCTAGCAAAAGGCTTCGAAAGTAACCACTGGATGCAGCTAATACCACTCTGTGAGCCTTGAATGTCTCCATCTGGCCACCAGAGTCTACTTGGACTGCAATATCACAGAGATGTCCCATAGTCCTCAACTGACACATCTGCCTTAGCAAATTCTCATGATACCCCTCAGAAACCAGCTGAAGAGAAAAGTCACTCATGATTTCTCACGTCTGCTGGAAAGGGAGGAGGGAGAAAAACATTCCAACATAAATGTCTCCTAATAACATTCCCAGTTTTTACAGTTATTTGTATTGGTAATTGTATAATATAATTCCATGTCGGCCACATACAACGCAAAAGAAAATTTGGAATATTTTAAATATTGCATTTGTCAGGGGTATACATCATAGAAAATAAGGTCCCCCAGCCGATGTGTATGTGATACTATATTCGTTCATATTTGGTACTGCATCATCTGCAGCTTTAACAGCCAGCTAACGCTAGCCGGCGGAGCCGTCACCCATTAAAGGAGCTAGTGGGCAAAACGCGAGTTTGTCAGGATAAATAACAGGCAACCAGACTGACAAGCAGAGGCGCCGATCTGCATGCTGTACGTTAATCAGACCCTGGATGGACAGCCTGCTAGCATGCGGTTTATCAGCCTTCGCTTGGCTAGTTAGCCACCTAGCATGCGGGCTATAAGCCTTTCGGGCAGCTAGTTAGCTGGCTGACGTCTGTTTAAACAACGCGACGACTATGTTGACTGCGCGTTAACTGGCTGTTAACATTTAAAACAATAAAAAGAAAAAGAACGAAATGTTTTAAAGAACTAGCGAGCTGTTATAATGTTTGGGGTTTTTTTGTAAGAACGGTAAAATTGTAAGCGGCTGTTAGCCGCCTGGCTAAGGCTGCTAACGCCAATTTGAGCACAATTTGGGAAAAAAAAACATCCAATGTAACTCAATGCACAGCAACACAGTGGGGGGAGAAAGAAAGATGGGGAAAAAGTACACACATCGCCCCCGTTTAGCGCTCCTTACCGTAAGGTTGGTAAAATGGCGGCCTTGACAAATGCGCACGGTTCCAGCCCCGGAAAGTATTTCCTGTAGAAATTGCACCCAGCGCTCCTCCGTGCGCGGGCGGCGGCCATGTTGAGCGGGGGGAGCAACGCGGCAGATCACAGCTCCGCCATTTCAGTAATGCAAAAACCGGCCGCACTGTTAATTTCCACTGATTATTATTAAATACATATATACATTATAGTGCTTAAGCTATGCTGTACGTTACATTTCAGCATTAAAGCATAACAGGTAGCAATAGTAATAATCATCACCATAGACTTCTCTGCAGAAATTCACAAACAATGCAGTATGAAATGGAGAGTCATTTAAACTGAGATGTATGCATACAATGGCATGTTCACGTTTCAGTGAATGAAATGTAATGTTTTTAAAAATATAATTACCCAAAACAATAATTGACAGATATGTGTTGTTATACGGTGTAGTAAATTGTTGCTCTACAATACGCTATATGTCAATACGGGATATCATATTAAATTCTATGGTGTAAATGACTTTTGCTCTGGTCAAAACATGTCTTCTCTCTCCTGTAAGGTTATATGGAATCACTTGAGCAGGACCTAATATTTTCGTTTATATTTCCACATAGGTCTATCCTAACGAGACATATTATGTCTGCAGAAGAACAAAATTCTAGAATTACAAAGTAAAGCAGTTAAGATTTTAAAATGACTAATTACTTAAGTGTGCCATCAAAAACACATATTTTTCCATTTCAGGTGCACTGTGTAATACATTTAAATTCAACATATAAAATGATACATCTTTCACTGAAAATGAATTGTGCTGTTTATTTTTCAGATATTGCAAAGCATCTTTATTCTACAGTTATCTTTCTCATTCTCCTACCAGAAGCGCATATCCATGACAGGACTGTGGGGAGTCGGGAAATCTGTCTGATGTTTGGGACACCCTGGATGGGGTACAGTCCCACAGCCACAAATCACAGACACAAACTAGAGGAAAGCTACACAAATACGGCTGAACATGCAAAATCTATTACAGGACAGCAGTCAAACCCACATCCCTGCAGATGGGAGGCCTGGTGTTACTCTGAGTGACCATGGCACCCCCCAAAGCTTACAAACTACAGTCTGACAAAACACAACACACACAACACTGATTATTTAAAAGTATTTTTTGACAGATAACGCTGAACATAGTACGACATAAGCTGTATATATAAAATACTTCTGTATATATAAAATTAGATAATTATTTGAATCTGTCATTGAAGTGATGTCAGTTTAATTTTAGAAAATGGTTTAAAACAGCTGATCTTTGATTTTCAGAGATTTAACTTTGTGCAGATTTGCGATGAACGCCATACACTTTTGCTCCAGAACAAATATACATTTCAGCTGTTTATTCATCCGGTCAATTTAGAGAATCTCAATCTTAAACCAGTCGTGTTCTTTTTTCTTCATGAGATCAATAACATAAGTTTGCCACTCTGTCTTTTTGTCATGGACCTGAAGAGATGTTGAAAAGCATTTACTGATGTTTACTGAGGACAAAAAGAAAACTGGCACATGAATGATATTTCTTTCCATTCTTACTGCCACATGTCGCCTAAGAGTGGACATGTCTGTGAATGACCTCTCACAGGCTTTACATTTAAAGAGCTTCTCATCTGTGAATATCCTTCGGTGTCTCCTCAGCGCCCCCTGTTGAGTGAATGACTTCCCACACTGTTCACATAAGTATGCCCTAGTATCTAAAAAATAAAACAAACAATGAATCAGGTGTTTTTCTACCTTCCTTTTATCCTGTGGATTCGCATGATATAGTAACATTTTGAATGTGTCTCTACTGATTTCTGAATGTCATTTATCATTATTATTATTTAATAAAGATTCATCAATCTTTAGAAATATTGTTGTAACTGAAACTAAAAAGGAATTTTATGTTGAGTGAGTTACACGGCTAATGCTTCTGTTCAAAGTGATAATTGTTTACTTGTTTATACGAACTCTTTCCAGCTTTAAATTACAACCAGAGATCCCAACAGGGTTCTAGAGAAAGATGCATAATCTTTAGGTCTCCTGTAAACATCCAGATGTACAAACTGGTATTTTTGTACACCTATATGGATTAAATCGTCAGCTCAGGACCTGCAGATGATTATTACTGGGGACAGATTGAGCAACGCTGGAAGTAGGACACCAGAAGGCCTTCCTGCAGGTCTCAAACGTGAGCGGATTCACCCCCAGGAAGCAGGAACTCCTGCCTCTTTAAGTAGTCCTTGGAAGCGAAGCTCTTCTCACACATGTTGCACGTAAACAGTTGCTCGCCTTTGGTAAGAGAAGAAAAACCACGATGGCGACAGTCGCAAATAAATTGAAGACAGGAAAAATAGAGCAGAAGGACTCTATTCACAAAAAATGACATTCACGTTTTGCATATTAGCAGATGCTTTTGTGCAAAGCAGCCTTCCTGACACGGCCTCAGTCCTTTAACTCAGTGAGAGCGTGCCACCCTAATTAATTCATACCGTCTTTGGCAATTATAAACAAACTAAACAAAATAATGAATAAAAAATGAAAGCATTACATTTACAGCTACATAATTGATTAGCATCTTTGCAATGTTGAAACAGAAAACACAGATAAGTGTGTGACTCTGCGGGTTATGAGTTTGTCCCTGTGTCCAGAAGGTCGCTGGCTCAAATCATACTACCGTTGGGCCTTCCAGTGAGGCCCTAAATCCTGCTGCACTGGACTGCCTTGCTGCCAGTTGCAGTGTTTACAACCACTCAGACCACACACTTGGCTTTGGCCACTAAGAGTCACTATACTACATATTAAATAAACAGATTCCGTATTTAGGAGATGGTAAAGCAGCTTATTCTGCTATCCAGTAAGCTAGTTATGATCTTCTGCCTGTATTTGCTAGCCGTTCATTTTGTTTTTGAAACATCTGAGTGGGGGGGGGGGTTCTATGTCAATAAATCCGCCCCCGCTCCCTGTTCTCTCTGCTCCCTTCATCGCTGTCTCCTTCCTTTGCAAATAGACTATCATGCTTCCCTGTGGCGTTTCTTGCACAATTTACTGTCAGAGGTTTGGCATTTTTGTAATGTCTGCCCTTTTCTTCACGCTCCACCAGGAGTGAAAAGCCATCATCTACTGTTCTGGAATGGGGTAGTTTTGTGGGTCTCTTCAGCCTCCCAGTCAGGTGAAACCCTCTGTTTAAAAAACAAGAGACAAGTTAAGATATTGATAGTGTATTAAAGTATAATGTCAGCAATGTACAAATGAAGTGTTGCTTTCTGTGACTGACCATTGTGGCTTGGCAGGTCACAATGGGATAATCAGGGAACGTGAATTCAAAACATAGTGCAGGTTGGCTTATGAGCCACCAAACAATAATTAGATTATCCCACTTCCAACGGGTCGCTCTTTTCAATTTTCATTTGGCTAAATCATTTATGGGTTAATCCTCCCAAATATAGCTTAATATAGCTTAACATAGGCCTTGATTTTACTGTTACTCTTACTAGCAGATTCATGAATGTGCATCCTAATTTTTAAAAGGATAAAGAAACTCAACTGGAGTCATTCAAATATATGAATGCAAATGTTACAGATCATATTCTATGTATATTGTACACATACTCTGTACCTGAATTCACATATAATCGAGTATGTCAGCTACTGTAGGCCAGCTGTAGGGTGTAGTATGTGTTTGGGAGGTAGCACAACAGCGATTCTTCATCCACACCTAAGCAACATCATCAACACAGTAGACATGGCTGCATAAATACTATCCCTGCTTGCTGACAGCATTCTATTTTACCCAGAGGTGGAAAGATCAGGTCCAGAAAGTACAAACCCAGACCAAGATTTTGTTCCAACAAAATAGTTGCATATAGTCATAGTCACAGGGTGCTGAACTGGTTGGTTGGAACAAAGCCTTGGTCTGGATTTGTACTTTTTGGACCTGAACTTCCCACCTGATTTTACCCTAAAGTGTAGTTTTTCACAAAAACTAGAAACTAGAAAACTCTTTCCTTTGGCTTCCTATGGGTTTCCAGTAATATCAACATTCCAGTTATATCAATATGGAATGGTGTTATTTAAATTATATTGATTTATATCAAACGGTGGTGGGTGGCTCGGTGGGTTAGGACTGGTACCCATGATCAGAAGATTATGAGTTGGAATCCTGGGGCTGGCAGACTGATACTGTCATTGGGCCCCTGAGCAAGGCCTTTAATTCCCAGCTCCAGGGATGCTACTTCCTGGCAGACCCAGTGCTGTGTCTGTGTGTCATAGACAGCAAGATGGGGTAAAGCAAAAAGACAGTTTCCACACTGGGATCAATTAAGTATTACCATTCTAATCTAAACCAGCACAAATGTGTATGACAGGAAGACATCTGGGAGAAACCATCAACAGAACCTTTAGTCTTATAAGGCACTTGCTCACCAGGTGTCATGATGTGACTCATTATTCCACTTCCAGGGCTAAAGGACTTACGTCAAGCTGGGTCCACTTTGCCCCCCACCCCCCAGGCACAAGTTTTGGTGAAAGAGGACCATCGGGTCACATGGGTCAGAGATGCTCCTGGTCAATGTCTCCGCCTTGTGTCTCCCCTCTGTGCGATCCTCAAAGGTCTGTGCAGACTGATACTCTCCTGGGCCTTTTTCACACATGAGGATCTGTTGTCAGAGTGTAAGGGCCTCTTTTGTCACCTTCTCCAGGGCTGTCCTTGTTTTCTCCACAATCCGGACCCCCAGTTACCCCCATTGTCTTCGGAACAGTCATAGATACGTCTGCCCGGTCAGTTTCAGCTTTAATGCCACGCATTTGATGATGGTTGGTCTTTGTATTCCTCTGTTGTTGGTCAACCTTTTATCTTCAGTTCTTGCCACTTCTTCCAACCTGGGCAGCTGGTCCAGAGGGATCTCTACTACAGCAGCATAGAGAAACTCCAGAAAAGCTGCAAAATCATCAGGGTTAGTGTTTTCAAGGACTATATCTGGAGGCTGTTCCCTTGTAGTTTCCCCACTGAGGAGAACATTTCTGAAGTAACAACTGCATGCAGCCAGGACTGCCTAGTGGACAGGGAAGCTTCTACGAGCATCTCCAAGCTCTTTCTGGATGATGACATCACAGAGATGTCCACCTTGGTAAAGGACGCAGAGAGATGTGAGCAGGTTGCAAGCTGCCACCTTGGACTCTAGTGTAATATTCACCAGCATCTTCATAAAGATGGCTTGTCACTAAAACCATCTGCACTGTCTTCTGAAAGCAAAACATGCATTAATGTAGTAAGGGTCAGATAACCTTAGCCAGTCATGATGAGAAAATCCACACTAATAAATCTATAATGCTATTTTCACTGGGTCAATCATAACCTTGACTAGTGCACACCACCCTGAGATGTGGAGGTGAGAATATTCAGTATCGCATTCTTTTAAGATGCCACATGAAGGACAATGTCCCTCCTACAATGAATAAAACCTGAAAGATCAGTCATTTACACCTGTGTGGTGGCCTGACACCATGCAAAACACAGAAGTATCCATCCATCCATCCTCTGAAGCCACTTATCCTATTCAGGGTCATGGGCAGTCTGGAGCCTATCCCTGGCAGAGACTCGAACCCAGGTCCCAGAGGTCACAGTACTAACTGCTCTGCCACCCCCCAGATATGTGACAAACATCATGAAACAGTTGCATTACAACAGGTGTACATGTCAGGAAACAATTCATTAAGGAGAAATATTATATTTCATTATTAATTAGGGTATGAATTGCTTTAGCATTACGTAAAAATTACAAAACAACAACAACAACAATAATAATAATAATAATAATACAGCAGCTAGATACTTACTCATGTGATAAGAGAGTTTTGATAAATTTTACCTTGCAACACTGTAGTATATGTTTTTCAGTAATTTTCCCTATGAGGTTTTAAAACTTTATATACAGAGGCTTTTATTAAATTTATGACAAAAGATGCAATCCTTCTGTTTTCCTGTTTTGCACCCTGTTATGGATGGCGGGTGACATACAATGGCGACCCGGTCATGTATGCTGGTTATGAATAGCATACGAATAACAATTGTTATTCTGCCACATGTGCCGTTTCCTCAGAGGGCGTTTCCCTCATCTGCGGTGTTTAAACGTCAATTCGCCTCGGTTAGTTTCTGTCCTTAACAGCCGATCTGGGGTGATACTATTCATCCACAGTTCCACTTGTGATGGTGTAATGTCAGTGATCAAACCGATCCAGAGACAAACCTGATGACTTGCTGTACCTATAGGATAGGATAATGACGTCACCAAGGATTTGTGGCCACGCCTCTTAAAAGACAGGCTACGGTGGCCGAGAGTTTGTGTAAAAGTATGGCGTTTCACTCACAATACGACCGAAAAATGTTTACCTATATGTTGTTGCGAGCAGCATGTCTGTTAATTAAGGATGATTACAATTGTTATTTTTGTTTTTACTTTAACTAAACTAAAGACTAGTAAAGTAGACTAAATTCCAGGGTTATCATAGTTTCAAATGATATAATACAATTCAGGCACTAAAAAAATTGTTGAAAAACTGATTTTCCCGAATGTTTCACAACTACGTAATCTGTGAGCTGTTTAGATAAAACACAATTTTTGTTCTGAAAAAGAAATCACCGATCAAAGTGTCCACATAAGTATCCATACATCAGAATCGGAGGAACTGTGTTTGGATTCGATCATGACACCTACAAACCAATTTAAAGTTATTGACATATAAGTGCTGTCAAACGATAAAATTTTTAAATTAGATTAATCACAGGGTTCTGTGGATTAATTTCGATTAATCACGATTAAATATCCTTCATTTTTAATCTATATTAATCGCATTTCATTTTGCATG
>JAODJW010000039.1:15567436-15591632 GCA_026777045.1 Hyperopisus bebe | reverse complement strand
TCTTCGTTCACTTACAATTAGCCCGAACTACCTTAAATCCGACAAATAATCCGACTAATCATGAAATCCAATTCTAGCCCAGTTAGTTGGTAGCCATTGTTAGCAATATCACTTTACGCGCGGTGCTTCACGTATAAAACGTATAAAACTCTAGCAACACGTCCACAGGTAAGTTGGACGGTATAGTGGGTACTGTACATGACTCTGTAAATTCACTGTGTAAACCATGTCATTAGTGTAACAATGTTATTTAAATCACATGCTGTAATGTATGTACTCACATATATACTGTTTTCAATAATATGACCTCAATGCTGTAGCATCAGACACTATTATGAGTATTTTACCAACTCATGTGAGCACTCTACAGTACTATGCAATTACTCTACAGTATAATATACAATGGATATTGTACTCTACAGTACTTTGTGAATACGACTCATTTTAAAATGCAGGTACAGCTCAGTAGTGAGAAGAAAGTGTGGTATGCATATATGCATATCTTAAACAATTTGTAATGTAATGTTATGTTAAATAGGTATTCCGTTGGCAAAGTAATTCCTTTCCCAAGCTTTGTTTTAATTCCGAGGGGGGGGGAAATCCATAAATGTTATGTTAACCTATGTCCACCGGAGGGCAGTATTGTATAACTGCTTGTTTTGACACGTTGACTGTAACATCTGTATTCTCAAAACATTTTTAAGTCTAATTAAAAATTATTTACTCAGTAAATTAAACCATGCAATGTATATAGAATGAAACTGGAGATCCCGAAGAATCATGTCCACACCGTGAACTAACCCAAAAAGATCACTGTTGTCTTTAAAGTCTGCTTACACAGTTTTCTAGGTGACCGCAGTGAGAGGGTGTATTCTCAATAGCCACGATACAACCAAAACGCTCCAGTTGACCTAAGAAATCCATTAGACGTAATGATTTCTGCAAGTACACAATCCTTTCCAGTAAAATTACATTGAAATGCGTGGATTGAACATCTTGATTTTCTCTTGCACGCAGGAATTTAGGAATTGGGGGGGGGGGGGCAATGAATGTACTATTTAATTATACTTTTTATTAATAATAATGGTATAAAACTGAATCGAAAATTCATGGAACACTGACCTTTTTTCAAGTATTTTTCAAAAACTTAGCAGTCAGATAAAAATGTCTGCAAAAATAATAACCAGCGTAACATAATCTTGGGCAGGGAATTGCTTCCTGTGGTTTTCTTTTTAACTGGATCAAAATTATATTTGCAGTGGGTCCAGGGAGTACATTTCATGTTTCAGGGGAAGTTAGAAAAAAGGAAACATTATTACAGGCTTTAGGGTTAACATACACAGCGAGCTACCGTTAGCAAGGCATGCTGCATTTAATCCTATATTGACAGAACTGTACTTTGGAATAATATTCATTAACATGTTTATTATGTGTCTTATATGATACTACATGCAATATACATAAAGAACAAATGAATAAACATATAATAATATAATGATATATATAATCGTAGCATTTGTAAGATGAAGTGAAGCTAATTTAAACATTCAGACATTCCCGTGTGTGTGTGTGTGTGTGTGTGTGTGTGTGTGTGTGTGTGTGTGTGTGGATTATGTTGATATTACATTATGCATTGTGGAGACCAAATATCCCCCACAATGTAACAAAATTCTATTATTTCGACATTGTGGGGACAATTTTTCAGGTCTGACAAAGATCTATGAATGCAATCTAAAACCTAAACATATCAAAAGTCTCATATTTTGTTTGGTTGCATATGGTTAAGGTTAGGATAGGGTAAAGGTCAAGGTCAACATGTTGGGATTAGGGTTTTCCCCATAGAAATGAATGGAGAGTCTCCACAAAGATATAATTACAAACTTGTGTGTGTGTGTGTGTGTGTGTCCAATGATCTGGGTTTAAAAGTGGCAAAATTTAAACTCTCAGTACAGTATATGTAAAGTGCCCTTCAGAAAAAGTACTAAAAGTCAGATCATTCAGTCGTAGAGTTAACTATCCAAAGTATGAATCTATGGGGTAGTGGGGGCCACCTCAAGGTTAAAAGGCCACTTTCCTACATCACTGGCCTACCCACGGCCCCTCCTTTGGGAGTTCACTCCATTCCTGGGGTATATTTACTCTTCACCAAGAACAGTATATTGAGAGTGCAGGGTAAACAGGCTTGAGCACGCTCCAGAGCAAGGCTGACTCATCTTGTGTTTACGTGGGAGCACCGTACCCTCGCTTGACCTTCCCATGGTCCTCCGGAACTGCTCTCTCATTACTCCCGGCCGTCGAAGGAGAGCAAACAGCGAGACCACGCTAGCCTGTGGTCATCTCTCTGGGAGCATGCAACGCATTAAGAAAAGCAGGCACAGCGTGCAGTTTAACAAATTAGGCTGTCACATGGGGGGGTGGGGGGGAGGTTTGAACATTCTTCACATTAACATTCCGGATATTTCCGCTCTCCTGATGCTGTCGACATAATGGAAACAAAGTAGGGAATTACCTGCACAGCAATACTGCAAAAACCAGACAAACAAGAGGAGCACAATCCGGAAGTCTCTTTTCACAGAGAGCCAAAAGCTACTAAGGAATACAGAAGGACTGCTGCTATCAGATTGCATCGAATTGTATGGGCTTATTTGTTCTTTTTTCACTGGCTGAGCACACAAACCACAGTGGAACGACGTGAATACAGAGGAAATTCTTACACTCAAAGGGCTGGGGGAACAAAAATACCTCACATGCGGGATTTTGAAGGATGAGTGTGAATTTGCTTTTTGACAATGGAAGAAATCAGATGAGAGCTGGGCGTTCTTTTTATATATGTTAGCGAAGGTGCCACAATAATGTAATTTAAAAAGAAACTGATGAGAGCTCAGACTATCAGCAGTCTCCTGGTTCCATGACGTCCATCTCACTGGCAAAGGAAAGAACATCTGGCAGAGCCTTAATGTAATCTACCTGGATTTCCTGTCTATACATCTCTGCTTATTACCTGTTTTCAGTACTCAGGTCTCCCTCTATTCTGCTTGTTACTGAGCCACTCTACACAAATCTCATAACGTAATTCTATATAGATCATAATAGTTATATCATCCGACAATATGCGTAACTGTGTTCATTTGCCAAGTGCTTGTAGACCTCAAAAGGTCTCAGTATTTGTACGTCTGTAAGACACCCTTGCAATTATATTACATGTATAAAACAATGTGTGGAATAATTGTATTAAACTGTGTTTAAACAAAGAAATCATAAGGGACATCAGCAGATGTGAGGTGTGTGATTAGATGTGTGGTATAGGTCAAACATAATTTGGTCCCTAATTGTCAGTAGGCAATCTGTTAGGGTACAGCACAGAAATAAAGCTAGTTGTATTAGCCACTCGGTCATGTGGACATACTTCCTGTCTGGCACTGGGTCAAAACCCTGGCAAAGACTCATCAGTAGCCCACCTCCCCCATCATGGGGAGCATTTCGGTTGGCAGAGAGCTCTCTAAGGCAGGACATGACCATCAGCATGTTCCCCAAAAGGTCATACCATCCAGCCATCCCAGCCCGGACGGACCACGCCCCCCCGCTGATGACATCGCCGCGCGGCCTTTGGCTTCGTCTGCCGGCCCCTGCGGTCACACGCCCTTCCCCGGTGCTGCACATAATTCCTTCTTCATGGGCTCTTTGTTGACCGCAGCAGGAATTTCATGCCTGGTTAGCCTTGGGATTCTGGAGGGCATCCAGCCCCTTTCCACGGCAGCTCTCCAACCTTCAACTCCCCCCCCCAACCCCCCTGCTACCCCAAGGGCGTAAGCATCCCAAGGTTTCAGTTTCAGCCCCATAGGCCCAAGTTCACAAAAAAAAAAAGACACGACTGTAGTGCTTGGGTCTAATGTAGCTCTCTTTTCAAAAGGATTCATTCATAATATTCCGGGTGATGCTGGATACGGGAGCTGAATTGATTTACCTTCTGATGCCCGAAGGCATTCTCAGAGTAGTGAAATATGAGCCGGGTCTCTCGGCTGACTGTTTCACCTGCCAGCACTGTCCCGTTAAGCGGAGATTAGCTCACCAGCTGGATCAGGTATCTCTGATTTTTCACTCCATATTTGTCTATGCATTTCAGCAAAACTAAATCAGCCACAAGAAGTCATAAAAACAAATGATTCAAATTACATCACACACTTTTTAATTTGCATGTTTTGTCCTGAAAGAGTTATAAAACTGCATAAGGAAAAAAATCATACTACAGTGTTGCAAGATAAAATATTTTCTTACCATCAATGGGAAAACATAAGGAAACTGTTTTGTTTTCTACTTAAACATTGGATCTTAAATTACAATGGAATCCAACATTTGACACAAAACAGCCTACAACAGTTTATGTCCATTTCATTTTTCAAATGTTTAAATGATGAAAACAAATTTTAAAAATGGATGCCTTCCAACCCTTGAATGAGATACACAGGCTTTGTTTGAAAAAACACATCACTGGCAATAAAATGTGTTATTTCTGAAATAGCTTACAGTACTTTAAAACACACAAAGGCAGCAGATGAGACCACTTGCTGTTACACTAAAAGTTTTTGTTTTTAACAGATATTAATATTTAAAAATAAAACTGTAAAACTCCTAAAAGTATAATCAACCTAAAGTCTGACATTATTCTCACTCTATAAAGTTGTTTTGAGTCATTAATGGCATCTATATCATAATTTTATAATGTGCTATTTTTCTGATAAAAGGAGGAAACACTGTTGCATGTGCCATTTCAGCATGAACACTGCTTTATGTAACATTTCAGCACAAACACTGTTTTGCGTGACATTTCAGCATGAACACTGCTTTGCATGACATTTCAGCACAAACACTGTAGTATGTACCATTGAAGTATGAACACTGCTTTATGTAACTTTTCAGTATGAACACTGCAGTGTGTAACATTAAAGCATGAACACTCGTGTTTTTGTACCATTTCAGTATGAGCCCTGTAGAATGAAGACTTTTCCACCCTTCCAAACTCCTGGAAACTGTTGCACTTCTTTTTAATGCTATTATTTATTCCATTCTCCTGCATTCTTTTAATACTATGTGTGACGCTTGCACTAAGAGTCCACTACCTCATGTCTTTATGCATGTGCACAACTATGTCAAAGTTGACTTTGCAACTGTTATCTCAGGCTGTCAGGTAAACATCCCCTCTTCTCTGAGCACAGATGGGGGATGAGCTTCTGTGTGTATTTTGACTTCTCCGCAAAGAGAAGACGAAACAGAGACCAAGGTGTCAGCCACCATTACTCCCCCGGAAGCCTTTCCCACGTTACCCGTGATACAGACTCATTTCCCTTTTCTACGACTAGAAACTTCGGAAACTTCAATCAGCTCTCCCAGGTTATGCTCAGTAGCAGTGTTTAGCACAGCTCAAACCATGTGTTTGCGTGGGACCGCCAAAGTGGGGGGGGGGGAGCTGTCAGTCGCACACAGTCACTATACTGAGGGAACAGGGGGCCCCAAAGTGACATTTTGAGTGGGGTCCCCAGAAACAGCAAAGCCACCCCTGGTTATACCCACCTAAGGAAAAAAAAATGTGTAGTTAGAAAATGCACACCTGGAGGATGGCACTGCTCTAAATGTAGCCCAGGGGTTTTTGGAAAATTTACCATAGTATTTAATTTAAAAAGCCCACACTAACAGCAGAAATTACACAACAAAGACTTTTTTTAAGAAGTCTTGTCCCCATTTCATGTTCTAATTACAAGTAATAAAGTTTTGTTTTCTTGCTTGGTTGCACTCCCCTGTCCTGTTTGTGTGCATATTGTATATGCAACTATGCATAATAAATTACCGTCTAGAGTAAGAGAGTGGAAGAAATTGAATAATTAATAGGATGTAGCTGGCATGTCGATGCATAAAGGTGAACTGAAAGGGATCTGGAAAATGGCGGAACAAAACGCCATTATCATGTTAATTAAAGTGGAAATGAAACCTGTGTGAAATCAGGAAGGCCGCATTCCCCGGCCCTCCGAGCCGATGGTGTTGTTAAGGCGCTTGAGAAGCCTGGCTGAGGGGCCATATTCACAGTGAAGCAAGCCCCTGTCTCCTCTCCTCGTCGGTTCAATATGGCAATTTGTAGTTAATTTCCCCCAAGACCCCATCAGACAGATGGGGGCGGGGAGGGGTATCCACCGCTGGGCACCATGAGGATCACGTCTCCCATCTCCTCCCTTGGCTAAGGGGAGACCCAGGCTGGCCCGCATGCTGTGTTGCCAGTGGCTACAACACCTCCAGTGACCAGCTGGAATCCGTGGGGGGGCGGCAGGTATTTTCCTAGCCTATTTGATCCCGAGCAGATAGGGACAGAACCAAGTCAACAGTTCTATTTGTCTCCTGCACACAGGGTATATGCAATTAAATGTAGCAAGTATATGTATGTTTATCATATATATATATATACATTCTTATGTGTGTTATTATGTTTGTCTACTGTGTAAATGTGATGTGTGTGACCTGATACTATTTCACTTGTCACATGCTTGTATTTAAAAAATGAACCCAGAGTGTTGACTAATTCCTTTTTAGCTAACTATGCTAAGTTATTTAATATAAAACAGTATTTAGAAATGAACTGTAACATGCTGTTGACAGGAAAGACGCGCAAAACGCTGTGCTGGCGCCCCTGTGCTGCTTCCATTCGGATTCAATTCGGATCGTTAATTCGGAGTGTCGGTGACTTGCGCAACCTACGTTCCAGCAGCCTACTCAACACGTACACCATACACGTTTAAATACTTATTCTTTAGACTTTTTGAACGACCACCTGTCACTATACTGCCAATTGCACAATATGGATATTTATAATTATTGTTTAATGTCTTGTGTCCTTATACTTATTCTCCTGTCATCACAATCTTTCATTTATGCATTTCACTACGTGTTGAGCTGAGTTTGTGACATATAAAACTTCGACTTCATGTCTTTTTCTCGCTCTTTTACACCCAGTCCGGTACCTAAATAAAGATGTCGTCCACAGTCTGTGTCAGTGGCACGAACACATTTAGCCACATAATCACAGTGATAAAGTGACGGGGATAGAAGGAGTCGCAGGACGTCGCTGGCATGTCCTCATTACGGCCCCTGTTTACACTGATTGTTCAGAGGGAAACCAATTAGGGGCTGGCAGAACATCCTCGGACAAAAATACATTCCTTACCGATAATATCTGCTGCAAATCCAGCAGGGCTCCATTAGTCCGCCCAGCACGGTGTAGATCCCGGCTCCTTTAACAGCAGGGATTTTCTGGAGTGCCATCCGCGATCTTCCCTGCAAATTAGCCAGTGCTGTCGGGAAAGCTCGCCCCCCACGATCCGGCGATCAGACGGCTCATTGTTACGGTAAACAAAGCAAACACGCGTCAGGGACACGAGGACTTTCAGCCCCTGAGAATTATAACCCTGTCACATGCACCGATATCATAATAAAGAGTGATTCAGCAGAACTACAGATGTCCAAACAAAAAGTCCAAACAAGCCACTTTACGATGGGAAAATAAACTATAAGTTCAGGACCTTGTACCACATCAGCAAATCTCAAATGTTCTAAATTTATTATCTTTAATTGACTGACATGTACTACATGTCATTGAAGAGTCCAAGTAATCGTTTTAGTTTTGTAGATAATTATAATACACTTTATGTTTTTGGTAAATGTTCATTTGCAGTAAGGCCCAGCCTCAGCACGTCTGCGGGTCCTTGAGCAAGGCCCTTAAACCCCAGCTCCCTGGGCGCCCCAACAGGTGGCTGCCCTTCGCGGACAGCTTGCTCTACTACGAGCAAGTTGAAGGAGGCTTAAAAGAAAAGAATTTCCCCACGGGAATTAATAAAAAGTATCTATTATTATTATTATTATTATTATTATTATTATTATTATTATTATTATTATTATTAAGATACCCAGTTTGACCATTTTATTTCCAACCAGGTCCATTTCTGCTGTGTCAGAGGTCAAAGGTCACCGTTAAAATCTCTATTACCTGCACTTGTTGAGGTGTGAGGGCTACTGGCAATTTGGCTCTCTGTTCAGTGTAAAGATCATCACTGCGTTGTAAACATCTGCGGAATCCAGTATATTACGTGGATGGACGTGGAAATGCAGCTTCTTTTTAAATGGTTTTTGATGGCAAACTCATTTGCACGCCAAAAGGTGCACAAGCACTTATCTGGAAAACAAAGCAGATATTTTTCCAGTCAAAGGAGCGTCCTTAACGTTACTTGCTCCTCACCATTCGGTTCAGTGCCGTTCACGGTTACTTATCGGCACGACCAGATGCGGAGGCTCTTTTCCCCCAGCTGGCAGGGAACGGAGGTCAGCTTTGCCCCCAGACGTCGCTATTGCTTTGATCACCGGGGGAAGACTGGCTACCGCTTACGTAAGGAGCCGTGGAAACCCAGCGGTTTCTCGTAAAAGGAAAACGCCCCTGGAAATTGCTTACTGAAGAGATTCGTAAAAAATCCCAGGGAAGCCTTCTTTACGCGGCTTTAAAATGTTTCTCATGACTGTGAGCAAGTCAGCGACTATGTAGAGCAGCACGTTAATTGTGAAGAATGTGGACTTGAACATGGAGGATACATATTTTGTTACGTAATTCATGTCGCCTCAAGCAAATGTATAGTCTAACTCTGCCGGGCTCAAACTGTAAATGGCATGCATAGATAGATACACAGGCAGACAGACAGACAGAAAGAAACCATAGAGGAAACTACAGGTTCACAGTTGCACAAGACAGTCATTTAAATAGTAATAAACAGCACCAATAAATAATGTGTCTACATCTATTCAGACAGTTGGTCATCCCCCTGTTTTACGAATTCCAGTGAGAACCGGCAGTGAGTTCGTCCTACTCCAGCAGCCTCTGTCCCACCCTCCCACATTCTGCCGCAGGTTGTTTGCCCCATACGCTCCATTCACCCCCAGCGACATTTCTGCCTGACTCAAGGTGACGCTGCTGGGTTCAGTGGATCGCTAGAAATGCTACCGCAGTTAGCGCTGTCTGCGTTTATCCAGCCATTTTAGATTATAAAATCAGATCAGATCAAAGACTTATTTGTCTTATACACAGTTACAATCAGTACAGTGTGTAGTGTAATGCTTGGCTGCCTACCTCTTTGGTAACAGGTGGGATAAGTCTAATGAGGCAAAACATTAAATAACATTAATCATAAATAACCATAAATAGTGTGTACTTAGCAGTAAAGAAAAAAAAAATCTAATTGGTGCTTTGGAGAATGCGGGTATTGATCCCACTACCTCTTGCATGCTAAATAATTGCTACACCATTTGAGCTGTCTGGTTGAAAATGCTAATCACTGCTAAATTAACCTGGATAAATGTTTCATATATGAATGAATATTTAATACAAGTCAAATGTTTCTTTTTTTACTATACCCTTTAATGGGTGCTATAAAAAAGTGAAGAATAGCTGGCATGTTGGGTGTGAAATGACGCAGTGAAATGCAAGCATGAATATGGTCACCTGTGAAATTCTCGCAGACAATCCATCAAGCTCTGTGCAAACAGGTACAGTCCTGAAAGGTAATTATTAATGAGCCATGGCAGGAAATGGAGCCCTCTTCAAATTGATTAAAGCTGAATTATTCAGCCTGGGAGATGATTCTGGTCAAATGTTTTCTTTGCCTATTTGATTACATTGGATTCATTCATTAAATCCTGCATGCACGCTGACAGACTCAGCTCTTTCATCCAGGCCTTTGAATGGCTTTTTAAACCCAGAGACCTGGGCCCTGTGTGATTCGATTTGACTAAAATGGATTTTGGACGGGCATCATTTTCCCATCAAGGTCAATGCGTACATTAGCGAGCGAGAGAGAAAAAAAGCGCTGATCTGAAACCCCAACCTTCAGGAAGCTTTGATTTCTTAGGCTGGAGGAACCAACACTGCTCAATAGATCTAAATTTACCCTCAGTGTCCAGCTCCCTAAGGCTTACAGCCCAGAGAAAACATTCAGACCACTGACATGCAGTGTTACTGAATGTGACTGCATTCTCCTGGGCTGTATGGCAGTTCGGTGGGTAGAATTGCAGCCTTACACCTTTGAGGTCTACATACTTTCTCCATAGTACTTCAGTTTCCACCCAAAAGCATGTGTTTGGGTGATTTGGAGTCTCTGGTTTGGAAACCAGGATGGGGTAAGTGAAATTGAATTATAATCATTAAAAGTTGCCCATCATGTGTAATACAAATATTGTTACTGATTGTGAATTATTATTTTTTATTACTTTAGGCCAAATTTAAAATAGTATAATTATTGATCCTGGGTGTGAAGGGAAAATTAACAAGCAGGGAGATGGTGGTTATGTACAAATAAACGGGGCTAATTTGGGGGGGGTTCCTCCGTTACGCATGATTCCCTTATTTTTTGGCAGCAACCAGCTGCCTGTCCTGCCAGTGAAGCTCATTTCGATTTGGACACAAAAACTCTTGAGATCCAGCAGAACGTGGGAGGAGTCTGTAGCCTGGTGACTTTACCGCCGCATTCTGCCCAGTGACGAGCCCCCCTCCCACTATCGACAGCAGATTATCCCTACAGATGTCCGCAGCTCGTCTCTCATCCACTAGATCCTACACATTTGCCCCCTTCTGTTTCGTGCTTGGCATTGCCTCTTGCGAATTACGTCCATCACCGCAAGACAATTCCCTGCCCAGAAGATTTCTAGGATGCTTGTTAATCATGGCCAGATAGCTCACTTCTCTCCTGTTTCCTGCGAAAAAACAAGCCACTTATTTCCTTTGATTACTACAGACAATGACTGGACAGCTTGCTTTGGTCGATTATGATGCATTAAACAATTACCGTGATTGAAGGGAGCTGCTTCAGTTTGATCAGAAATTCACCGACATGACAGCTGACAATTTACAGAACCAACGGCCTGATTCTTAAATGAGAAGGATGGAATATATTGCTGCTTTGGTCATAGCACAGGACTTGTATTTATTTCTGTTTTGTTTTAATGGATGAATTTCACTCTTCTTTAACCAAGAGGGAAACAATCAAGATGGCGGTATATGAGTGTGCAGCGGCTGCTAGCTCTCATTCTAGTTTCATTATGTATTTAGTATACAATGATAATAAAGCTTCTATTCTATCGATGGAGCCTCTATGTCAAACCATATGCTCACCTGTTAGTTGCAGTGGTCTGTTTGGTTAATTTGGTTAATTGCCACTGATCCTTTGAGATAGATAGATAGATAGATAGATAGATAGATAGATAGATAGATAGATAGATAGATGATAGACAGATAGATGATAGACAGATAGATAGATAATATACATTTCATGTAAATCCATTTTATAATTTGCTACCTGTTACTAAAGATTGGCAATAACCTGACTTTATAGAAGGCAATGCACTCACATTCATATTCGAAAAAACATGGTTTCCCTGCAAGGGTGCCTTAAATCAGCTGCAATGCAGCTTGACTTCCTTGATGGTTATATGGTTAACAAAAATACACAGGCCAGTATTGTGAGGCAGAGAAATAAACACACACGCACATTTATAGTAAAAAGTAGCATATGTGTTTTCCATTGCTTGTCCATCATTTGTTGGTGGCCCAAGTTGTGTTTAAATAGCATTATACCAAATAAAACATCTTGAACAGATTTATTGATAAGCCACTTTGACAGAATGACATCCATTCTGATACATCAGCTGTCAGCCTCGAATAGTTTTACTCTGTATCAGAAGCCTTGGGTTAACAGCATGCCTTCTCCTATCCCTCAAATTTTGTGATATGAACAGAATTTCAGGACTGCCTGCTAAAGCATCACCCAAGAGTGACTTCAGTCATGCGTGCAGAAACAGCCCCTAATTTAAGGCAGTATGAGTTGAGCTCACAGCTGTGCAGATGTTCCAGGACTGACCGCCTAATGAGGATGAGTCACACTGAACGAGACCCTCTGGACAGCAGAACTAAACAGTGATTCACGGCTCTGGAGCCCAGTGTGCAGTCAGTGGAGGCTGAGGGCAAGCCTTTAAGATCAGGGTGGTGTTTTACTCAGAGTTATTATCCATATTACTATTCCCAGCTACACTTATTTCTGGGTGAATTGGCATCCATAATGTCATTTCAAAAGACTGCCTGTCCTCAAGAGATTACACGCATGAGATCAACGAAGGTGATATATGACCACTTGTCCCGTCGGCTCCCTACTCCTCACTTTGTCGATCTTGCCATTAAACAAAGGGTAGGGCTTCCCAAAAACTGTGAGAAAGGTATTGTACTAACAGAGGCATTGAAAGACCTGCCTGTCAGTTGAAGACATGCGATGAAGTGTGTGGGAATACAGGAGTGAAAAAACACAGCACCTGATTTTCTCATAACTGATAATGGAGCAGTTTTGTTATAGAATAGTTCAGTACTCTAACCCCTAGGTGAGAGTAACAAAAAAGCAAAACAGGAAATACTAAGAGAATATGATCTGCGATATTAAGAGGTGGTGATAGGTACCACAGGCAGTTTTGTGCCCTTTGCTGACAAACATACATTGTCTGTCCGTTCTGCAGGTTCTCCTTCCTTTACATGAGTGTAACGTAACGTAATGTGGTATGAATGGGGCATATCACTGGCAATCCCACCTTAATAATCACTCTCAGTGCTCACCCCAGAAGCTTGGAAGATTTGATTTATATTGCTCTGGATGTAATTTAGTCACTAACCAGATGCTGTATTGCATTTTAAAGCTCACTGCTCTTTGTGAAGGCCAAAGAGCATAGAATATAAAATTACTAGAACAATGTATTGCCATTCTCCCTCCCCTACTGTACATTCCCTGCTCCACCCCTGTTTCCTTGGAATGATTCCAGATTCACCATGTCCCTGCACTGGAGCAACAGTTCAGAAAGATGGATAGATGGATGGATGGATGGACTGACAGTTTCTAGTAGGGATGAGGGAAACATGTGTGAAGGTGATCTCATAATATCTGGCCCTAAGTTGAACGACAATCTGTCAGATGATATCAATACAGATAATGGTCAGGTTTGTGTCGGTTTGAAAAACACTAACACAAGATGACCACTTAACATGACTTTTGAACCCGGCTACAGGTCACACGGATAAGAAGTCGCGATTATCTAAGGACAAGGCAACTTGCAGGTACAGAAGCTGGAAGACAGAGGGCGCCACCCAATGCTGGTGCCAGGTTGGGAACAGTTTTTATGAATGATCACAAACAGATACACCTGACAATTTTATGACTGGCCTGTGAAGAAACTTCCGTGTGACCACTCACGGTACGGACTTTATCTGCATTTTATCTGTTTACAATGTGTAGGAGAACCATATCAGGAAATGACCTTGAGTTTCTATGCTTGCTGTGTATACAAACAGGACCTCACCTTACAGCCATCTCTTTACGTTGCTGATTGGTGAGACTGGCTGAGTGCTCTCTCCAGTTAAGTAACCTGTTTCGTTTATCATTCTTTTCAGAAGCGGGGGAAATTTGCGGATGCCGGGAGTTTCCAGTATGTGGAAAATCTCTATTATCTTCTTCATCTCCATGTTTATGACACATAGGGAGAACAGGTTTTCGTTAACCTTGTATATGTCACGCAAACATTTCAAGGAGTCCAGAGTAGTATTTGAAAATCAATGCACACCCAAGTATCAAAGGGGAGATGTATGTGTGTGTATGTGCCGATGACATTGTTGTTTAGTTGCAAAAGCAGGGAGGTCATGTCTCCCAGAAAGAGTCTCTGCGATGGCTATTGAGTTGATATCTTAGAGCCAAACCAGAATCAGAGTATTTGGGACTAGAGGAGGGAAGTTTTAACTGACTATACTGCTCCCAGAGTTGGGTAATTAAGATCCAGACAATAAAATGGCAGACCAAACCAGTTGAGCATAAAGAGTCACAGTCACAGAGTACTCAACTGGTTGGTTGAAACAAAATCCCGGTCTGGACTTTTACTCTTGACCCTCTGTTATCACCACTCACACTGCACATTTGCGTAAGAGGTGCTGAATCAGCATGTTCTGCTAACCTGCTTGCTGGCTATAATTTCTGACTCCACCCATTAGCTATTTATTTAGGGGGGGGGTCAGCAGTGACTCTATCATTGGGGCCCTAGAAAGAACAAACCTGCCCCTGGTGATCATCCATGGGTTTGAAAGCCGTACACCAGTCATCCTGTCTGCATGTTATCGTTCCATCTGAATAGACACCTTCACTGCGTTTCATCTGCTGGAGACAAACCGTCTATAAGTGGCAGAGACCTTCCCCTAGATCCTCAGCCAGACACTGAGCTCTGTCTTAAGTCAAGGATGTACGCTTTTTCTTCATGACAGGGTACTCAAGTGTCCCGGAGAAGAGAAAGGAAATGTTAGCGTGGTATCCGGAGTAACAATTTCCACCTCCACCTTCTGTCGCTCAATAGACTCCTTCCCAGAAGTCTGCCTGCGTGCACTGTGTGGATGGTTTTGACGGGAAAGCCCCCCCGCCCAACCCTGGTAATTTATTTGCGAGTGCAGGTCTTCCAGAGGCCTCTGCTGCAGAGGTGTAGCTTCCTCAAAGCCACAGGCACTAGGAGAGAGCATATTTCAGCTGTTTCTGGTTCATTCGTGCTCGGCGATTTCAATCCCACCCTCCGCCAAAAGTGACTGTATCAGCTTTGAGTTTGCAATTTAACAAAATACCACTGAGCTCCACACTTTACCCATGATTGGGTCCTCATATAAATATTTTGCATTGAAAAGACCTCAATGGCATGAAAGTCAATATTAGAGGTCTAATGAAGGTCGTAAGATGCTATTTCTCATGGTTGTAAACTATAGATTAGCACTTGATAGATAATCATAAAGATTGCAGTATAGATTCAAACAGAAATGTTTAGCTAAAGACTTTTTAAATGCCAGAAATTATTTATAATAATGTATAAAAAATGATACATGGAGACTGGGAGAGATCAGGATACGCAAACAGAAGATGTGCGGATGGATGGAAGGGGAGATGGATGATATACATGCACTGCGACAAACTATGAACAATGGATTCAGTAGTTTTCCAGTAAATATTTTGTCTAGCAAACTTGTTCCCGTAAAATAAACTTGGCAAATAAACGCAGGGTCCATATGCATAATGTTACTTTAAGCAGCAAAAAATGCTGATTGTGTCTAGATTTTCCTGTTTAGTCTGTTATTTATCATGGGTTTTTAAGAGAGCATAATATACTGTCATGTGCAAAAGAAAGTACACCCTCTTTTAGTTCTATGGTTTTACGTATCAGGACATAAAAAAATCATCTGGTCCTTAGCAGGTTCTAATATTACTTAAGATTAACATCAGGTGTAAGACGACACACAACAGATTCCACCATGTCATTGTTTAACAAAAATGAAGCCAAAATGGAGAAGTCATGTGCAAAAAAATTAAATACAGCTCATAATTCCATAGCTTGTAGAACCACCTGTAGCAGCAATAACTTGAAGTAATCATTGTCTGTATGACTTTATCTGTCACTCACATCATTGTGGGGGAATTTTGGCCCATTCTTCTTTACTCCATTGCCTCTGTTCATTGAGGTTTGTGGACATTCGTTTATGCACAGCTCTCTTAAGGTCTCGCCACAGCGTTTCAGTCGGGTTGAGGTCTGGACTTCGACTGGGCCATTGTAACACCTTGATTATTTTCTTTTTCAGTTATTTTGTTGTATATTTGCTGGTGTCTTGGGGCCTGTTCGAGTTTGAGATGTAACTTGCTTTATTTTTAAAAAAATTTCTCTGAGCATTGCACTGTCTGACCTTGGGGTGAATCTGCTGGGACGTCCACTCCTGGGAAGATAAACTGTCTTGAATGTTTTCCACTCGTGAATAATGTTTCTCACTGTAAAACGATGGACTTCAAATTGTTTGGAAATGGCCTTTTATCCCTTCCCAGATTGATGGGCAGCAACAATTGCTTGTCTAACATCATTGTCTTTCCTTTTTGGATTTACGTTAACACACACCTGAATGCTCAAGACCAGCAAACTACCTTCTAGAACTTCTGCTTTTATCAAGGTGGTCACACTTTCTGATGATCAATTAATCAGGTGCATTTGGTTAGCTAATCCTGGCTGCTGCTTACCCTCTTAATTCCCGTGGAAGCATAAGGGTGTACTTAATTTTTCACACACTGCTTGTGTATTTTGGCTTAGCTTTGTTAAATAAATAATAACGCTGTTTTACGATCTGCTAAGGACCAGATAATTTTTTATTATGTCCTGATACATAAAACCTTATAATTGAAATCACATGACTGTATTTAAGGAAAATGCATTCATACCACATTAAAAATATTACTGGTGTGTGTAGTCCAACAAGGCTCTGGACCCCCCACGACCCTGAATAGGACAAGGGGTTACAGAAGATGGATGGATGGATGTAGCCCAACATTCTACAGTATTTTTGTCTGCTCTTATAATGGATGGTGGATCCTCATTGTGGACAATAGTTATCAGCTCTGGCTCTCATCTCTGGTTCACAATCTCTTGCCGTGTTTCAGGTGCGTGGTGTGATACAAGGTCACTAACCGGCTCTCAGAACATCAAGTAGTGCTTGAAAGCACGGTTGTCAAATAGGAGCAGAGGTGTCTGTTCACAGAGCTACACAACTGTGATGAAGACATATGAAAGTCTATCATACTGACAGGAAAGCAGCTGTGGCAGCCTGGAGTCCTCATTCTGGATGCGTGCAGCTTACAGTTATGTTAAGCTGTTGTTTACATCACTCTATTAACTGAGTCTGTCAGCATCTGTTTAAAAATAAACAGTAGCACAAAAATATCAATATCACAAATAACCGATGTTTATTTATGTACACGGGGTCTGTTATGTCTGTAAAAATGAACTCATGTGGCATAAGTCTCTCTTTCCCTGTTACACAGAGCTGGAGTAATTTAAAATGCATTCAGACATATCTTTAGTTCATTTAGACACATCATTGTTCTTTAAAGTGTTGCACATATATACTAGGAATTAAGGTAAAATGCACTCAGCGGCGTATCAGATGCTTCTCAGTATGGGTTATATTCAAAATCAAATTTAATTTGATCGAAGCAGCTTGCACTAAAGGGTTGGTGACCAGAATGCGTCTAATGGCAGGTGACAGGGATTTAAGTACCTTTTATGGTCTCATAAAAATTTGGCTGAAAATCGTTTCCTTGGCAACGATAGAGTGGGTTTTATATGTTGTCACAAAACAACCATGCATTGATGAGTGATGTGTCTGTTTTTTATGTTTTATTATTGTTCATTTACGTGTTTATTCATCCAAAGCAACACCAACTGTGCGTACAAGTAGAGTCAGTGGACCTAATAATACATCCAGTGTATCTGCAAGCCCAGTGAAGCTGTGATCCAGTGAAGCTTGTACGGGGGTCTCCTTCCAAACATCGAAACTTTATATGTCCTCAGGGCGTTTGGAAATCTGCAGAAACACGAACGTCTACATACTGCCAGTGTTCAGGTAGCAGTAACTGAGCTGGGGAGATGTGGGTTTTTGAGTCATTTTCCAGAAGCGCAGGAGAACGGAAGGCAGAGGTTAACATGATGATATCTGGCCTGGGGGGCGAGGTGGATATGAGACATCCTCGTGTTGCTGACTGCATTGACTTTAGCAACGGGGAGTACACTGATGAAGTTCCCGTGGAAAGACGGATCCATTGTATGTGTAAGGCTGCATGGTAATACCAAGGTGAATTATGCAAGCTGGACATTAGTAATGATGCGGAAAGTGAAAGATGGCGGCATTCTGCATGAGTGGGAGCGGCCTGATGTAGCAGATGTTGAGCACAGCCTGATCTAGCGGGTTCATAGCCAGCATGGAAATACAGATGCAGGTTTAGGAGCGAATCAGCTCATGCTACAATCCACATGCCTCTTTACTCAACCCATTACCCACATTACTCAACCCATACCCCTCACTACTCAACCCACTGCCCACATTACTCAATCGATATCCCTCACTACTCAACACATAGCCCACGTTACTCAACCTGTGTCCCTCAATACTCAACCCATATCCCTACCTACTCAACTCATAGCCTATATAACTCAACCCATATCCCACACTGCTCAAAGTTGCCTCATATTCATCTTTTAGTAATTTCCCAAGTCAATTTAGCAATACTTTCATATTACTCAATAAAAAGCCTGGAAATGCAGATATACCTGTAAATCATAATCAATGCCTCATTGCAAATCACATAAAATGAATCATGTATCATGTTTTTTTCTCGTAATGAAATATATACATTTTGAGTTTGACTGTACTCGACATTGCAAAGGTGCCTCTTATCAGTTTGTTTCAGGAACACACCATGTTTTTGATGTAAATATATTAAAATATATGGAAACTACATGCAAAATAGTGTCTGGGCCCCCTGCTGCCGCCTGTTACTGCTCAGTGTTAGTGCGCATGAGATGCTGAGGGACAGCCAGTGTGCTCTAAGGGCAAACTAGACATTTTTAAGGCGTCTAGTCTTCGTTGTGGACCAGTGCGCACTTCCAAACACTCGCCCGGCTCCCAGGTGGTTCAGCCTGGGGAAGGAGTTCATGCGAAGGGCAGAGGGAGAATCGATCAAGAGACGGGCTGGGAGCTACCTCTGTTAGCATAGCGAGCCGGATGATCTCCACAAATGTCCTTCACCGGGACATGGCTGTCATTGAGAAACTCCAGCCGGACATGATGAAAGCATCATGACATTGCCAGTTATGTGGGGATGAATAGAGTGGCAGAGCTACAAGCCTGATTTAAGGAACGGCCTGTTTGTGATAAATAGCATTAGCAGCTGAATGGCTAATAGTTCTTTCAGAGCTGCTTGTGAGTTTCCACTTTGCAGCAGATGCTTCTCTCCAAAGGGACATACGTTTTTCAGAAGGCAGGGCCAGAGCAACTGGGAGTTAAGAGCCTTGCACAAGGGCCCAACAGTGAAATTACTCGGCCAATTCTGGGGTTTGAACCAGTGACCTTCCAATCACAGACACACCATCCAAACCCACTCAACCACATTCACCAATTTCTGATCCCTGATTATGAGTATAATTAAGAAGGAAAGAGGCTTTTGTGTAGTGAATACCGAATGAACAAGCAAGAAACGGGCTTTCTTGACATGTGGAAATTGTTGCAGTTGAAAGGAATTTCGTCAAATAGCTTCAGACAACATTAGAATGCACTTAAAATATCAATGTGTATCGAGCACTTCATGGAACAGCGCTTCTCGAAGCTCTCCTCGGGTTTCTCAGATGATCCGATATGTTTGTTCTTTTCTTCTCATTAAGAAGCTTGATAAAGTTCATCTTCAGTCACATATTTAGCTGTATTTAGTCTGCTAAAGGTGAGATATAACAATTAACGGCTGGGGGTATTCAAGGAAACACGTTGGAAGCATATTAACTAATTAAGCTGAGGATTGTTGCAGAGTGAAGGTTAACGGCCTGAATTACATTTCTGGCTCTCAGGAGCCCTGCTTCACAGCAGGATGTGTGATATTAGTGTGTAGCATGCGGTGCTGCCTGGGCAGGATCTGACTGAACTAGCTTTAATTTAAGGGAAAAACGCATGACAGGGGTAGAAAAAATAGATACATCCATTAAGGCTGCCATGGGATTTGGTGCAAAATGTCAGTAGTGGCTAACACATCTACATGCATATGAGGACTGACTCATGAGAGTGGCGCTGAGAGCAATGGCGGAGTGGGCGGGGGGATTCTTCCCTCCCGAAGTTGAGATGGTGTTAAATTACATGCATGTCATGGGACCCGGTGTAAGTGGCGGTGATTCTCGCTACAATATATAAGCATGAAATTCACATTCATGGGAATCCCTGAGGCGGACTGTAACAAAGACATGGAGAGTTTCTGTTTGGCTGCAGCGATTGTCCCCTGAAAGGACTGTCACACGCAAACCAGAAGGACCGTCACATGAAAACCGTGGCTGTTTCCTGAAGATCAGCTTGACTGTCTTCTGAAGGCTTGAAGAAACTGTTGGTATCTGAAGCTGAGAAAGAAGCAAATAGAAAGAAAAGTAGCCATAGTAACCATGAGTGCAGGTTATCACTAATCACGGCGCTACATGCTAAACTCACATGCTAAACATATGTGTCTTAATTGCGTCAAATGTTACGCATGGTGAGTGAAGGCTAGACTATCTGTATCCAAGGCGCTACATGCTAAACATACAAGCTAATCGCTAAGATATGCGTCTTAATAGCGTTCAATGTTGTGCAAGGTCAGTGCAGGCTAGACTATCAGCATTCACGGCGCCACATACTAAACACACATGCTAATCACTAACATATGCGTCTTAATAGTGTCCAATGGCGCTACATGCTAAATACACATTCTAGCTGCTAATATATGTAGTGGCTGGAGACTAAAGCAGACACCACACAGTGGACTAATGCGGCGAGTTTTAGGAAAGGTGAGGTTGAGCCCCCTGTGTCTCCCAGCAACAGCAGAGAACATTTCCTCCCAGAACAGCAGATGGCTGCAGAGTTCGTGAAGGTCGCACCAGAGGGAGGCATAATGTATTATTTGAAAATAACAGCTCAGGTACTGCGGCGTTTTTTCAAAACATAACGACAAGGCTAATTTAAGAGTGGACAAGTAGGACAGAGAAAGCATGCCGGTAAAGTGGATTATCAACCCCAAAGTTAGATACGAATGAAGCTCTTCGGGGATCCTGCTAGATACCTTGACGTGTCACTTACTGTTCCTAAGACGACAGCTGATATTGAGCTGGGTATATCAATTTAAAACAGAAAGTACAGTGACTACAGTAACTGTCAAAATATGCCTTGGCTCCATCCTGGGAGGTGTGTCAAGCACGGCAAGGAGACGTAATAGAGTCAGGCACTGTCATTAAAAGTGGTTTGGGTTTGGTTAGTCTGTGTGACACTGTGTCATGTTGAGGTTGAGATGAGGTTTAAGAGGGTAAGTGGGTACAAGTGGCTTTATTAGGTGTGAGGAGGAAGCAAAGGTGACCCCAGACTTGTCCCCAGTTAACACCACGTTATAAGGATCAGTTGAGCCTGGATTGCTCTCCACAGTATGGTGTTGTACCAGCAGGACACAGGACATTTCATTTATGCTGACAAAAATGGGGGAAACACTGTCAAAAATGGAAAAGGGGCAGGGAGAAAATAAACTGCACACCATATAACAAGATGGGGATGTTATTATTCCTGGGAGGCAGAGGCGTAATCAAACAAAGGGAGATTTCACAGTCAGTAAGGTAAACAAAATGGGGACGCCGGCCCTTTAAGCCGAGAAAGTAACACTAAGTAAGGAAACGCAGAAACAGAATATACTGCCCAGGAAGGCAGCACGCTTCTTCCATTTACTCCAGTGCCTCCCCCCCGCCCTCTCAGCTGACCCTGATTACACCCTAAAAAGTGATTGGTGCAATTAGGGCCAGCTGGCTCTCATTACCTGAGACATTGTCATGGAGACACAAGAGCCATGCAAGCCCATCCCATTACCACTGTCCTGCCCCCCTCATGCCTACACTTGATGACTGGGAGTGGGCCGGACATGTTGGGAATGTGTTATTATGGTCTGTGAGCGCTGACGACAAATATACCTGCGCATACAATGTCTGTATTTATGTAACATCAGCAATCACAATGATATAGCCAGTGATCTTTAGGCATTATGATCATTAAAGACCTAAAACTGCTAGGCTAATGTCAGTAATTACTTAGGCTAATGTCAATAAGAAATAAAGATATGATATATAAAATATGGGATGCGTAGATTTATGCATAGCATCCAGGTGTAATGTAGTCAGAATATTAAGCAGATTCAATGCCAAATAAACAATTCCTCTCTGGCATCAGGTTGCCATATCAATGTCGCCGGAGATGGGGGGGGGACGGGGGAGCTGATAAACACATGTGAGTATTTCCCATCATCTCCACAGGTAATGAGCCTTGCTGGGGGCTGGGTACACAGGGCAGGATCGTGGTCATGGAGGGGTTTGGAGCCCACATTCAGCATGCCAGCCGCATCGGGGTTGGGGGGGTTGGGGGGGATGGTAACCCTCCGGCCTCACATTCACAGATCTCCCATGCGACATGGTGCAGGATGACCCATGGCATCTCGGGGAACGGCCCTACCTCATGCCCGGCCCTGCAGGGCTGCCCCTGCTCCGCTTGCTAGGAACCTTCCGGAACAAACCCTGCGGCGATTAGCCAACGGGAAGCACGGCAGCCTAAGACAGGAAAGAGGCTCGGGGGTGTGGCTGCAGCATCACTCACACGCCGGAGGGTACGCCTTTATCTCACAGCTTGAAGCCACTTTTGAAAGCATCTTCAGATACTGAGACGAATGATATCTTTCTTGTAATTGATACATCAGGGATGTCACACTCCACCCAAGCTCTGGTATGAGATAAATTCCCAGCATGCTTGGGTACGTACCGTTTAATATCTTTGCTGAGCGCTGTTTTTCCAGAGCCCGGGAAAATTCCTTTATTTCAAAGATGCAAGCACTCAACAACTGTTTTGGAGACCACAGAGGAATTTTCCATGCTGAATCCCTTATAACCAGCCCATCCATCTTCCAACTGCTTATCGCAGCGGCCTGTCCTTGTCCCTTGTTGAACTGAAGTATGAATTTGGGTTATAATTTTCCCCACCTATTATTTCCGGCGTCGAATAAGTGCAGGTTGATCCATGTTCTCTTAAACCATAAAGACGTTGGTACTCCATCTGGGCTACCGCCGTAGCTGAAATGCTTACACTCATATTTCTTCCAATAAACCTGACTAATGCCCACACAGCACAATTTTATCAGTATTGATCTCCATGGTACCGATTTGTGTAACCCTTCCAGGAAACTTCAGCTGCCATAGCTGTCCAAATATTCCTGCTGCAGCCCATAATACTCAACACAAATACTGGTTCTTCCACAGAAAAAGATAACTATCATGTTTACTTGTTTCTTTTAGTGTTTTTTCTTGTTTATCCAAAGAAAGACATTTGAAAACGACAGCATCTCATTTACCACAGTGACAGACTTCTCTGGACCCTAGATTGACACTCCCACACGATTTTAAAAAGGTAAATTAGATTAAAATAACTCACTGATATTCCAGTAACCACAGTAACAAAGAGAGATCAGTCAATTCACATGGTCTGTGTTTATTTTCTTGCTCCAAACCTATTCAAAATTACTGATCACAAGAGTAAAACACATGACTTTGTGTAAAATGACAATGCTACTTCAATATAGCCCAAGACATAAAGGATTATTATTGTTCTGTATCTGCATGTGTGTCCTAATTATAGAAAATGTCAAAGATCCATTTGCACATACACCTGGTTCCATAAAAGGCTCGTAGGTCCCAGAGGCGATCGATATGGCGCTCTGTTTTCAGAGGAAGTGCTCCAGGGTGATGTCAGCGGAAACCTCCAGCCGGCTCACTGCTGAGCCCCTGCTCTTTTTCCTATGATCTGTGTGAGGAATTAGCTGGTGCCCCCCCCCCCCCCACTGCGCCTTTGGCCGCCGGCCCAGCATCTGGCCTGCTGTGGCACCGCACCCCATCTCTTTCCTGGTCAGGGGGCCTGGAATCCGTCCGGTCAGAACCTATCTGCAGATTACTGCCACGTTAATTCTTCCGTGCTGTGTACCCTGCCTCTGGTATGCGGCCGGAAAGACATGACAAGCCTATGTCATTTAGGCTAAGCAGCGCTGAGAAGATGAATGCAGGCCAACAGGCAGTAATGTTTTTCTGCATTTTCACATGACTTTCATCAAATATAATTGCCCTGTTCATTTCTGCTACATAATCATTAGCATATTGCTAACGGTTCTGTCAAAACATTACTTCTTTATACCATCATATGGTCATAAGAGTGTGATTATTAAACACTTTGTTCTCGGCTGCCTGCTGGGTCGGTCCTGCAGCGGCCCATCGGTTCTGTGACTGAAAGTGCTGTGATGGATCTTCATTTCAACTTTGGGTCGTTTTTGCATCCAGAGCCGACCATGTGCCCAGCTAAACCCCCAAGGCGAGTGTCAGGGGGATTAGAGAAAAGCGAGTGTGCTGCAGTCAAAACGCACGGGTGGAAACTCTGTGGGGGGGGGGGGGGGAGGGGGAGGCAGTTGCAGTGTGTGTGTGTGTGTGTGTGGGGGTGGGGGGG
>JAODJW010000039.1:15548582-15567336 GCA_026777045.1 Hyperopisus bebe | reverse complement strand
GAAACTCTGTGGGGGGGGGGGAGGTGGGGGAGGCAGTTGCAGTGTGTGTGTGTGTGTGTGTGGGGGTGGGGGGGAACAGCAGGTTGGATCTGCTGTGGATCACACTGCCACATTCAGGCACAACTGCGTTTCTGTTTTTAACAAGATTTCATTGTTGTCAAATGAAGCTCCAAATGGCTTCTTCCATGTGACTGCAGAGTCTGTGCCAGGGGTTTCTGAGCATCAAATAACATAATACTCTCTATATATATAGAGTATATATATATAATGGAGGAGAGGCATTTTACTGTCTAGACTTCAGCTATTACGATGTTGTGTCTGATTCCTGTGATATTGTTTTGTGTGCCCAGAGTGAAATCTGGACACCTCAGGTGTTTTTATTATAATAAGTGTATTTTTCTGTAAGATATGATGGTCACATATTTGGTAAAATATGATAAATAGAATTACATCACAATAAAAAAGTAATCACAATTTAGATGATCTCCAGTGAAAGAATTAACAAATTAACAACCAGCAAGATTTAATCCCATACCATTTTGAATAAGACTAGTTGAATTATTTTGTATGAGTTTGTATTTTTAATGGTATTGTTGAGGAATTTAGGACAGCAAATTGATATTTCACTAAACCCTTAAACTTTTTTATTATTTTTTTGTTATATATGCATACGGGGTGGTTTTAAATGGGAATTTACAGAATTCCCAGGCTAATCTCTTAAATTTTCATCCTGTCTTGAAGTCATAAGGGACATTCCTTGCAATCTTCTTTTGAAATACAATAGTGAGAGGCTGAGAAATCTCTTTCAAGTTCCCCAGACAGTCAGACAGAGGAAGCGTGGTTCCCATGACATGGATGTTGGCGTGATAACGCCTTTCAGCCCACCGATGGGTCTTCCTTTACCTGAAGGCATACTGTGTTCTCATTTTTTCTCCAGATACACCTGTTGAGGGGAAATTGCTACATAGTCCTGTGAATGAGAAGGATTAATATTACTTAGCAGACCCATATATTCAAAGCAGCGTTTGGGAAAGAAGGGTCAGCTAGCAAGTGAGGTTAAAGGGTTAGCTCAAGGGAGATATCGCTGTGCTGACCACGGCATTTGGAACGGCGACCTTCAGATCGCAGGCAAACCCACAAAGCCGCACCCACAGAGCCACGCCCAGAGATAAAGGCAGATATCTTAATCTGACGGGTGGTGGAAATCTATTGTGAAAAATATACAAGGAAAAATGGGTAACACTTTACTTAAAGCTGTTACCATAATGCATTATAGACAGGGATTGACATAACTGGTACGCAAGTATGCAGCCACCTTTAAAAGCGATACGTGCGGCAATCGATTGTTGTAACAGCGTGAATACGTATGTATTTTATGTGCATTTGCGCCGATATGACAAGAAATTACCATTCATTTTAACTTCTATACCGCAAATGAAGTACGAATTAGCATATAAAGGTTAAAATGCATGATAATTCCTTGTCATATCAGCGCAAATGCACATAAAATTGACACAACAATCGATTAGAGCATCGCTTTTAATGGTGAATGCGTACTTGCGTACCAGTTACGTCAATTCCTGATCATAGATACCTTCATAAAGCACAATAATGCATTCATGAAGTATTATAAGCCGGGCTATAACTATTTACAAAAAGGCATAACACATTACAGCTATGTTTATTATGCATCATGAATGCTCTATGAAGCTCTCTTCTATAATGCACTACTGATGCCTTCATAATGCACTGCAATTTTCAGTATTTGGACAATACTCAAAGTTGAAAACAAGCCTGCAACAGATATTTGCATGTGACCTCCTCCCATGTGAACATTTCATGTCAGAATACTGGGTGTTTTCGTGGCTCATTACTGGACGCCTATTGCTGGAAAACAGAGCATGTTACTGTATAAAAGCAAACGACTGAACTGTCATGACTGGATGCCTGCAGGGCACCTAACGTTATGTCCATTTCAGGATACTTGTTACTGGATGACTCCTACTAAATGACTATTACCAGATGACTATTCCTGGATGACTGGTATAAACAGATCTCTTTTTAGGAGTTAATAAGAAGGCGTTTCCAGATTAGACTCAAGTTTGCCCTGAACTGTTTTTCTCATCGCCTCCCAGGTGCTGCTGCTTGGTGTCAGTTGGGGATTCTGGTATTGCACAATGCTCATGTCAAGCCTTGTCACATGAGCTCAATGGAGCAAATCACAAAGGTTTGGGCGGATCACCTACTGCACCGTATCTCTCTGCCAATCGCGTTGCGCAATCGCTTGAGCAATATGCTGTCATCTAATGATGGGACAAACAAATCGTTAAGATGGTACAGCTGGTTAGATTAGCTTTAATTGTCAATCACTGCCTAATTTAACCCAGTGGGAACCAATAGAGTAGATAATATGTTGAATTGTTGGCATATTCAGTTGGTGACTGGCAACGTGATAATCACAAACTCTTTGGGTATGAACCTTGAGTTTTCGCCACTGCACTAGTAGCAGAAGTGGAATGTTCCAGGTTTGTGGCCCCAGACGGTGGCAGTAGTGTGTGTCTGGTGATCCAGTGTTGCTTAGCTTTCCATACATTCAGAACTGGGAATCTACACACCAGTGAATTAACTTTGCAGCATTTCTCCATTAAACGCCTCAAATCCAAGCAGTAGGGGCAAAATAATTCAAGCCGCACAGAGTGGGTCTGATTTATTCACATTTTTAATGACATTCTTGCAAAAAAATATAATGAAAGCTCTCCGAACCCCAAATCTTCTGCAGGCAATTAAGTTACCGAGCATTAAAATCTTCTCTTAAATTGGATTGCATGGCTGCCTTTGTTTTTTAGTCACTTTGACTGCCTAAAACACACATCCATAATTCAAAGGCTGCAGTCATGTGAAAATGAAACTCATGGCAAAGAAATCTAAAATTAAAAATGTTTTTTATTCCCCTCTGGGAAGCCTTGGGTGCATGCTATAATTATGAATTTAAGTGTATATTTATGGTCAAAAAGTCTTGCTTTATAAACAGTTCTTGTGGCAGTGAGGGATTGTTGTTCTCTAATGTTTCTGTGTGAAGGACAGACCTTCGTCACTGTCCATTTGTATTAATGACCTTTGCTTTTTGGATGTGGCTATTCTTCATTGTGGATTGGTAAACGATCAATACATCAATCCACCCATCTCTCCATCCATCTTCTAAAACCACTGATCCAGGTCAGGGTACTGGCGAGCTTGGAGCCTAATTGATGTTTACTAAGTATAGTAATTTAATATAAAAAATGATTCCCTTGCATTATTTGGTGTTGTGATGTTTTAGTTGGTAGCACTGTTGCCTTATACTGCCAGTATTGTGGGTCCAGTCCCTGCCTTCCCTTTGTGTGCAGTGTTTGTGTCTCTCCGTCTGAGCACGATTCCTCCAGTACTATGTGCATGGGGGCAGGACCACACAAAGACATGGCTGAGCACCTGAAAAATTCTCTCGATTGGGTATCTCCCTTCTCCAAGAATCTGGGTACCAGAAAGTCTTCCCCTTCTTCCTGTGTGTGTGTGTGTGCATGTGTGTATGCATGTGTGTGTGTGCGCGTGTGTATGTGTGTGCGCTCTCTCCAAGAATCTGGGTCCTGGAAAGTCTTCCACTTTCTTCTGTGTGTGTGTTTGTGTGTGGTCCAGGGATATCTTACCTTGTAGGGACCAAATGTCTTCCCCTTCCTCCTGTGTGTGTGCGCATGTGTGTGCGTGAGTGTGTGAGCGTGTGTGTGTGTGCGTGTGTGTGTACACCCTGTGAGGCATGGGCATCCTGTGCAGCCTGGGATATGCTTGTGGCTCATTGAGACACTATGCTGCATAACCTGTATAGATACTCTTTTAAGATTAAATTAATAGCGAAAATTGTACTCAGGGCTGTTTACTGGCTTAATAGTTCTGAATGAATTTAACAGAACTCCTGGGTTTCCATAGTTACATCAACCCAATTCTAATACAAACCGTGAGCATTTATTTTCTTATGGGGCTAACCTGAACCTCCAGGTTCTAGGGGTTTCTCAATCGGTTTGAATGTCAAGTGTGAATTCTTACAGTACTGACAGCTTTATGAACAGAACACTATCACTGTAAAATGAACATTGCTTCATAAATATTCCATGATGATACATTATTATCAGTTAAATTATGGCTGAAAACCAGTGGCATTCTTAATTACACGTACATAACTAAGTCAACTGCACTGTTATCTGGCAAATGTGTACTTGTTGTCATTTATTGGAAAAAGGCTTGAGGCTTTTAGGGTTAAGGATGGCGTAATTAGGAATAATAAAGCAATGTAAGTTTGTTCTTCATCGGTTGCGACATAATTAAACAGCATCCCATTTCTTATGAGTCAGAGAGCCACTGTATCAATGGGAGTACGGCAGGCATGATGGGACAAACATAGCAAAACCTGCAGCAGGCTCTTCACATTCAATCCAACTTTGCCTAAATGGGGTACATGTTGTTGGACTTCTCAGTCCAATAACCAATTTTGGATTTTTTGGAATGAGTCTGTACTGGTAAATTTTCCAGAATGAACGCAGCCAGGCTGAATCCAACCTCTCTGGGTAAGGAGATGAAACAGAGACACAGAGTACAGTGATGCCATATCAGAGGCCGTGGGTGTTTTGGGTAATATTGGTAAAAGCCTCTGTAGCTCTTTGCATGTTATGGCTCGATCTATAAATATCACCCCTCAAGCAGCCAAGAAAAGGCACTGTAGGCGGGCTAATGAAGTCAGTATTTTTACTTTCTGTCAAGACCTGAGCTCCAGGACACATGGGAGGAATTTAAAGTGAATCGACACGGGGGTGTTTATGAAGCATAACAGGAAAATTGGAGTCACGGCACTCAGATGACAGGAGGAGTCTTCGGTACCGGGGTACAGCGCGATCAAACGGGGACAGAGCTGAACTTGCCTTCGATTCAACCGTGGTCAGTTGGCACAGGGAATTCTGTCACAGTATTTGAAGCGACGGCCATAAAATCACATTTGCCTTGTACAGTACACCTACCAGAAACAGTGTGAGGGAAGTCAGATGTGCTCACAACAGGAAATGAGGCCCTGGGCACTATAATATTCAAACAAGTGTCACGGATGGGAATCTTCAGTGGAAAGATGGCGGGCTGGTTTATGTCACCCTCCAAGGGTTCTGCACATCCTCTCAAGGCGGGTCGCTCTGCTCTGCGTGAGTTGTGGGACTGAAACCATTGCAAATGTATTGATAACCGCTAATTATAAGTTATATCTCACAATGCTAAGCTGTATGGGGTCATGATTACCAATATGCCAGTTTTTCAGGCGTTTTAAATTGCATCATTGCCAAAAAGAAAGACATCTTATTTTTCTTGTGAAAAAAGAAAAAAAAATCTACAGTATGTTCTAGTCGAAGCAGGGGCAGGTTGCCATGGCAGCACTACTGTAAAATAGAGAGCATTGTTTTTCGTTAAATGGGACTGTGTGGAAGGGGACTGTGACCGCATGTGACACGGTTTCCCTTTTTGCCTCCCACAAAATGTGGGCTGTGGGAGACGTGAAGTGTCTCTGCCGTGCCCCCTGAAATTGGACACATGGGTACTGCCTGGCACATGTCTGTGGAAGCAAGCAAAATGCGTGAAATGGAAAACATACAAAAAAAAAAAAAAAACTAAATACAACGGGGGAAAACAGAGGCATTATCAAATCAGCCCAGCACTGGTAATCAGTGTCATTTGTCAGGGGTGGGTTTGTTATTTTTGCGGTCCCACTCAAAAACAGCCTCCCCCCCAGATGTTTAAAAAATAAAAATAAATACCTAGCAAGTATGTAAGAAGACTGTAACTAGCTAGCTGGTTAGCAGAACATGCTACTTCAGCTTCTCCTAAATAAGAAACATGTTTATTTAATACTTATTGTAGTGACTATTTGTGGCCAACAGGGGGCCAAACCACAGTCAACTCCTCTCCTTATCTCCAGCAGCGAGCCATTCAGCAAAACCTCCCTGTGTCCATCCATTCACAGCAGTGATCACATCCTTTCCATCACTCAACGGAAGGTGGTAGACATTGACCCATGACACGTGAGGAACTCCACCTCGGCACTTGGCTGATGCAGCTCCCATGACGTGGGGGGGGGGGGGGTAGGATGGCTAATCCATTAGCAAACCTTCATATCGATTTCCCCATAACTGGACCTGGCACATGAAGACCGGATTATCATATTCCCATAAAACCCTGAATACCATAAGAGTACTAAGGGTTGATCCATTGATTCCCAGTCAAGGCAAAACCAGCATAGTTCCTAGTGGATCAGCAGCTGAATCACCAGGCAAACCGTCCTCTCTAGCACTCTGAGGTGACCTTCCGTTTCTGTTAGATGAGGTTTTATGTTCCCCCAGTGCCAACATCTGACCTGTCTTGCCGCTTCCCCCTTGTCACTCTGGTTTTTTTGGTTGGCTGGCCCAGCAGACTCCACATGGCCATTTTCAGACATAAGCTGTCCTGCTGGCCCAGCTTCCCCACGTCTGGAGGAATGTTATTTACCTTATTGTGCTTCATGAAGGTCTTTTTGCGGGCATCTGCAATTTCACCTTGATGTATTCCCCAGGTGAGATCCTTAGAGTCCGTGGGACTTAAATTATAAATTACTACACATTTCCTGCTACTTTGAATGGTTAGTAATTACACACATGTACTTAAATAGTCCAAGTCATGTGAACCCTATGCCAAAGCAAAATCCTTGTAAGTGTAAGATTACATGGCAACAACCCTCATTCTGATTCCGATACGATGCGATGAAAAACTCTGTCTGTAAAACATGACAATAAACAGACACTTTTTAGTGTAATAATGGAAGGTGAGCACTGGATATCATTCATGGCCCTATTTAGTATTTAGGTAAACAGCTGGATACCATTCAGTCGAAGACAATGCAACAAACTAAAATTTAGGTATTCTGCGTGAAATCAGAAAGCTACTCTGGTCTATAAACACAGAAAAACACAATAAGTATTAGCAATGTTCTCAACAACTGTAATCCAAAATTCCTCCAGGTTGAAGCCTGTGTCTGTTAGTGTCCATTAAGGGATACCTTCGTAAGGACGGTTCCTCGCATAATCTATGACCGGATCCAACCCCATGATAAATAGAAAGGCCAGTTTGTTAAGCTGCTTGCACGACGTGTGATATATGACGGTCCACTGTGTCATTTCACAATGTCAGACTCTGGAGCACTCTCTGTTTACACACTCACATTGACTCTCTGTGTTGTTTTCCTCTAACACTGTCACCATGGAGTTTTTCAAAGGCATTTCAAACTCCGATTTCAATATCATTTCCAAAGTATTTCAGTGATTCAGACATTACCGCTATGATCAAATAGCCTATTTCACAGTCTCTGCACATCTTATGCTGGTATCATTAGCAAGCGTGCATTGATGGATTATTGATTTAACTGAAATATTGCTAACAGCCTTCCAATAAGAACACTGTATTGGCCTGGACTGTAGGTCAGCGAATTATGGCCCACAGGCCAGACCTGGCCCACCTAGAAAAACATTTGCCCCCCAGAAAGGGGTTTTACCTTTTTAGTTTTCATTTTAAAAATGTAAGACATCATCTTATGAAAGTTATCTGATGTATGGAACTATTTATTCATATTATTTATTTTAAAATAAGTCATTCTTAAAATGGTGACTGTTCAAGCAAAACTTATTTAAAACATGTAGCTGCTGTACCCTGGACTAGATGGTGTTTATTATAGTTGTGTTTAAAAGAAAATGAAAGGGAAAAAGACACTCAAATCACCAACAGTGACTTCTTCCTTGCACCTATCATTTATTAAATATGTCTGAGAGTCCAATGGATTCTTCCACATGGCAGTTAATTCTAACCATGCATAACAAACAGAGGAAAGATTGCTTTTGTCCTTAAACGCCTGGAGCTGAAAACCACACTTACAAACGTTTATTTGCACAGTTCTTCAGTTTCTGCCTCTTTCTTCTAATGGGTGATGACTCACAAGCAGACTGCGGTCGGACAGGAATCTGACTAAGCGCCGGCCAGAGTTAGCGGATTCCCCTGCACGGTGACCGGGTCTGACCCCTGCGTCGCTGCTGCCCTGCTCCACACCTACCTGCACCGTGGAAAATGTATTAACCCACGCAATTATATATTCATTACTCAATATTCTTTGCCTTGATATTTGTCCACAACGCATTTATTTCCGTTCAGAAAATATCCAAGGAATGCAAGTGAAAAAGAGATGCAACAAAATATTAATACATCTTTAATGTGAATCGCCCTACAGCTCTCTGCCACACTCCAGACATCTTTATAACGCTGACGTTACAGATTCTAGTTTTATTTGTTTGTTTGGAAATGGACAGAAAGAGGCTCATTCAACATCTGTCGGGCTCGTCGTCAGGCTTTAAAACTTTATTTTACATTCCTCCGGTCTCTGCACATTTTTATAATTGCTGGGCGACTCCTACAGAGACCGCGCTTGGAAAATCCGCAGTAGCTGTGATTTTCGCGTACTATCTATTTTGGTCGGTTTAAGCTAATGGGAGACGACAAAACGACGGGAAACGGGATAAATCCCACCGGGACCATGCCCACGAAAGCCACAGCAGGCTTGCGAGGCTCATCCCTCCCATGCGCCTGGATCAGCGTGTGGAGCAGCACGGGACCTTTGGTTGTCGTCTACGCGCGGTGTCACTGCTGATGAATGGCGGATTCAGGACAGACTGACTCAGCTTTATCACAGCGTGCACGAAACGCGTTTACATCAGGATTAGAATCAGATTTATTATCGCAGTATATATTCCTGCACGAGAAACTTGGCGTCGTATGTCTGTGCAGTTACAAGAATTAAAAAAATAAAAACAACACTAAACTAACATTAGATAACGATTCTAGATACAATGGTAGACAATAGAATCATCCAGTAAATTGGATGATAAAGACAGCATGCTGAAACTGGGCAAAAGAGCAAAACAAGAACAAGACAAGACAGTAGAGAATGAAATGCACGGTAACATAGTCACAAAAAATGTATATACTGTATAAATAAATAAAGTATACACTGGCTGAATTAGTGTGGGTCCAATGGATGTCTGAACCATGTTAATGATCTTGCCTGGGAAGAAACTTTTCTGGTGATGTGAGGTACTGGTCTTGATGGGCTGCATTTTTTTAGGGGGGGGGGGGGGGGCAGCCATGATTATATCAGAGTTGCCTACTCTTGTGCCTCTGGCGTGACACACTTTCTCTCATGCTCATGCAAGAAATCCTATGGGAAATCTATATTATTGCATTATAACAACTAAAATTGGCTACATCAAAAGTGTTTGCAAACTCTACAGACTATTTACAAGGAAATAAAAATCTTACATACATGTAGACGCATGTGCAGACTTGTGGAATAGAGTATCTCACGCCAGCCAGCTGACCAGAGTTGGCAGCTCTGTGATGAGCTCTTCATGGTGTGAAACTGAACCAGCTTCTACAGGGGAGGTAGATTATGTGCATCATGGTGAAGCAAAATCCAAACAACATGATAAAAAGGATGCTAATGTTAGTTTTTGCTAATTAAAATCCAAGAAGGACACTATTAGTTTTCTGTATTATGACACCTGACTCATAGTTATAATTAATATCCTTTAATATTTAATAATCATATATAAAATTGAAATATAAACTTAAAACTTGCATTTATTTCCAGAGGATCAGTTTTGAATTCACAAAACATGTCATGTGTACTGCAATATAGGGATATCAGCAGAGGTAATTTTTACACAGGATAATGGTGACTCAGTAAATTCAATACCAACACTTCACTGATTAATGACTATTTGAAATACATTATCATTTTTTAAATATGTGTCACGCCGTGTCAGGTTCTATGGGAAAGACACCAGAAAATAAATGCATGCAATCCGATTTTCCGCTGACTTTAAAGGAAATACTTTTCCCAACTGTTTCCCTTAAATGACTCACTGTCGAATAGCATCAATTCAGATACTTGGCAAGTAACGTATAACTAAAGGGAATTAATGTGTCAGAAATCCATCTATCCGTCCCTCTTCAGACCCCTTCTGCTGCTGAGGATCAAAGTTTACGCATCAGTAATGTCAATTTAAATCAAGACATATACTGAGGCCAAAAATGCAAAGTCTGCTGTATTTTTTTAGCAAATCTGCAGGGAAATATTTTATTTTATGCTTATATTTATAAATAAAAACACAATAATTTGCCTGTTCAGACTGTGTACATGGTTCTGTGACATTTGAACAGAAGAGAAATTTACATTGTAATACTTTATCAATGATTTTCCCTATTTTTGATTGCTTTCAAAATAAGCATTTAAAATATAAATGTATTCTTGTTTCCCCCATTTCGTATTGCTCTTCTATATATAAATAAAAGACATTGTTGAATTTATATGTTATCAAGGCTGACAGGTTAAGATTAAACAAATCTTACTACCTTGATTGACAGCACAGGTAAAACCAAATTAACAGAAAACAAAGGTTACTTGCTGTATGACATTACAAAGTGGCATTTTGCATTTGTATTGATTTTGTTTAGAAGCTTTTAAAGAATTTTTAAAACTAAAAACCATGTACAGCGATATACAGGTGTTGTTAAGGGCGTTAACTAACTGCTGAACTCGACCCGGCAAACAACAAGGCGTGTCTGTGTATTTTTACCCTTACTTTCAATAAGTTGATGGACTACATCACTCATACCATTATTTTTAGTCAGGAGTGACGTCGGGGAACTTCCCAATGAGTCATGCAATAATGGCCCTAATATGTTATAGGGAAAACGTGGGTAAGACAAGCTCACAGGTATGTAATGTGTTTCAAGGGAAATGCAATGTCTGAATAACATGCAGATGTGTACACATGCTTCACGCGATCCAAATAAATTCTTCAGAAGATAGTCATTGATACTCTAGACACATATAGCAATATATTAAACAGTAAAAAATTCTTTTCATGCACACTGTTTTTACGTGTTGGCTAATGTCATGTAAATGTAGCAGAAGTGCATTTGTATTTGCAAATTTGACCTTACATTGACTGTGACTCAGTGGACAGCACTGTTGCCCTGCACCTTCAGAGTTAGGAGTCAGAATTTCACCCCTGTTCTGTGTGCTTGCATGTTCTCGTGCAGATTTCCTCCAGGGGTCTTGTCAATATGTGTACTTGACTGTTGTGTTCTTGCAAACCTGTTTGACATCATATTCTATTCCCAAAGTACAGTTCTAATACTCAAGAACAAGAGGATGGTAAAAATCCCTGGATGTCGTTCTTGCCCCACCCCAGATATCAAGGAGGCATCGGTTGCATCCTTGTTCGAGAACAATCCCATGATTCATCATGTCTCAAGTTTATTCATGGGAGGCAAGTTTGAAAGTATTTTCTTTGTGTTCTTGGTATTGAGAAATACCCCTGGTGTTGGTGGCAGAATAAAGCTGTCAACTGGGCCCAAGCTTTTAGGGGGGGGGGGGCAACAGTAAAAGTTGTCGGCGGGGTGGGGGGAGGCAGGGTGACAATAGCGCAGGGGCAACCCGTTGGATGGGCAGCCATTCCTCTGGCAAACAGACTAACCTTTTTAGTATCTTTGGGTAATATATTTTTTTTTTTTGGGGGGGTGGGGGGCTACGCTTCCCCAGTTCCCCCTGTGGTACCAACACTGGGTACTCCAGTCCAAAGACACTTAGGTCTCTCTAAATTGCCCACTGGTTTTGAACTTGCCCTGCCTTAGACATGCCATCCTGCTTTGTATCCTATGATGCATGTACAAGCTAAGTGGTTAGAAGGTGGATCAGTATTAGCTTTATAGAATCAGAAACTGTGCATATAACCAGGCTGACCGGGGCTGACTGCCTCTGCAGTTGGTTCATGGTTAGTGGAACAGCCTGAACTGGCAGCATCCAATGTTAAGATTCCACTCCTGTTAAGACACAAAAGACACAAAAATGTGATACATTTTTAACTGGCACGGCGTCTTTTGTGTTTTGAGGGATGCTTGCTGTGACAACAGGCTCGAGACTTAGTTCCAGCATGGCCTTTGCCAGGAAACTCAACGAGGAAAAATATAAACAAAGCCCACTTTGCTGAAGAACAGCTTGCGGGCTGTTCTGTGTCACTGTCCTAATCTGCACGTCCTTTTGAATGTGACTGGCTGAGAAGCATTACAAACCACACGGAAGCTACTTTCCAAAGGGCCTCCTTTCAAATGCACTTTTAATTGCATGTAGGATTCAGTTTTATTGCTTTGGGGGGGGGGGTCAATGTGTTTGCAACTTCCTCAAAATAGACTCCCCAGAACAATGTATTTGTCTTTTTAACCAACCATAGACAGTCAAGGCTGAAGGAAACGAGAAGGAACTATAGCTGCTGTATTTTAGGGGCTTTTTGTTACACAATCAAGCCAATACATATAAGAGATAGCAGGTCATTTCAAGCAAAGATAATCAATCTACTGTATAGCATATATCACCAGACATTATCTAGAGCAGGAATATCCTGGGCCCCACCTATGTTAAGAACCTGTTTTCAAAGCATGTTGTTAATATGCCACATACATGTGGCTTATGTCAATAATAATGATAGAAAATATGCTTGTAAACACCCCTAAACGGACAAGCCAACTGCAATAACACAAAAACGTGTCTGCAGAAGACTACATATTAACCACTAGTTTGTTTTAGAAGAGGAACTTTGATCCTATTATTCTCCCAACACGTACAGCCTTTCAGGGAAGGAAGAGCATGGAAAGATGAGTGTCATGGCTAATGGATTATAAGTACGTACTTTAGGTGACAAAGAAACACAAAGAATCACTAACCACATAACATTGTTAAGCGGATGCTGTTTTACTGCATCAGTGTCTTCTTAAAATACACAACTCAATAATCATCGATGGTATTTATTGTGTGCGATAAATGAAATAATACTTGCCAGGATATATTTATTTATGGAAAAATATAAACAGCAATTTCATAACAACAGCTAAATAATGCATTTGTAAAAAAAAAAAATCAAGTTTAGTGATTAATACAAGAATTAAAGGATTTTAATTTGAAATGTATAGAGAGAGGATTAGGTGTGATGATTGGTGAAGTAAATCTGAGTGACATCTGCAAATACATATAATTCAAGGCCAAAGGGGTGAAATCTGTATAAATCACTTATTTATATAAACATACAGCCTCATCAAAAATGCACCTGGTGTTGCATTCGTTCTAGGAAATGAGGTGCAGGTCTATGCAAGTCTCCCTTTGGCCGTGGCTGAAAGATCAGAGACAAGCTGAGAAATTACTCTTAAGCCAGGAATGACAAAAAAGATGCTTAAGTGTATGATTACACCGCGTTTCTTTGGCTGTCTAATATCCTGCCTAATTCCTCATGTAGAAAACTGAGAGTTCTTCCTAAAATCGATCCATTCTAGAATTTACCTGCCCGTAGGTTCTTAATTAATACACTTTGTGTAAATAATACTGCCATTTCTATCCGGAAAAGCAGCAGGTTACTAGAGTACCCATATTAACAAACAATTGTATTAAGAATGGCACAATGATCTCTGACCTTCAGGATCAAGGGTCATAATCATGCCTGTGCTGTGGTGTGCACAGTGTGCATGGTCTCTCCATGTCCTCCTGATGCCTCCCACAATTCAGGGAGATACACTGAAGTTGGTATCTCTTAAATGCATGTAGTGTCTGTAACTGTCCTATGATTACTTGGTACAGCATCCAGGGTGTATCCCTACCTTGTGCCCTGTATTCCCTGAAATAGGCTCCAGACTCCCCTCTGCTAGATAAAACAATGAAATGATCAAATTTGCAGTTAACACAGGCCTACCCGTTTCCTAATAAGACAAAACGTTACGATTATTTAACTTGCCTTATGCCAAAGCACAACATTAAAGCGCGTGACTGGTGATTTTCTAAGAATTTTTCTTTAGTCTACATTTTTATACAAACCTAAGTATTTCCTCGGTTTTTGAAAAATCACCGGTACATCCCTTACATCCTTACAACTTAAATATGCCCCCTACGGACAGTCTCCGGCACAAACAACCCAACCGCATTAAACTACAATTCCCTGGGAGCAACTCCTATCCCCAACCAGACACATATCCTAGGGAATGGCAGTAAAATGTAGTCCGCTACACTCTACCGTAAATTAGACGCCTTCAATCGGCGGAAAAAAATAAGTTTGCGCGGGTAAGTCACATATCCCCCCGGTTAGTTTTCATTGAACTGTACTTCAGTGAGGTTTTCCTCGTGCTCTGCCGCTGCTCGGCTCCGCTGACGTACAAGGGGCGGGTCCGATGCACGCTCGCAGCGCTACGCGGGGGCGCGCTCGCTATAGTCGCTCGGCACCGGAGTGCGCGGCGTGCGTGTGCGTGTCTGGCTGATCCGTGAATGGGGCGCTGCTTTTGGCTCTCGGTCTGGGTTTGGCAGTGACACCGCTGGGGGACGATGCCTTGTTGAAAAGGGGGGGACAGGCCCCGGGGAGATAACGGCCATCCCTTTGCACCTTAGCGCAGTTCCGAAACTTTGGACAAAAATAACCTGGATCTGAGGACTTCTTACACGCAATATACATTCAGTTTTTTTTCCTTCAGGAAACGAAACGTGACTTATTTTAGCTGCTGACCTCCATGATTGCTTGCGGAGTCTGCCAGCGCGATACATGGATATAAATTGTGGGAGGCGCCTGAGAGCGACCCGAGCACACAATGCAGGACATCTGATGGAAACGGACGTGTAGTTTTCGCCTTATTTGCTTTTGCACGGGAAGCCGCAAAGCCGGCGCCCGGTTCGGACCTGTGCTCATCCTCCGTGCGCATTTTGCGGCTCATCTGTAACTTGCGGCTTCTGTCTATTATTCGGCGTGATCTGAATCAATGAAGGCTGGCACTGGTTCAGTTAGGAAGCTACCTCGCTAGTTTTGATAACTAATTAGTATCCTTTTTTTCATCTTGTCCTTTGAAATATGTGTTGTTGGGAGACTTTACCGTATCCCTAAAATAGCCCGCTATTGCTTTGTTTCACAGAACTAGCTAGCGAAGTACAGGTACACAGTTTTGCGAGCTGCATTTTATAAAAACCCATTTGGTTAGTGAAAATAGACTTTAGGGTTATTAGTTTCCGATACGGTCTCTAAAACAGGTTTGTTCATTTTTAGTGTTCAAGTCACTGTTTTGAACAAGAACATTGTTTTGTGTTTAACTTAGGCTACCTCTTTGGGGTTTTGCAGGGAGTATTAAACGAAAAGAAAGTTTTACAAGGTTTGATGATTGAACAACTACGAGCAGTGTGTGAATCGTCCTAGCGATTTTCCCCCGTTGTTATTGACATTTTAAGGTTAACTGGAGCCCGGCTTTTACTCGAAGGCCAGTTTCTTTGTGGAGTAAAATATTGAATACCCATGAACATACGGAGATCAAACCCCATAAATATAACGCGTTATGGGAGAACGAGGCATAAATCTCACGACTTTGACGATTTGTCTTCTCTGAGGACTACGGAATCGGTGCAAAGTTTCAGCCCAAATTTAGGATCCCCAACTCCTCCGGAGACACCCAGTACTTCTCACTGCATTTCTTCCATTGGAAAATACTTATTGCTAGAGCCGCTCGAGGGGGACCACATTTTCAGAGCTGCCTACATACACAGCGGAGAAGAGCTCATTTGTAAGGTAAGTCTGCAAGTTTTCCTTGGTTTCATATCTACCGTAGTATCACCTCTATAATCAAGGTTAATCGATGCACAGGTGCAATTTCTGGTACACGCATGCAGTGTCGCCCGTCAGTGTTTTCGGACGGATAGCATTCACATTTAAGTTTTTCAATGATGAATTACGCCCATTTAACTCCAAACGCAGCTCTGCTGGATGCACGCCGGAATCTTATGAATGGAGTTGGCTGTTTTTTTCCCTGAAAGGGACGCTGTAAAGTCACACGTCATGTTTGGGGAGCGTAAATCCTGCGGGAAGCGGCGGCTGTGCGCGTGCGGATGGCGCCGGCCACGTGTCCCCGCCGCATCTGTAGCCCTCGCGGGGCGTCTTTGTTCTCCGTCACAATGTAACCGAGTGCGGCCCCTAAACACTGCGCCCCCCCCTCCATGAAAAATGCGCACCCATGCGTTACTGCCTGTCTCATGCACGCACGCCTCATAAAGTTATTTGAGGATTGATTTTCAGGATCAGAATCTTTTTATTTGCCAAGTACACAAAACTACAAGGAACTTGTTTTGATGCAGGTGGTGGTCTGGCATATACAATTAAATCATATATCTAAACATAAAATCAGGACAAAAATAAATTATAAAAAGTTAAATATAGGTAGAAAATGTATATTAAAAACAAATATGCGAAAACATGAACACAAAAAGTGGGGCATCCAAATGTAGGGTACATAAAGCTTTTGGGGTATGTGCAAATACTCTAATGAAGTCAGTAAGAGCATGAAACTCGTGATTAGACATGAAACCATGTGCTGCTTATGGATCCTTATTTAGTTTTATTCAAATGTTATATCTAGTGCCGTTCACTGGCAAAACCGACTCTCTCCTACATGAGTTTTTTTATACATATATAAACGCCGTATCTATGACGCGTTTCTGAATGAGTAAAATCGTTTGTACAACTTGTCTGCATTGTTACAAGTCAAGTTCATTGTGTGACTGTACCGGGAGGCAGCGGCTTGTTCATATTCACCAGGCCTGTCTGATGTCCGAGACACACATCCGGAGACAGTGCATTAGCAACAGTAAATTTTTAATATTTGGGTACGCATTTTGCTTTGCTTAATCGTGTACAGTTACGATAAATTTTTTGTCTTGCGTTTCAAAATATTTAAAATTGAAAGTAAAATTTAATATTCCAGTTACATATATTTTTTTACTTAATGGTGTGTCTTTGTTGTAGCGCTTTAAAAGAAAAGGAGATAAAACGGATAATAGAGAGGATGCAAACGATATGGGCGATACATGGACCCGCGCCACGAAAGGCGGATCAAGAATACAATTCCAATGGCGTTATGTAAGCCATAATTACGGAAACGCTCTAGTGTAGATAAAGCAATTATTCAAGTACTCATCGCGTATATTTACGTTAGTTTAGTAATAGCTAAAGTATTACTGAAGGAAATTAGATTTTTCAAGTCAAATGTTTGCCGTAATATAGGTGTAGTTGTAATTGGTTTTGCAAGTAATCTAAATATTGTTTTTAGTCTTTTACAGAATTCAAATGGATTAATAATGGGAGTAATAGGTGACTTTTAAATGAATTATTTTAATTGCATTTCTTGCAATTATTTACGAAGGACTTAGACTTTTAGCGATGCCTAAATCATTCAGGACAACGATATTGAAGGGCTTTAAATATAATTAAACTACCAAATGGACCACTAAATTAAATTATCTGTTAACTGTAATTACCTGTCAATGGAAAAATAACCGCGTTTTGTATTTGCGTATAGGCCTATCGGTTATGTTAATATTAATGGTTATAAAGGCCGCTAGAGAATAACAATTTCATCAATTGCTTAACTAAAACACAAATCATGTTCAGCACCCCGGACAGCTACAGTTTTAATTACTGTAATATTTGTTGTGGCGAACTTAATTACTGTAAAAATATCGTGCGTCAGGTAATTCATTGCGCTGCCCTTCATAGTCACGCAACGATAATGCAATGCGCTACTGTAGTTTAGTAAGGCAACTTTTTATATAAAAAGAAATTAATCGTGATTATAAAGTGTTAAGTGTATTAGCCTTTTTACTCAGTTTGACATCTGTAGATTGTTTTATTTGTTGTAGTCTTTAGGTTTAGTTGGGCAGTGTGTCATAGTGAGAATATTTAATGTATGAAACCTTGGGTGGCTCTTATAAGCATTATAATGAAGAGTGTTAAGTGTCATTTATATTTTTGCAAATACACCGACTAGGTACATCTGCCTATTCAAATCCACCCAGTGAAGTATTGTTGTAGATCATTTTGCTTATTTTGCAAATTATGTATATTTTGGGAATGACCCAGCCTTAAGAAAATCTGCTCTTTGCTTCCAGGTGTTTGATATCACGCGCTATCAGGAGTCGCTAGCGGCCTACTTCTGCTTGTCTGCACACGAGAACATCAACCAGATCGTGGAGATCCTCCTGGGCGACTCCCGGGCCTATGTGTTCTTCAGGAAGAGCCATGGGGACATGCACTCCTTCGTCCGCACCTGCCGGCGGCTGCAGGAGGCCGAGGCTTCCAGACTCTTCTATCAGATAGCCTCGGCCGTCGCCCATTGCCATGACAACGGACTCGTGCTCCGAGACCTGAAGCTGAGGAAATTCATCTTCCCGAGTGAAGACAGGTAATGGACCCCGGATGCGTGCCGTACGGGTGTGTCGGGTCTCTAGTGCAGCTTCCATTTCAGGCCTCTGGGTGTCACGTCCTTGCTCATTCATACAGCTCGTCAGAGACAAAATCGAAATACTGTAGAAGTGTTACTTTGGGAGATTTGAGCCGATCCCTTTCATTTAAAGCGCTGGTTCCTTACTATTGGTCAGAGGAAATTTACATTTCATTTAGCAGAATCCTTTGTCCAAAGTGGCATACAAGTGAGGCAAATACAAACATACAGCTGTCAGGGACTCTGCATAAGTGCAGCTAGGCTGAGCTTCCAATGAATGCCCAGGTAACAGTGTAAGCAGTACAGGAGCAAGAGCTACACA
>JAODJW010000039.1:15509449-15546564 GCA_026777045.1 Hyperopisus bebe | reverse complement strand
TACATGTTGTATGCAATCTGTGGACACGGGGCAGGTCACACAGTGAGACCTGTCTTACGTTTAGAATAATCAATTTGACTCGCGCCAGTGTTTGCATCACCACTGCTTTGTGATGACTTTCCACGTCGTTTTAATTCCTTTTTCCTTTTGCCCAGAAATCGTAGTTGTAGAAGATGCTACTATGACTAGTTTCCAGTATGTAGTTTGCTAAGCCTCAACAGGCTGTGCGACGCCTGTGTTCTGGGTGCATAGAATTGGATATTTCATGCTATTTAAACTTTACTTGAATATGTGTTTTATAGTTTGTGGCATATGCCCTACGGATGCTATAGCCAGCTAGAGGCTGAGTGTGTGTTGGTCGCTTGTAGGAGTTTTACTTGCACAAAAATGTTCTGATGGCAAGAGGAAAAATGATTGGTCAAGCAACTAAAGAAAGTGGGACCAAACAGTCAGATGTCATGGCCCCACCTCCTCTACAATCTGATTGGTATCTGTGAACCGATAATTTTTCCTTCTGCCTTTTTTTTTTGTGAAGGAAGACTCCCACAAGCTGGTTGGTCACTCAGTCTGTCTGTCCATCAGTCTTTTCCACTTCTGTATTATTTCTGTTTTAAATTGTAATTTTTTACTCTTAAGTTGGTGCTGATTTGGTGCTAATGTCTAAGGAGCCTTTTTCCTTTTTTTCCCTGGAGGGGTTCCTGAATTATGTGCATGATGAGTTCTCATTGCCTCTGCCGTCGATTTTGTCATGTATCTGGTTCGATGTCTTGTCTAAATTTACTCCTTAAATAAACCTTGAACTCCATATTTGGCGAGTCCTTTTCACATCCCCAGGAAAATCTTGCTGAGTGGATTGGTGTGGCCTTTTACCACAAAACCTGCTACTTCATGGATTATCCATTTAGGGTTAATAATTTGTTCAATGTTATATAGTATAACTCGTATCTGACACTACTGTCACTGTTCAGATACATTAATAGATTGTATAAATATTTAAACCTGTCTGACCTCAGTTTAACTGAAGCTGAAAAATTAGGACATTGGATTTTTGAGTTGATGATATTGACTGTATTAGCTCTGGGTCTATATCTTGTGATGTTTTTGAATACTGAAATTTTCCCATCTGAAAAAGAAACGACGCAGTATTTTTCTTGGAGAATTTGACAGTAAAAGTATGGTAGAAAACATGGTATAGAAATACCATGAAAATATGGTATAAAGATGTCGGAGTGGTGGGGATCTCTGTTTTATTTTTTGGGGGGTGGGGCAATGTTGTCTCTTGATTGCCTTATCTCGGCTACACGGTATAACGACACACACATGCCTGTGATGGATCTTGAGGTGCATGAACCTGCTGTGGGGTATATGACTGGGCTACTGCTCTTAGCCTTAGGCATTAACGTCAGACATAATAAATAAAACGTATCCAAAGAGCTACAGGATCCCATCAGCCGCTCCTGGATGCTCTGCGCTCCGGTTTAGTCAGTGTAACGCGTAGCTGGGAATGTGTGACTGACACCTCTCGACTTGTGAACACCTGTTGTAAAAACATTGCAAAACCTTAACGGTGTTTATTTTTGCACCTTTAATGTTCATCCCTTTCCCCTGATCAAAGTTCACATGTTTCCTGTGATTACAGTAGCAAAAAAAATCTTCGGGGTTTGCCTCCTGAAACATGGATCATGCTAATTATTTGCATAGCGTCCCCTGTCAGTGTGTCTGTTCTTTATTATTACTGTAGTTATATTACATATATATATAGAACCCATTAATAGCATAAAGGGGGGGGGGGGTTTGGGATGGAGTGCTGTCTTTTAATGTAAACATTGCAGTATTTAATTGCTGTTGAATGTTCTGATAATAGATAATTAGGGACATATTAGATATTGAGATTAAAGGGTTTTGATTATGCATTCATTTTTATGTATCTTAACAGGCATCGTATAAATCTGTAACTATGTCTGTGACCTTTTGTTCAGTCCCTCCCACTTTTTGGAGGCTCCTCCCATATATCCATATTTATGTCTAGGCCAGGCTCCCTAATTGGCCATTTTAGGGTGTGACTCTAAAAAGGAAGATTTCATTTCATATTTAAGGCCCCCTCAGGGATGTAGGGGTAGCATCTTGTTTGTAAGTTTAAGGTTAGGGGGAGTTTATAATTCCAGTATAATGATGACAAGTTATCAGATATGTCATGATCCGGGGGCATTAGCCCCCGATGTCTTAAGGTCCCGAGCAGTGCACATACCTACTGGCCTTTGCAGGGTCGCAGGGGTCCAGAGCAATTTCTCAACTCTGATTCACCTCAGTACGTTTCTGGGGGAACGCTGAGGAATCCCCATGACGACACAGGGAGAACAAACTTGCCAACTCCACAGCCATGGAAACATGGCGGAAACTGGTCCCAGCTGTGTAAGGCGGCCATGCTAACGAATAAACATTCTAAAAAGGGTTAACTCAAAGGATAATGTTTCATTATGTATTTAATGTGCATGATTCCATTGAAGTAGCTGTGCTGTTTCTGCTCTGACTATTTCAGCTGGGACGGTGAAGGTGAGTGAGAACTCTGAACCGAAATGTAAAAGATGCATCACTGACCTCAGATCAGCACTTACAGGCATCCTCTCAAGCACCCAGGACATCACTTTGTCTGTTTTGGCTGCAATCCCTGCTTTTTAAAGATTAGTCTGACACACACAGCCCATATAGAATGCATCATGCTCAATTCAGCAAATACACTCTTCTCTCTCAGAATGTGCTGATTTAGGTGTTGTTAGAGCTGATAAATATTCATATTTAATTACATAGGAATTTAAAATACACCACTCTGCAGTATTGGGTAATTTTTCATGGGCCCAGCTGAATAAATTGAAGGTATACTGATTTGCTGCAGTCTGTTTGACCTCTAAAAGGGTACATTTCGACAGACCTGGACCTTTTGACTGGGAACAACTTGGTGTTCATCTACACAGTCATGGCCTACACATCTGGGGGTCCGCCGCTTCCAAAAGGAAGAAAAACGAATAGAACAAAAACAATGTGATGTGACGTATTTATTCTTACAGGTGGCATCTGCACTAACAATTAATTAAAACGTACTGCCAGTTTTCACTTTTTCAGGTGTACGTAGCTACTATCCAATAAGAGTCACTTTTGCCTCCAAAACTGCTTCAAGGGTTGATGACCTGTGTATTCAGAGAAGGAATTCTGCTTCCTACTGTTATACTGAGCTGTTGTTTGTGCACTTGAGGTCTGCAAGCCTAACAAGTAGGTGCACCTAATGCCACTGAGTGTTTGCAGTTGGTAATAAAAACTCCTATATCAGTTTCTTACAGTTGATTGATTATTAAGTGAAAGTTTTATGGGAAATTACTGCCTGACACCTAAGTAAATTATGATTGAATACAATAAATTATGAATTCTATGTGACCTTTGCAGAATGAAACTACTTGAACTATTCTATTGTATTGTATTCTGGTTGAATTGGGTACCGGTGGTTAAGACAGGTCACCTTTCTTCTCATTATGAATAATAACATACTGGTCTGAAGTAAAAAATACCACCTGAAAATTAGCCAACTTTTGCAGTCATGTATGCAAATTCCACCCATCTGCTACCTCAATGCATGCAATTTGGATGTGGATATGATGAGCTTGAGGGATTGCAATCAAATTTAAACCACATTCATACATTACAAACCGCAAATTTTGCTGCCATCTCGGTTTGATTTGGAAGCAACATTATCACTGCCCGGCGAGTGATTAACATAATAAGTTATCGAAATTGCAGTGTGATTTTTTTTCAACAACTTTACACAGGCCATTTGCAATGTAATTGCATTTTTAGCATAGGATTTTGTAGCAAGCAAAATCCAGTCCCTTAAAAAGACTGGAGCTGCTTGCTCAAACACCTTCATCTCACTGATTCCAAGCTTACGAAAATATTCCTTATGAGAGCCTGTAACATGAGACAATAACCTTCCCACATGTCCTATAACAGGAAGCTGCAGATGAGAGGAGCAGCCACTCTGGGAGTTATTGGTGACAGTGTGGACCACCTACATGGCTCACAGTAGAGTATTTATGTTCAGTCACCAAATGTCTAATTAACATAATCTACCAAACGTTTCCAGAAATTGACAATTGTTTAATATAGAAGCAGCGGCAGACCTGTAGGGATCTTCCACAATTTCATTAGACTTTGATTAATACTAAATAATTGGGTTTCAGAGTGGGGCGCCATGCATCTCAGGAAGAAGAGTCACATGACTTTGCTGACTGAACCAAGTATTTATGATTATGCCACAATGATTACATTTTTATTTATTTTATTGAGCAGACACTTTTGTCCAATGCAATGTATAAGTAATGCGAACAGCACCTTACAAACGTATAGCTGTCAAGGAGTCTATTAGGCTCAAGTGCAGCTGGGGTGAGCTGAATGTCCAGGTACTAGCGTTACAGAATTAGAGAAGGGGTCACAGTAAAAACATATGACCATAAGAAATTTACAAACGAGAGGAGGCCATTCGGCCCATCAAGCTCGTTTGGGGAGAACTTAACTAATAGCTCAGAGTTGTTAAAATCTTATCTAGCTCTGATTTAAAGGAACCCAGGGTTTTAGCTTGCACTACACTAGCAGGAAGACTATTCTATTCTCTAACTACATGCTGTGTAAAGAAGTGTTTTCTTAAATTTAAATGTTTTAAAATGTTCTCCTGCTAATTTCTACCTATGGTCACGAGTTATAGTATTTAAACTAATATTAAAGTAGCCATTTGACTGAACAGCATCCAGACCTATTAGAATCTTATATACCTGGATCATGTCCCCCCTTAGTCTCCTTTGTGCGAGGCTGAACAGATTCAGCTCAGCTAACCTCTCTTCATAAGTCATTCCTCTAAGACCAGGAATCATTCTCGTAGCCCTACGTTGCACCCTTTCCAAGGCAGCAATGTCCTTTTTAAGGTAAGGTGACCAAACCTGCACACAATATAGAATAGAATTATATAATTGTAGCATCACCTCCCTGACTTAAACTCCATACAACTAGAGATGTAACCCAACATCCTATTGGCCTTTTTAATTGCTTCCCCACACTGGTGAGAGTGGGACATGGAAGCATCAACATACACACCGAGATCTTTCTCAGAATCAGCTACCTTTATTTCAGTGGAACCCATAAAATATCTGTACTTTATTATTTTAAATATTTCTGCTCCCTGCATGGATTACCTTATATTTATCTATGTTAAATTTCATCTGTCAGGTATAAGCCCAGTTGCTAATTAAAACAAGATCCCGTTGTAGCCTCTGTGCTACTAATTTAGTATCTGCTACACCACCCACCTTGGTGTCGTCTGCAAATGTAACCAGTTTACTGTATGTATTGGTGTCAACATCATTAATGTAAATTAGGAACAATAATGATCCTAAAATTGAACCCTGTGGTACCCCACTATGAACACAGGCCCACTGCGACATTGTGCCTCTAATAACTACCCGCTGCTTCCTGTCTGATAACCAGTTTTCGGTCCAAGCTGCTACAGTTCCTAAAATTCCTGCAGCCTTGAGATTAAGCAAGAGCTGTTTGTGAGGGACAACATCAAAGTACATCTTCCAAACAAAGCAAGAATCTAACAATACTGCCATTCAAATCAGCAGAAACCGCAACAACTAAGAGTATTCAGGGAATATGGAGTGGTGAAGGCCAGTGGGGTTGTTCTTGCTAGAGATGGGTCTTGAGGCGTTTCTTGCAGGTAGAGAGGAAATCTGATTACCTCGAAGTCATGAAATGCTTGCTGTATTTGTCATGTGGCTGAGGTGCCGCTAGAAATGTTTCAAATGTGTTTAACCACAACTCCTCGTTAGTAGAAGATGTTCTAAGAAAAGTTAAATTCCAGTTTTTTAACTCATAATTAACTGAAAACCTGTCCTCCTTTCATGTACGAATTGTATATACAAGACAACGGTTGAACCAAAAGCTCTTGTTGGTGCGGCAAACGGAGACTGCGATACGCTTTATAACCATATACGAATGCAAAATCGATGCGGTTTGCGACATAATGCTGCCACCTACCGGAAGTGAGAGAACAACAAATGTGTATTTGTCTTATACAGTGCACCGTATATACATACATACATATACACGGATACTGTGTTCCTGTGTACATTTTTGTTGTAATAATTGCCCCATATGAATTTTCACAAAAAATACAGATACATTCATTCAAAGTAGGCTAATGCATTATGAAACTACTCTGACAAACCCAATGCTTTATGTTTTCGTTATTTGTAAATTCAGTCAAAATATTATACATTTGGAAAAAAATACAAAACAGAAATTAATATATACATTAAGCCAAAATACACACACACACACACACACACACATCTGCAAACTTCATTGTAGATCTAACACATTTTTCAATGGTTAAAAATGACAAAGATAAAATTATGATCACATTTCAGAATATTAGGATTCTAGAGAATTATATACAGATAGGCCCACGCGCGTACACAGGCACAGAGACGCTCACCAAAATGACTCATGATGTCTGTTATATGCCTCGATGCATGTCCGTTTTGTTAAGGATTCAGAAATTACGTGGTCGGTAAACAGTGTAATCAGGACTTCAAGCTGCCAAAGTAAACTGGTTGGAAGATGTTACAACATCTTTTCATTTTCTTCACTTTTGTCAATATCCAATTATCCTCGTTTAGCCCTGCCGACTTATGGCTAAAACGAAAAAAGTTTAGAGTACAATGTTTTCTAATTGCAGATGATGTTGCATGGAAGGATGAGTGTATATATTAGTAGAACATTAAAAGCAATCTATATAAATAATGACAAATAATAGACTTTGTATACAAAACTCTAGTTACATATTGTATAATTTCATCCGCAGTCATTCACCGTGGGTGTCTATGTACATATGGGTGTTGATTTAAGACGTTTAAGGACATTTATTTAACTTTTAAACCACTAGACTTCACTTCAGATACCTTCCCGTCTTTAGTGACGACTATCGACGGGAAAGTGTCATTGTTTTCTGCCGACTTCGAAACCCCTTCAGTATCTTTGCCATCTGTGGCAAAGATACTCAGATGGCTGAAATATTCAGCCCTCAAATGGTTATTTTTCGCAATGTAAAATGAACGGTCCCTATCTAGATCCCGATGCTTAATAAAAAATAGTCACTGCTGTCTAAGTTAACTCATCTGGCCGTGCACAGCGTGTTAAGACAATGACTGCCTCCCGATTAGGATAAGGAGCAGCGGGGACGCTGACAACTTAATAGCCGTGTTAATGTCGGAGCGGCGCTGGGAAAAGTCGCAGATGCACCGGACGCTCGTAAATCACGCCGCCTGGGTCTGCCCGCTGCTGGATGGTACAGGATGTCCACGGCGCTCCTGCTCACCATCAGCGGACTAGCGACTAATGACCCAGGAAGATATGGGTCAATATCATTTTTAACCTGGAAAAAGGGACTTTCTTAACATACCAACTACTGCAAACCACCGTCCTACTGTAAACTGGGTGTAATGTTAATATTCTTCAAGGAAACAAACACATAAACTGCGGCCTGCCAAATAGAAAAGGCTGTTTACAAATCACGTCGTCTGTTGTTTTTTACGCATTAATTTAATCTTTTAGTTATTTCTGCCAAACAAAGAGATTATGACGATGTTGAATTAATTACCTGGGATGGCTGTTGCTTACCCGTCAGTCTTGCAGAACCTTTCATTTTTTTTGTGCGCGATTCAAACTGACACCAGCAGCCTAGGAGTATGGGATCTGGGTTGCAAAGCCAGGTCAGCCAGCCTTTAAAAGATGCGGAGAAAAGGCGATGGGGAACAAAAACAGCGTGTTCCATATCACACGATACTAACTTTACAGCTCTTTATGTATGCATTTTATAGGCCTATAGTAAAAATAATTCTTGTATCTTTGTAATGGACATATAGGAACAGACCTTAGAGTGAATTCCCAACTGCATTAAAAGACGTGTGTATAATGTATGCACAAAAATGCATCTCTAAGGCAACTGCAAGTAGGCTACATAACGTTTTTTCTGCTTTGCTGTTTGTCCTTTTTTTGCACTTTGTAATCGCCTCGCAAGTGGCGTGTTTGTCATCCTCTTCACATATCCCTAAATTCATGTTTATGTCAGAAAAGTTAAACAGCAGCGTATGGCCGCGTTGCGGCGGGGAGGAGGATTTAACCTGAGCCGTGTTTGCGAAAACAAGCGCCATCTGTTCACCGGCGGCGGCCGCATCGCGAGCACAGCGCCGCTGCTTGAGGCCGCCGGCGGGCTGCTGTTGCCTCCCTCCTATGCACCTTCAATGTGAAACGCAGCTGACAGTTCGCCGACATTTCTAAAGGTAAAATTAATCAATTAAACAAATAAACTACTAGCTTGATCTGTACTCAACTGTATCTGTATTCATTTAGGTGACTGACATGTCAGAGTTTATTCTACAGATATTTACTATATAAAACAAAGTATTGTACAGCACACCGTTTTCTTAGGCCTATGTGGCTGTAAGATATAAAAAATACTGGAATTTTATAGAAAACACCCTTAGGAACCAAAAGAAATGTCTTATAACTGTTGCCATTAAATAGAATGTTTTACGTTGCTCAGCGGCTGTGGGAATCTATGAGTCAGTTCTCTAATTAACCTCTGCGACTCCACAAGCTATGAGATGGTGGTTTCCTGCCACTTACACTAAACCTGGCCAGTGTATCACAATTTATTCACAAATGACTCTGATTATAAATGTTAAATCTGGGCTGAAGTTAAATAAAAATGTAAAAAAGTGAATGTGTAAGAGTGTGTTGTGTATAATGATAGTGGAGAAGCCCCCGTCAGGTTGAGCCGGGACGCCTGCAGCCTTGGGATCCGCTCCCATTGCTGTGCTGTTTGGACTCCCCTCATTCTCCATTGTTCCTGCCTGCTGTCTGCCTCACATCTGATTCTTTCCTGCCATCTGTGATTGTGACAGCGGATCCCTTTTTTGGACTTGCTTTCCTTCTCTCTTTAAACGCACTCATCAGGCGTGAAGTGGGTGTTTTTTTTGTCTTCCACAGCAGCAGAGCAGGAAATCTTTCATTGTTATTTATCTTTGTCTGTTCACTTACGCATCCATTTTTTTTTCTCTGATACCTGTGTTTTCCTGCCTGTGTGCAAAGCCAAAGATCCCTGTGGCAAAACTGGGTGAAATATAGAGCATCTGTCCCCTCTATATCATCTGTGAGTGCTTTATAATGGAAAAAGAAGAAAAACAGTCATTTGGTTCATTAGCATATGCTTATCTGCATACTTACATAAACTTGCTGGATCTGCTTCTCCTGACAAGAATGTTCCAGAAACCGTTTAAGGAAAAGATGCAATCTTTATCAAGCTCTTCTCATAGGCACAGTATAAGTGGTATCGAAGATAGCTGGGTGGTCTCAAACAAAGGCAAAACAGGAGCTTACAAGGAAAATCTCTGCTGAGTGGAGGTCAGGTGTAGAAGGTAGCATGCAGAGCTTTGATTAAACTCTGGCCTGTGATATTTATGTATGTCTTAGGGCCTGCTGGCCTGAGGCAAGAGTGTTATTAAAGTCTCCAGAGTGGACTTGGGGACAATTATACGCTGCAACTGTTATATGCATACTTCAAATTACACCAACAAACAAGCATATTTAATGGTGCCTATGCAATATTTGATTTTTTGTGGACAAATACACAAAATGTATTCACGTGTATGGTGAATATATAAAAATATAAATGTGTATAACAATGAAAGACCTGATGAGGTTTTGGAAAACAAATTGTCCTTCCAGTCAAAGTATCAGCTTTTCTATAGTGATGTATTTTGCGATAAATTTATCTTTCAACAAGCGTTACCGTTCCTACGCCCTTCCAGAAACACAGCTGAAGCCTGGGGTGGTCAGGGGGAGCAGATAAGGATATTTCATCCACTGGGGGTTAAGCTCTTAAGTGGTTCAGGATCAGTGCCCTACCTGTCTATCGGTGACCAACTCAAAAAACCGAGCATCGATTCTGAAGTTAAGGCATCCAAAAAATATGCTAGGTGAGAACGTTTTGATTAGTTTACATGTATATATAAAATAAATATATACTTAATGCAATATTTGGCATTAATGCATGTTATTGAGATTGATTTTTATATTATTGTGACATTGCACTGGTTACAGTGTAGGTCTCGTGAAATCCACGATTCATGTATGAATCACATGAAGCTAAAATGGGGACAAGAAACTGAATACTGGGTGGGTCATACGAATCTCTGAGTATTAAAATTATAAAAATGTAATAAATTATTTCTGAAAACTGTTAAGTAAAATATATGTTATGGGGATATATCAGCATAGTAAGATTAATTTCATTTAGTAGCACTGGTTAGATTTTCCCGTTGATGTTGTTGTTCGATAATAATTATTTAAGCAGAAACATGGTATACCAATAAAAACTAAAATTAAAAAATTGGAGAGCATTCACTGATGCTCAGATGAGGAAGCATGGAACATTTCCCTATGTCTGAATTTCACTTAGTACAGCCTCCAAAGCTACGATCCCCTGGGATTTAAAAGGTACAACCCCCCCCCCGCGGAAAAAAAATATGTAAAATAAATTAAGAAAGGATGTAAGATGCAGTTCATCGGTGAGGACGAAGGGGGGAGCCCTAGGGCCCTGCACAAAGCCGGCCGTGAAAGGGGAGGAGCAGATGGCGAATAAAGTAGCCGCGCGGTGTACCTCGCGAGCCAGTAGCCCGCATTTAAGTATCGAGGCTGTTCGGGCCACGGGATCAGGAGCAGTCGCGGTGGGGTCTCCAACTCCGGCACACTCGGTGGAAGATCAGCCGCTGCAATGGAGTAGACAGTGCAGATGGGCGACGGTGCATGATAGGTAAAGGGACGAGAAGAGACCATACGCTACTTTTTATTTTCCTTCAGTAGAATGAACGAGCGGCGCTTGCTGGGTTAAAGAGACCCTTCCTGACTGAGCTGCACAGCAAAAAACAACGGCGAACAAGCCCTCTCACGACCAGCGAGGTAAGGGGCGATGCTTACAACATGTGCAGTGCCGTTTGTATGCAGGAGCGGGCGTTACAGGAGGTGCGCTGTCTCTATTAACGAGGTGCCATGAGGTACGTGTTTTTACGCCCCCTTGTAGAGCATCGTAATACTGTTCTACGGGGCGTGCAAGTCCCTCGTTGTGCGCAAGCGCCCCGACGTGGGAGAAAAACTTCCTGCTTGTCACCGCCTGTCACAGTGACATTGTCACCAGATAACGGGGATAGAGATGTGGCCACATCCAACGGGTATCACCGTCACCAAAAAGCGGTGGCTTGGCCTTCTCATACTCGTTGTGATGTGACTTGGAAGGGCATGAACTGTCGGATTTTGCGGAATGGACTGTGTTTTGGTCGTGACATATAATAAATTAGTGAAAAAGTACGAAAAGCTCCAGAGAAACTGGCTACTTTATGTTTAGCTTTCAGTTGCAAATCTATTCATGAACATTTTGTAAAATCGCTAATATAAATCACTCTTGTCTACACCTTAAGGTATTCATGTAATATAACCAACACAGAGAACATTTTTGGAGTTGTACAATTTTGTTTGTTTTAAGAATCTGCTAAGGAGGCATCTTAAGCTCAGTTGCACAGATTTCATTCTTTTTTCTGTCTTTTTTCAGTTTTGTGTTGTTTCTTTTTTTTTTATCCAATCAGGTCATGTGTGTAATCCTGCTTATTATAACACAATGCTGGGGCCAAGGGGACTCATAGGCTGTGATTAAAAATGGGGCTTGATGCTCCTGTCACTGCTCAGGGTGTTCCAAATGTCCAGATATCGGTGAAAAACACAGACATGAATAGTAGAAGAACATGATTTAAACGGTTCTCAGCCAGCTGCATGTGGAAAGGAAGCTCAGGGAGAATGATGAAACCTCAGCTGCTTTTACATCTCCCAGGAAGGACACTGTACCTTGTAAATTGGAATAAAATGCATTTTGAGAAGGTCAGAGAAAGCAGCGTTGAAGATATTGAACAGTAGCATGTGTTTGCCTTGCGTTTATGTCCTGGGCTTGTGAAATGGTCAGTATGAAGAATCAAATAAAAATACTCTCCCTAGGAGGCTGACAAACAATGAAAAAGACTTAAGATGGGACCACACAAAGCTCTCGTTCATTCTTTTTTCTTAAAGTTACCGGTTTTCTGGCAGCTGGTATGTTTACATGTGAAAGCCGAATCTCCAGAGCCAATGCTGAATGATGATCGTGGAAAAGAGACGTTAACTGTTGGCTGTTGTGGTACCAAAAAAAATTCTCGTTAGCTATTTTTAAGGGGGGCTACATACAGCTAGAATGTTGGTGTTCCAGTCCAAGCCCCAAGTGCCGCTCCTGTGACACTGTGGACGCAAACTGCTCTGGGTTCTGTGGGTGATGGTGTGTCCAAGTGTGCTGAAAACACACCTGGCCAATCGGGACAGAAAGGGCCAAGACGTTTGTTTAAATTTAAACTATAAAGTCTTCTTTTTTTGCAGAACAAGGACTGCTAGGAGATGAGTCTTAGATTTGCATTTTAATGTGTCTCTTAGTAATAGTTTTTGAGCATGTGGGGCTGTCTGTATTTAAAGGTTTAGGTAAAAGGTATCTTTTTACGTCTTTGATCTCTTGGAAAAATCTAGCTTTTGACAGCATTTTAAAAGGTGAAATGATAGAAATGTGTAATAGTTCACATAGTCACACATTTTCTTCACAATGCTGATCCTAGAACTGTAAATTGCAAATTGCTTCCAAACTAAATTACAATTTGAAAGTCGAGATGATACAATATTATACTATATGAACTAATTAGCGTTATTGCATAGAGTATCTTATTTTAAAGGCAGCTATTCCAGTGAACCATTTACAGTTTTCAGTTATATAGTAGGCCTATATCTTTGGAAAATAAAATAATAATAAAAATAATAAGCACAAACGCAATGTCTTCGTGTCTTTTTGTTTTTCACTTTATACAAGTTTTGAAACTCAGTTGTTAGTAAAACAATCTTACTAGTGAAATAGTAGTAATGAATAATTACATTTTACTATTATTAATAAAAAATATATTAATATTTTAAAATTAATTTTCATATACTCAAATGTTATCATACAGACACCTTTTCCAGATGTTATGATTATATTTTTAAATTCAAGACTAAGACACTTTCAACACTGCATTTTAAACATAATGTTCATAACATTAATTATACTGTGAGTAAAGATGGCCGACTTCAGTTGCACACTGCTCAATGTTAATCATTTTGCCAATCCTCAGTAATAATATGCATGACCAGTGAAGGTGCTCGTTTGCACCATTCATTAATACGAAGTTAATAATTTGCTTTAAATAAATGAAATTAAAACATTTAATTGTAATTTGTTTCATTGTTTACAAAGGTCAAAGACTAAATTATCTCAACCACTTTCTAAACAAATAAACAACCACTTTCTATAAACAAAGCCAAACCAAGTTTTCCATTTCTCAAGAAAGTCGTGAAATATTAATTTGTTTCGATCTGAGTCTTATTTTATATGCACGTATTTTCCTGCACATCTACACACTACCATAATGGAGTTTTAAAGGGTTTCTGGGTATTATTTCAAAAATAAAATACTTGACTGAATATATATATATATATATATATATATATATATATATATAAACACACACACACACACACATATATACTTTCCAAAATACATTTCTTTTGAAAATTGAGGAAAAATCCCAAAGCCCAAAAACATAATTCATTACACTGGCGATTCTTATCGCCTGTCGCCTTTCTTATGAATTTGGTAGTTGACGGAATTTTCCATTTACATTTTATGGCTGTTTAAAATTAAATTCACGTACTGTAACAAGTGTTCCTTTTTTACAATCGATTTCTGTAAAATACACAAAATTATCCATAAGCCGTCTTAGAACATTTTTAAATTCAGACTGTATTTACGTGGTTTACCAGAGAAAGTGGTTAAATAGGTAAAATATGTAAGTCAAGGGGAGAATATGTCGTAGGCGTCAAGTTCAGGACACTGTGTGGGTAAAATATGCGATATGCTCATGTTATACGCGTTTTTCTGTAATAGCGTACAATAGGAACGGAAAATCATTACGCTGCATGCATTGTACCGACGTTAGGACTGCGTTTCTTTGTTAAACAGAATTAACACTAAAACCTGTCTACTCTTGTGCCTTGTAATGATCAAATCATTGTTTTTTTTCTGGAAGATTGACTCATATATAGCCCCTAGATTCTCCATACCCTGCTAAAATTACTTAATTGATGTTTCTGAGACATAGTCCAGCAGTTGAATCTGTTTTGCATTCGTCCAATAATATATGCAATTTGGTGTATTTTGCTGATTTTGCCAGATGGTTTGTTTGACGTTTTTCCATTCAGATCGTCTATGAAATCAGGTGGACCATTTCTGCTTTGTTCTGGATTCTCGTTCTGGAATTCCATAATGGGAAACACATGTCTAGCTGTGCCCAAACAGCGGATCAGATCCATAAATAACAGGGGATGCCATATTCATTCTTAAAAATCCCCCATCCGTCTTAAAATTATCATGGATTGCACTGTTGCAGGTATTTATTGAGATACTGTCTGTATTGTTTGGAATGATAGTAACATGCAAACACTCCAAATGCACATCCCTACAAAAGAACGGAAGAATGCCCTGAATTTCAATTGATGGATAACAGATATATTATCACACATTGTAACAATGACAGTATGCAAGCCTGCAGGATCTTATTAAATCGAGTCTGTTTTTCTTTTTAAAATCGGAGATGTACTTTGTGCTCTTATTAATTGGTCTTAAATATTAAATCAGATTTAATTTCCAAACTAACTGTGAGGTTTCGCTCCGTGTGCCTGTACAACAAACACACAGGACAGGTTTCAAGTCCTATAGGTAGAGGCTCAATTTGTTATGGAACTATATTTTCGCCCCTTATGCTTTGTATCCTAAATACATTTAGGAACTTTTTGAATGTTGGGGCAACCAGGATATACCTTCAGACCAAATGTATCGGTGATAAACCACCTGAATCATTGTCCAGAAGCAGTTGGTGTCTGTATGTCTTTGTCCGCATCCATATATAGATAAAACCAAGAGTTTGTTCTAATTACATTTGGACTGAAAGAATTCCGGAAGAATTACAGATCGCTGTTTTCTAAGTAGATGTAAAGGCCCCAGCTGGACAGGAAACATTCGGAAGAATCGTTTGGAAATTTGCAGGGTTGCTTTACCGTTCTGCTTATGTGCTTTATCTCCGATGGCCCTCAATGCTGGTTTATTAAAATACAGTTTAATAACGGGGGAGTTCTGCCTATGTCGTCTATAAGGGAGACCGGCGGCTCTGGAAGACCAAGGATGGTCATATGCTGATCCGGCACTGAACAGGGGAAAAAAAGATTTTCCGTGGTTTCACAATCTCAGAAGGACTGTTATCAACTAAATGCTCTGTTGTAAATTAAACCAATTAAAGGCTCGTTATCAGTTAAACATGTGTTTACCACTGGTATGCAATACATCACACAAGCACATGATTCAGAGGCGATCTGATGGCGTGGGACGAAGCTTTGCTACATTCAGTGTAACAATTGTGAGAGATGCTACTTTTGGCCATTTTAATATTTATATAAAGGACCAGGTTTGGGATGAGTGTTCGGCCCAGATGTGGAAATCAAGTTCTCTTCCCTTGGTTTGTACTGCATGTCCAGAGCTTTCGGATGAACTTTTGTCTGCAGGGTTTTGGGGATGAATCAGCTGCCAAATTGGCTGCTAATCGGCTACAGTAAATTATAGGATGTTGGCGGGCAGCCATACGGTCAGGCTGAAATGCTATTTATCGATATCTGTATTGGTTGTAATGGAAATAAATTATTGTTTTGAAATAGCCTGAGCACAAAAACACATTTATGGGTATTAGAAGAGGTTCAGATCTTCTCCTGCCTTTATCTGCCTGCCCTGTGGTCTAGGAACAGGGCAGGTTGGGTCTGTGCCTTAACTAATCTGTATCATTCGAAGAAGAAATGTAGTCAGTGACCCTTCACCAGAGTGCCGGAAAAATCAACTGAGGGGACAAACACCGGGTGTGTCTATCGAGTAGAAGTCGGCACGCATGGTGGCACATTCCTGACCGTCAGGTGACGCATAGGGGGGCTGGTTGTGGCTTGTAGGCAGGTCTCAGTCTTGGGGAGGTGGGGGCGGGTTAAGGTGGTGATCTGCCCACGTCTGTCCAGAGGCCAGTGGCCGTAAAGAGCCTTAATCTGAGGTGGTGTTGTTCTTAATGCCCCCCTTCCCTTTCATTACTTTCAAGGCCCTCACTTATTCTTTTAACATGTAATTATGTGCTGGTTTTATTTACTATTTTAAATGACTGCTCCATCATTTCTGAAGCTACTGTCTGTGTCGTATCAAGTTAAAATGTGGGTTAGAGGACTACAAGGCACACTAGAAAATTATTTAGGTGCAATGTAATCATTTTTCGAGCCTGCAAGAAACTCACAGTGATTATTACTCAGTCCCACGGATAAAGGGTACTCTTTGCAGCCCCGTCCGGTGTTCTGCCTTGAATCAGTTGTCTGTATCTTCCTTCCTGCTGGGCTCCCCGCTGACCTCTCGGTCTAGAAGAGGACATTTATCATTTTCTGATTTTTTTCCCCTACATCCTGCCAGGTAGTTGTCATCTGGGAAGCTGCCGTTTTTTAGCCAGGGTGGGCATTAAGCACCACTGTGGTGATTTGGAGGTGTTGCGCCCCTTGTGGTCAGGGCGGGGAGGGGGGTGAGATGGTCGGTTGGCAGCCACCGGTTTGCTGGCCATACATGATGCACAGAAATGTACCTTATTCTCTGAAGCACGTTTCGGAATTGGCTGCCGGTAATTAACATATAACATCTAGGGCCACCAAGTGCGTGAAAGATGTACCTAACTCAGCACGCAAATCAACACAAATATGGGCAATAAAATAATAAAGCGTTAAATAATGTAACGGAATTAAAGGAGTACTCCTGTTTTATTAAAAGGGTTTCATAAAAATGAATTACAGAAAGTGATATTTATTTTAATATGTAATTCCAGTTATGTTTTATAAACTTGGGCAGAGTAATTAAATTAAATATGATATTAATTAACGAAATGAAATTTCGGTGCCAGTTTATCGGAAATTGATCGTATTTCTTCTCGATTAAAGCCACAGATAAAGCTCGGTCTGTCACGATGAATGTAGCTAATTAAAGCTGGTTTGGTTTCTTACTTTGATGCTCATCCTTTGTTACACGATACTCTAGCTGTGTCCACCTACAATCTTGAAAGAATCAAATTGTTGTTACTGGCTTTTCTGAAAAAAATCTGCTTTGACAATTACGCAGGATTTTTGGCCGGATAATTCACTGCTGCGAAGGTGCGGGCTTCCCGAGCACCGCACGGATCCCGGTGCAGAATGCGGAGCAGAGTGCAAGGGAGGCGGGGACATTCAGCGCGCATCCCCGCTGCGAAAATACCTTCCATGCTCCCTCCGCAATAAATAAACGTTCGAAACATTACTCATTTAGGCATAACTTTAGCAGTGTACCTGTACGATACTGTCCAAGATCACGAGCACTGAAATCCCAAAAAATAAGCAGTTCGGTCGTGAAACTGTACCAACTTATCATGTTAGGCTACATACACATACCTCTAAAATACACGTATAATCATGCATGCACAACAGAAAAATTGCGGCTTTTTAAACTGAGTGATATGTCCTGATAATTTAAAGCTTTTTTCAGAGCGGAGAAGAACAGGATAGCACAATAACTACACGAGGATAGGCCTACTATTCTTTAAAACATGCATCTATTCTACTATAAAGACGGTATTTACATTATTGCAATATTAAAGTCCTCGTGGCATTCGTAGGACACTCTTACATCAGCAAACTCCAGCCCTGATGTAGAAGGCATTCAACTGTAAAGGTAGCAAAATAAATTATGCATTAAAGGGGAGGTCCATTAAATCTGATATCTTGAAGGGGTTTCTGGGAACCTGACACCTTCCTAGCTGATGAACAGACCTTCTCCATCTTTGTAGTGAGCCGGGTCATTAAAATCTTTTGAATGCCACCCTTTTGGGACGGTAAATATATATATATATATATAAATTTTGTGATTCTTTGTCATCAGCTGAATGTTAAACCCAACCTGTCAGTATAGTTCCATAGACTATAATTGCATTGATCGTATGTGCATTTCGTTCTTTCTTCTGGAAGGGATCTTTATCTTATATGTGCATTTGCTTGAAATGGTCACTGCTGTTTTTGTGATTTGTGTCAATATAAAAATGCCATTTTCAGGTTTTACTGTCTTTCTGTCCGGGTTTGTTTCCAGTCTGCTAAACATGATTTGTTTGACAACATGGACATTTTGGTGGAATGATTGCACAAGCTAACTTAACTTACCGTCAAAGTCATATTTCAATGATACATTAGATGTAAAAGCTCAATAAAGATTTTAATTATTTTAAGTTTTAATAAAATGTAGGCCAACAAATATTTCTAAAGCCATTATCTACGGAGCCCCCGAAGGCACCTGTGCAAAAAATTAAAATGACGTTACTTTCGCGTGCGCATGAGACAGTCTCGCATGCGCACGCGAAAGTAAGATAATTTTATTTTTTGCACAGGTGCCTTCAGGGGCTCCGTAATTATCAGTTTTGATATGGGAATATTCATAACAATGGATAACTAGTTTTAAAATTCTGTAAATATGTACAGCATGCGAAGCATACATTGATCTATTTAAAATATGTGGCTGTACAAGTTATGTTGAACAGATAGTGAAGATGTAGTACTTCGAATACAGCAATAACAGTGTTTGCAAACAAAGGAGCCATTCAAGTACCAAAAAACAATGAAAATAGCACAGTATTCTCTAAACAGAAGGAACCATTCACTAAACATACATGAAAACAGGATAGTATTCATAAACCAAAGCTAACCATTCAGGAAAAAATGGCATTGTATTTATAAATCAAAGATGAAAACAAATAGCTAACCCTTTAAAACCAGTTACATTGTAGCTGGTAATAGATTACAATCATATTGATAAACTTGTTGGATCTCATGTCGCCAGATTCCAGACCCGCTACCTGCGTTTTCGTGGTGCTGTCAGTCTTCTCACATTTTTTTTAAGGATAACAGCCAGAGCTTTCACCTGACATGTCAGAAATGTGGCTTTGAAGGTGACAGAGGCTGGGGCCAGATCCAGGAGGATTAAAATGATAAATGATTAGCGTGCTCTGGTTTGGATCTATGATATTGCTGTTCTTGGAGAAAAAGTATTATCGGAAAGACCTGACTTGTTTTGAAACAAGATCACATCTGACCCGAAATGATTTTTAAAAATTGCTTTTGAGGTATGGTTGAAGACAGCAGTTCTCAGTGGTGGAGGAATGAGTGAAGCTGGGATGAAGGGGAGAATGTGTCGGTTATCTGGAGAGGGGAAAGGAAAGGAGACCCTGTAAAAATGCAGCAGCCTTGCCAGATCAGTTAAGTGAGGCGAGCTTGGGTTTTGGGGGCACAGAAAATGTGGCGAGGGCGGGGAGATTATCATCTGATGTCCCCATGTGCTGTGAGGTCAGTCCAGGCTTTGAGGGACGTGGACAAATGGAGAGCTGACAGAGAGATAGCCATGTATGATGTTCTCTGCTTTAGGGGACCAGGTAGGAAATTTCAAAAGTGTCGCTATGTCTGGGGATCTGAAACTCCAAGGAGATTGATGGAAGCCCACGTGACTGTATTTCTGATGGAGGAGCTGACCTTCTGAATCTGAGATTGTCAGGTATGCTGTGGTTGGAATCTATACCAAATCGCTGTAAAAAATAAGATGAGTGTTATTGTGTTTCTGTGTGTCCTGCAGCTTGGATAGCAGTCAGTCCTATCTAGATATTGCTGGTTCTTATGGCATCAAGCATTAATGGGAAAAGGGAGATTAGAAACGCCAGAGGGGTAAGAGTCATGTTGGACATGCAGGGTGTGTTGATATAGCAATTCGAAAGACGATCATAATATGCAAAACACAAATTCCGTGCATGGAGATCTTAACAAAAATATCTTTGATCTCAGAGGGCACAATTCTTTGGAAAACAAAGAAATTCTCTGTTTATGGTGCATACTTTTTTCTTTCATTTTTCCTGGAAATGTTTGAAATCACTAGGTGACGGACCAAATGAATTTCATTATTGATGTTTTTAGCTGGAATTCCCTTTAACGAGAATTCTGTAATGATCTCGAGCCACGTAAGTAATTCGTTCTACGAACCCTTTATGTATGATTTACCTCTCCATAGCCTTCAAGTCACCTTACAGCAAAAACACATAATCCAATCTATACTAAAGAACACATGGCAGAATTAGTGGCCGTGCAACTGGTACAGTCACACTAGGGTGCATGGAAATGGGGGCCCCACGAAGGGTTGATGGCCCCTTCTCAGTGCAGGTTCCGGTGGCTATTGATCAATTAGTTTGAATTACTGAAGCATGTTGCACTGCATTATGAACGGTAACCAAATGATATATATGCCCTTTACCTGGCTTGCAAATCAGTCTCGCTTAAAGTGTGCAACTTTTAATTCTTCTTTTTTTATGACAAGGCTACAAACATTTGCGATGTATACCTTAAGGATTTTTCACAAGGATTGTATACCGTAAGGATATTTCATAAAGATAAATGGCAAGATGTTATCATGTTGGTCATATTTTGCATGTCTAATTTTGGCTTCATACAAAACTTTTTAAAATATTTACCACACAAGTGTCTCATAACATTTTTTCAGCACAACATAACCAATATGACATGATTATGAATTAACTAGTGTCAGACCAGTGGACCCAAAAACGGATGCAAAAATTAAAATCCAGTTCAGAAAATGAATGTTAAGCACAGCTGTTGACAAAGCGTCACTTGACAATTGGGATACATTGTATCATAAGGCGATTTCACCATTGTGAGAACATCATGTACATGTTATCATGTAGACAAACCGAGATGGTTTAGCCTACTATACAGCTAGGCTATACAGTTTAACCTAAATAATAATAAAAAGTACAGTATAGTAAATACATAAACCATAAAGGGAACGTTCATAAAGTGGGGGATACCGGTGCCTCTATAGTAGCTAGTCTGCTTTGATGTTTTCTGAGTGCCTGATTGTGTTACATCCAAGTAAGAATTCCTATGTGCTGATGTGCAAAAGGTAAATAAAGGATCTTGAATCTGTATCTTGCATAGAGGTCTGAGAGCAGCAGGCCGTGAGGGGGCCTGATGGGACGGGCAGGACGAGGAGAGCGGGGGGATGGAGCTGGAAAGCCCGGCCGTGCTTGATACCGGTGCTTGATCTGAAAGGACTGCGGAGATTGCAAGGGGAGGTGGATGCAGCGCTGGCCAGGCGGCTGGAGGAGGGCGACTGCAGCTAGCTGGCAGGAACGTGAGCCCACAAGAGCCAGTTAATATCCTGACAGGCATTAAAAATTCACGTGACATGGTGGAGCAATAAGAACAGAAAGTGAAAAGCATGCAGAAGTTACAGTCTAATTTTTTCATCAAAATATTAGCGTTCTGCATTCTACTTTGTCTTCGTAAAATAACACGTTAAAGTGGTTTTGGATTTCAGGAGAATATCGATTTATGAATTCTGGTTTATTTTAAGGTTGATTTTAAGGGTGAAATCCTCAGGAGAAAACAAGTCTACTAAGAAGGACCAAAGCTGGATGGGTTATGGTACAAGATGAGAACCTCATCGCCAGGAGGACAAACCCGAAACCTCTAATACCAGCCGATGGTCACATCTCAGGAATAGCGGGGGCCATCTTTGTAATGGGCACAACACAATTAGCTGATGGTTCTGTAACCCATTGTACATCACCAATCCGTGTGTCACACCTGATTGGCTTGAACAAGCCTAATATTTAATGTCTCACTGCCTTGGTGGGTCTATTCAGATTGACTTGGCAGATAAATTGCTATTGACTTAAAGTCAACAACAGTGCTGTGAGATTTAACCGCAACAATACTTTCGGTCGATAGCGAAGAAACGACACATTGTCCAGCTGCATTTTATTGTATAAATAATGGCACAGAAAAGTAGCAGAAAGTTTTGAACCAAAATGATGTTTTGTTGTTGTTATTGTAGTAATTGCTGTGCAATTATAATAAAGTTTGCTCTGTCCATTCATCTTCTAGCCACTTATTGAGTACAGGGCTGTGGTGAAAAAGGATAATTGTGAAACATAATAAACCTTTACTGCTACTCAATTAAAATGCAAATATAATGTATTATTATGGAATGTCTGACCAGAAAAAAATCCTACTTGTTTCAATAGTCAGATTGTCAGGTACTAGAAATGTCAAAATCTAAAACACGTTTCTACATCTTCTACATTCTTTTTTATTGTTTTTAAGAACTTAAAATTCATCGTGAGGACAGAATCGGCATCCAAATGAAAAGGTCACGGCTAAACCCTTTAAAGATCACCCTGCAACGCGCAACATGGGCCAGTGAACCTAAAAGCCTCATAATTACTGCTCACGCTTCACAGCTTAGCAAAAGATCTGAGACTGCATAAATGAAACCTTCTGTGCAATGTGATACCACATAAAAATAAAGATTAATGTCAAACTAGTGACAGGTACTTAGACAGTAATGCTCAGTGCATAACATACCTTCTGATCCATACATATATAATACAGATCTTAGAATATATCTTTCTTCCAAAAGCATATCACTTGTAAACCTGATACATTTTTTCTGTAGATGACTTGTGACCAATCTGTTGAAATAACTCACCTCTTTTTTGTTTTACTTGGCCCTGTTTTCGTTACCTGATGGGAGTTTTAGGCTTGGCTTTCCTTCCTTCTGGTCACTGTGCAGTTTGTCACGTGACTCTTGCATGTTCTTTCTTCATCGCTATGCCGAAGTGTCAGGTATCAGACACCCCCCCCCTCCCCCCCCCAGAGTGTGCGGGTTCCCTCTCCTCTGAGTCACTGCTTAAAAAATACACAGGATGCCAGAGGAATACTTACTGCTAGTTTTTGCTCGGTGCACAAAAGTTTTAAATTCTTCCTCTCTGTCACTGGCTGATCCTCTCACTCTTGTCGAAGTCTCTGAGGTCTCTGACCCGGTCTGTATTTTGAGAAATGACTTGTTAATATACCAAACAGTTCCCAGGTGCTTCTCAGGAAACAGTTTTGGCCTGTTAGGAATACAGCTATTTAATAAGGATGAATACATTGCATTAATCTGCCTGTAGCTGACACACCGATGACATTCGTTTGAAAGCAGCAGGGAGTCATCGCCTTATTTCAGGCTTTTTGTCATTCAGGTGCTCCTGAGGCCATGGCAGTGGTGAATCCAGGTTACTCTTGGGGGAGGGGAGACAGTAAACTGGGGGAAGCATTTATAGGCAAAACATGAAGACTGTCACCGACTTATTTCTACTGCGTGCACAAGATTTTCAAAAAAATGATTTACACAGGAAACTAGTAAAAGTTATCAAGTCACATACTGTAACCGTGTTCTGCTAGTGACTGACATCACTCAAAGCCAATTAAAATGCCCCCACCCCCACTACGTTATGGATGAATATGAGCTGAAGTGAATGCACAATATTCCTTTTCCTTCGTAACTTCAGAGGTGGCTAAATATCCATAGAAAGCATCGAGGGTGAAAAAAGCTAGCTGCCCATAACCCCGTTCTATAGCCAAGGTAGAAATGTTTTCCCTCCTTTAAATGTGACCTGAATTTACTTAACATTTTGATTTATAGGAGAGAGTGGCATGGTAGCTGTATGAAGGATCAGCATTTTTTTTGATGAGTTTCGAAATAGCTTTATTATTCAGCGATCGAAGACATATTGTTTGTATAATATATGCATTTTGAAAAAGTCTATTAAAACATCGGCATTATAAATTTAATTTTAATTCAATTAATGTTTTTGTACATGAGCTGCAATAAAACGGTGACAGGAAATTAATACATCAGAGACAAAGCAATAATTAACAGGACGTAAAGTTTCACACTGCACGTTTTGCAACTTACTGCTGTTTTCCCAGCCCCCCAAGACTGTGCAGTGGGCAGAGGCCAGGCTGCAGATTTAGCATTAAAATATTAATCAATCTGCAGTGTTCGACAAATACAAGCGACGCGAAGGGATGTTAAATTACAGTGATATGAATCCCCGACGCCCGTTATCCGTTTCACCTTCACATGAGCGCGTTTGCAGTCCATGAAAAGCAGCCCGTGAAAGTTTCTTACACGCTTTAGAAGTGTTAGGATAAAACTGTAAATCGTCTTCGCTGTTGGTCATTATTCTTCCATCTCAGTTCGTCATGTTTCGGTACCGATGGCCTGAACGGGACGGTACGCGGTGGTAATGCTGACAAGTGCGGTACTTAAAAAGTAAATCCCGAATCTCTCTAAGACCGGTGCGCCTTACGGACAGCAATTCTCAGGCTTAACTGTTAAGTTTTCGCGAAACAGCAAATTGCTGACATCGCCCGGAAGCCCTCGGCCGTGGAGATGAAGCTCACCGCATGTCGGCTGCGGACGCGCGTCTTTCCCCACCGTCCACGGGTACCGTTATTTTGATAAATATGTTGCATCCCGTACTTAGAAAATCGTAGCCAAATTTAATAAATATTTTACCCTATCACGCATCTTCACACCGTATCCAGAAGTCCCGCGTCTCGCCTTACGGTCTCCCGGCTGGGTAGTGGAGCGAATCCGGGCCCTAAAAGCACTAAGCTGTTACAACCTTAAATACATGACAAGTTAAACAAAATGAGAAGCAGGATGTTTAATATTTTGAAATAATTTAATACCTTTTCCACCATCATAATTAGGCTTGATATGTTTGCTTAAGTCAAGCACGAGAGATCGTCAGTTTACCATGACGAAGGCACTTGCATTTCAATCTTAATGTGACAGGCTTGTACATGTATGTTTTAGCTTGTCAGTATTTATTGAGATTGTTTTAGATTGTTAGTTTGTACAGTATATTGTGTGTGTGTGTGTGTGTATGAAATTACTGTTCATTTTATTGCTTACCTGTTTGCCTTCAATTGCTCTGGAGACAGTATTTTGAACTGAATTAAATGGAACAACAGACAGATAATCTTTTGGCTTTTTGTGTTCATTAACAAATTATAATAATTTTTAAAATCGCCTATTTTTAGTAATTGTTATTTGTGTTAGTTTACATCAATAATTGTTTTGACAGGCAATTTAAGGTTGCAATATAAAAATTGTACTGAAAAGAGAACTGAAATCTTGTGGTAAAATAAATATGATAGAGGAGAAAAATATACAAAACAGGTTAAAATATGGTATTCAAAAAAGAGACAATGTGATTTTGGTTCCTCAGCCTCTGATGACGAGATCACGTGACTGAGAGAGAGTCATGGTATAATAGAGAACAGGATCTGTGTGTGACATGCAGAGATGTCACAGAGCTAACCCCCCCCAGCCTGTCACACTGGACACCAACTGCTTTGTCACTGCTTCCTGATTTATTGTTTTTTCAACCTCCATAAAGAACTAACATTGAACTTATTGAATTGATTTATGATTTATTGACACATTCCATTAGAATAACAATGGTTGTGTTTACATGTTGTTTATTGTTATTATTAGATGTTCATTTATAATTGGTAGTTGTACTGAATATGATATATGATTATCATTTTCTTCCTTTGAAAACTGATGTGATTTCTTCTCATTAAAATGATGCAGTTTTAAGATGATTAGTGTATGTGGTGTTCAGTGAATGTGTTTATTTGTCCTTGGGCTGGCTAGAGACCTGTTCCGTTCAGGACAGAGGGAGAGAAATCGGACTGCACACATTCCTCCTATGGAGTCTGCTGAGAGTGACCCCCGCTGCTAATGTGTGACCCCAATACCTGTCATTCATTTACACCAAAATCTCACACTGTGCAACACCGTGCAAATTAGTGGCAGCTGCATGTGGAAAATTCCTATAGAAAATGTCTTTGACAGACTTTTTCTTTGTCAAAAAAAAAGAAAGAAAAAATGTACAGTTACATGATTGACACCGAAAATCCCCTATATTGAGTTTACCAAGAATTCTTTTGTCTTTCAGAACAGCCCAACAGGACGAGAGAGACCCTGGCAAATTGTGATGAGCATCTCTGTCCGGCTGGCATTTTCTACGGTAAGTCACAAACCCACAGCTATGTCCGATGACACTTGTCTCGTATATTTAAATAATTGTCCAAATACGAATGGCAGCAACCTGAAAAATGCTTTAACGTTACAGGCCGAATTACACGGGACTGAGCGAAATGGTCCTTGGATTTTCTTCGATTAGGGGACTTTATTTTTTGTGTAATTGCTGTGACGGCATCTGTCTGCATGTGCACGACCTCTAAGTGCCCTGTACGCTGTTCCGCGCCACCTGTTCCTTACACCATTGGAGCAGGATGTTGCTTTTCTTTCGTCGTGGTTAGACAGGGAACGTCATGAAGGTACTTGACTTGCAGATTTCGTGAGGTGTGGCTGAATTCCGCGAGAAATAATTGAAATTACTGTTGGACTCTGATAGAAACTCATTCTCCCTCTCTCTCTCCCTGTTTCTTTTCAACGCTTAACCTGACAGCAAGTCACGGACTGGGCTACTTAAGTCCAGTTAATGCTTCAGGCTTTCGAGGAGGACGCCGATTTAATCAGAGGTTAAATTAGCCTAGCTGAGGCAGGGACAGCGACGGCGGCGGCAGTGAGATAAGCCGTCCAGTATGCTGTCTTATTCAGAGCTCCGCGGCTCCTGCTCAGTATGTTAATGCCATGCGGTGTTTTCCGCACCGGGCCGCCCAAACACGCAGTAAGAAAGGCGCTGGCTTTCATTATTTATATATCATGCTTCTGATTAGTCTGCATCTGGATGTGCACTGCAGGGCCGTCTGTCTGTCTGCCTACCCGCCATCTCGATTTCAGTCGCCGTTCGCTCTTTCATTCAGCCGTTGGCTGACCGTGTTTGGGGGAGGGGGGGGGGCAGTATAGTTTGTTTATGTCATGGCAGCTCTGCTGTCGGGAGAGCGGGGGGTGCCCGAGACCTCAAGAGGCTGGAGACTCTTTCCGAAATATTGCCATATACTCCTGTTTTGTAAAATATTGCTAATAATTTTTTTTAAAATTCAAAATAGAACTACAACGATTTGGGTTAAATACTTAAATATTTCACTCGATGGTCTAACAGAAGAGCCTATTCCAGATCTGGGGCCAGTGTCTCTCAGATTATATGTGTAATCTGTATGTCCTTAACTGTTTTTCCACCTGCTGCCCAGAGAGTTAATTTATAAAGAGAGAAATGGGAAGCATATGGGTGGTATGTTTATGTGACAGCTTTGAGCTCATGTGCAGGACGTCGACACCCACTTTCTGGGAAACATGAGAAACTCCGGGGGAGGGGGGGGGGGGCGTAGGGCTCTGGACGCCATCTCTGGGGTAGAGACCATGGCTCTCCCAATCGTGGCCCCCCTGTAATTTGCACCCCCCAGCATCCTGGCAGGTCACGATTAAGACATCTGGGGTGAAGAGGGAAAAGAGAGGCGACCCTCCCACCCTCCACACCACCACAGGGGGGCCGGCTCACAGCAGGGGGGGTCACAACATGATATCTCACCCCTGCTATTGAGTTTAATATCTGTGAACCAGCCAAGTCCGCCGTGTTGTATGACAGCAGTCAGTGGGTCTGCTTAAGTCCCACTAGGGGCCACTGGCACAGAGAGACAAGTAGGGTGGGTTTATTGTTTCTGGGCCCTCACTCAAAAAGATGCTTCATAAACTAAATAAACAGCTAGTGAGTAGAGTCAGAAGGTCATAGCTGTCTAGCTGGCGCATCAGAATCTCCTAAACAGGGAATGTATTTATTTGATATTTATTGTAGTGACTGTTTGTGGCCAACAGGGGGCCAAATCTTGGGGCCTCATAAATGTGTGGTTTGAGTGGATGTAAACACTGCCGCTGGAGGCATGGCTGGCTTTAATATACAGGGAGAGCACTCAGGTGTAATCTGCATGGGTTCAACTGTCCAGCAGGATGATCTGGGTGCACACAAGATGGTCCAGAAGATAAGGGGGTTGAGCTGGGATCTCTGAGGAAATGTTGATTAAAAAAAGATCTAAAAAAATGCATTTTTAAAACACCCATCTGTCAGAAATACTCTCAGAGGGTGTCTGAAGATATATGTCGAATACATTTTTCTTTTTAAATTGCAGCATATTAATTACATTAATAATTACTGTATGAAAGAAAGGTCTGAATTACCAGATTATGATAAATGGGCCTTTCATTTTTCACTGTCAATCACAAATGTATCTTTTTTAAAAAGTAATGTGTAATACGAGTGTTAGTGGAGTGAAGGTAGGGTTCCCGAATATCTTGGATTACTGGTGGTTTAATTAGGGATGGAGAAGCACAAAGCAGATGAAATTTACTGCATCCACCTATCTTCCATACTGATTATCTGGCACAGGGTTGCGGTGATCCTGGAGTGCGTACCAGCAAGCACAGGGGACATCCAGGGAGAAGACTCTGGATGGGATGCCAGTCCTTGACACCAGTTCACCTAAACCACACGCTTTTGTTCAGAAAACAGAGGCATAACATGGAAACTCAGAGAGGAGGGTGTGGTTTTAAGCTGTGACTCTGGATTGCACCACGTTCCTCTCTGACACCGACTTCAGTCAGTCCATTTTCACTGCAGGATTGTGGGAAGTTGGCCATCTGCAGGCAAAGAGTGTTTGCCTGGAGAACCTCAGGGCAGGAGAACAAGGCCAGCCTACAAATGCTGGTTTATACTTTTTCTGCGCAACTTCCAGCACTTTCATTGCTAGTTTATCATTCATTACAGGCGTATGTTTGGAAAAAAGCAACATAACTAATGTAATTATCTGTGACACTTTTAAGTATACATCCAGTGACAGTTTCACATGATGAATGAGTGAGTAGATAGATAGATAGACAGATAGATAAATGGGTAGATAGATGGATGGATGGTTGGATGGATGGATGGACAGATGAGTCAATATTTTCAAACTCCCGGTCAATTCTCAAAAACTTTCAATCTGAAGTTTACTGTGATTTAATTTTTTTTTTTATTACCGTACATCTCTCATCTATTTTGATATTGTTAGAAACTAAACCGTCTTTGTGTTTCATGAAGCACCCAGTGTAATCAAGGTCACTGAATATGAGCAGTCCTCATGTACAGTTCCAGCCAGCCTATTCATATCATCAGTCTATTTTCTGCCTCCCTGATGCTGATGAACGCCTTGGTTGATTCTTCAAGCCTAGTATTCTAGATTTCATGGATTTGCCAGAACATTTATTTCATGTAATGCTGTGGTTATCCCGCAGGGGCTGTGGCCCACTAGGGGGCCTCAGCAAGGAGCGTGGAGAGCTGCACAATTTATTTGAAAAGCAAGTATTGAAAAAAATATTTCATTGCTTAAGCTAGGGCTGGGCAGTAGCCAATATAGATTTTTTTACATTATAGCGATATTTTTTTCAAAACGAGATATAGGATGACACATTACCATTAATATCGATATACTTTAATTGTGCTTTAAAATTATGGGCTTTATTAAAACAATAGCATTTCTTCCCGGTTGTAAACAGCACAACAGCTTCAGTTGTGATGATAACACGGAATCCCAGAATTCACAGCTAAAATCAAACCATTCAGTTAGTGTCGTCTCACAGGGAAGATGATGGAGGGAAAAGGAATCATTGTGACTTGGTTCATTCATTTAATTGTTAACTATATTGTGATTTACAATATTTATTTTGTTGAAGGCTAATACCTTAAAACGAGGGTCTTTTCAGTTATTAAGTGCATGTTTAATGGCTGTCAGGCTTCTGATTTTAGAGCCATTTGATTATTTTGTTTGTAAATATTCACCTTCTGTTTTGAGAACAGTATCATAAACTGAAAAAAGGAATGTTGTTGGACATAGTGAAATGAAACCTTGTTTGAGTCATATTTAAAAGAAATTATTTTTTTTGTCTGTGTAACCAAATTGAAATATCTTTATATTAATACATATTGGCAGTTTTTGTCAACATTGCAGAATACGTACAAAGGAAATGTCATCATAACTCGTGTAGGCGGGGAGCAAAACAGATTTTCCGGGACACTGGGGGTCCTTGGGTAAAAAAAAGGCCGAGAACCATTGATTTAAAGGACACTTTTATCCGATGTCACTTACATATTTTTCAGGAAGCAGGGTCAGTCAGTCCCTGGAGCAGTTTGGGGTTAAGGGTCCTACTCAAGGGCGCAGCAGTAAAAGAAAAAAAAAACAAACATCTGAAATGCAACAGCTGCTTTTGTTGTCCAGTAAACCCCAGATGTTACTGAAGCGTCACATCTACATGATTTTCGCGATCCACGAAAGCACCCGTCTCGGTGTGGTTTAAGCAAGCAGCCACACGTGAAATACGACTGGGCCGCACATTATATGGGGGGAGTGTGTCTCTGCGGATGTACTGAGGTAGGCACATTCCTCGGATGTATGGGATTTCATTCAACCTACATTTTTTCCACTAGCTTTGAAACGAAGATTTAAAGCTATGGAAGTGGGTTCTATTTTAACCCCTTCCTGTTCACAAGCTCTGTAAGAACTGCGCACAGTGAATTGTGAAGAAGAAGATGAACAACAACAATAATAATAATAATAAAATTGGTAATTTTACACAATTACTAGTCATTAAAAAGACTAAATTCTGACGGCTAAATACATATTCGTTGATCTTTTTCTACTTTTAATGCTGTGAAATTGGATAAAATGGAAAGAAATGCATACAAGTCTGTTTTTAATCAATTACTGATGACGCTTGTTTTTTGCAGTGTGAATATGTAGTGAAGGAGGATCAATGTAATCCGAATTATTTGTTGGGATTTAAGTGTTGCCAGGTAAAAGTCCTAATTATGGATTGTTCTGGGTAGAGCACAGTTGGTATATATAACAGTTTTGGACTGGCCAGCTATCTAGGCTAGAGGAGGACTGCAGATATTGCTAGTATCTCTGACTCTCCTTCACATTTGTAAGGTTTTTTTTCCTATAGTGTTTGGGGCTTGATTAAATGTATTAATGTTTATTATTTAATGTTTGAAAGTTTGCAGAGACAGAAATGTAGGTCTGCTTACAGGCTTCGGTATAAAATCAGTCAGTTAAGACTTTCATCTTAAAACTCTAGAATACTCATGATACTATGGTGCTGACAGAGCTAAAGAGAAGTGAGAAGCATAGATGTTTCTGGAGATAGTGGATCTTTTGGGAGTACCCAACACTAAGAGTTTGGTTTTTTGGCACACTGTGATGTTATTGGTTACAATACCTGATATTCTGTTTTCTGTAAAGCTTTGGGTGGAATTAGCCTTGTAGTAAATACTTTAGGTGTATTACGATACCATTATTCTGTTCTTTGAATCCCTCCATCTTGTGTTGTGTTATCTTGAAAAATATTGTTTCCCAAACCGTGAACACAGCGATTTAGCTTTTATTCACTCACCTATTCCTGCCAAAGCTTCCTTTTCTAGCAGCAGGTAAACAGACTAAATTTGCTGTTAAATTGTTTCTTTTTATTTAGGGGTTTCTCATGAATTTCTTGCAAACATCAATGACCACCAATATTTTGCATTTCAGGCCCAGAAGCTACAAATCCAGACCAAGATTTTGTTTCTACCAACCAGTTGAGGTCTCTGTGACTGTGACTCTTTATACAGTACTCAGCTGGTTGGTAGAAATCAGTGTTAGTTTTGACAGTTTATTTTGACTTAGTTTTAGTCTTAGTCCTTTGACGAAAATGCAACTTAGTTTTAATCATATTTTAGTCATCTGATGTTTTTTTTGTTTTAGTCTAGTTTTAGTTGATGAAAATTACAGGATATTTAGCTGACTAAAGCTAAAGTAGATTGAGTTGACTAAATCTGCTTTGCATGCAGTCAATGAAACTAACAGGTTTAGTCATAGTCTAACACATGCATGCACAAACACACTTGCACACGTGCAGGTCTGCCTCTTTCCACTTTAGATTCCTGAAGGAAACATCTGTAAAACTGTCAATATAGCAGGCCATTAGGTTTGAGCATACAGTCTTTAAGGACATACATTTAACTGTTGTAATGCCGAACACTGCGATTTTTAAATGGCTTAATATGAACTTTAAATATCATTAAATAAAATATATATAAATATATATAAAGCCAAAATAGTCTCAAACAAAATAGCTGTGTATTAACACATCTTCATTCGTATTATAAAAAAATAACTCAAGTGTCCTCTTTCAGAAACATTGTCATGTATCAGACTGTCATGCAACAAGGGACGAAGGACACAGGAGCAGGAGATGGGGCAAAGAAATAGGTTTCATTCAACTAATAGGCCAAAACAGAAAGGAACAGTATCACGGCAGGGTTGCCAACTTTGATCAGCTGGCTGGTGTGAGAGAAATCTGCACATGCATCTACATGCATGTAAGAGTTTTATTACCTTGTAAATATGTTGTTGGGTATGGAAACTACCCCAACGCTTTTGATGTAGCTAATTTTAGGTTTATAATTGAATAATATAGATTTGACGTAATATTTCTTGTGTGAGAGTCAAAAAGTGTGAGGCTCACGCCAGGTACATGAGAGTTGGCAGCCCTGGATTGTGGAGGTATCAAAAGTGGAAGAATGGAACCCTACAAATGGGACGGGCCACAAGCAGAATCGACATTAATGCCAGGACTGGGGAGCACTTAACCTTGCTATTGTGTTCCGGTCGTCACCGACTCGTTTGTAAGTTTAAAATGCATAAAAGCACCACATAAATTTGTGTACTGTATCAAGGACTTTGTCAGGAACCTCTATTCAAACAAAATAAAATAAAAAAAAAAAAATCACTAAATTATAAATGCTCTGGTCAAGATTATATCCGCTCTGGTATTCGGGTCGGCACTGATCCGTTTGTAAGTTTACAGTGCATAAAAGCACCACATAAATTTGTGAACTGCATCAAGGCTTTTTGACTTTGTCAGGAACCTCTATTTAAACAAAAAAATAATTTAAAAAAAAATCACTAAATTATAAATGCTCTGGTCAAGATTCTAACACCTCTGGTGTTAGGGTCGCCACCGACCCCTTTTTAAGTTTAAAATGCATAAAAGCACCACATAAATTTGTGTACTGCATCAAGGCTTTTTGACTTTGTCAGGAACCTCTATGTAAATAAAATAAATTATAATTTTTTTTCACTAGGCAAGGCAAGCCCAGACATGTAAGGCAAGATAAGACCAATTCAGTTTATTTGCATAATTTGCTTGAGGTTTATTTTACCATTATTTTCTTTATTGAAAAAGAGAGGTATGTTGTCAAAAGAAAGGTCCAGAAAGCCACACCAAAAATATTAAAACCAATCTTTTCATGGATAAGGAAGCCTAACAAGGTAAGCAAGAGGTAAGAAACAAATCGGATGATAACATTTGACAAAAGTTAAATACAAGGATTAACGAGGGAGCAAAACAAGAGGCAGCTGGAGTGAATAACACAAGGGCAGGAACGAGAGGCAAGACAAACACATAACCGAATCGGAATCATGTTGGCTGACATAGCAGAGAGGAGTAGAGCAGGATTCTGCTTGATGTGATGATTTCCTGACATGCCCAAATTAGTGTTATACAATTACAAGCGTGCATACAAGTTTTAAAAATTGCACCGCTGCATTCATACTCTTTATTTGTTGCCAGACCATGTCATTTATAATAGAAATGTTGTCTGTAACATTTTTGTTTTGCTTATTTTTCGTCAACTAATGTCGATTTGAAAACATTCGTCTTAGTTTTTCGTCACTAAAGGCACTTTTTTAATTTAGTTTTTAGTGTTGAGAAATATTGTTGATGAGTATTTTTCGTCTTAGTTTTATCAAAAAAATTATGCTGGTACAAACAAGATCCTGGTCTGGGTTTGTAGCTATTGGATCTGAAATGCCCAACACTGGTGATCACAAACTAAAATGTATAAAGCCTATTTCATATATTAAGATAGGTGTACCTGTGTTGACACTGTTGCAAATTTGAATCACCTCTACTGTACAATCTGATTTTAATACATTCTCAAAAGCCAAAAGGGGTGCAGGACAAAGATAATATGACACTCTGGGCCTCTCTGGTCTCCAACTGCCCAAAGTGAACAGGAGTGGTTGTGCCAAATTCCTAGATACACTTTCAAGTCAAATCAAGTAAAGCTTTATTGTCATCTCAGCCATGTACAATACACTGTGAAACAATGAACAGGTGTACTACATACACCGGGAAGCCAGATTTGGTGCTGTCAGAAACAGCATTGTATTCCCCGGAAAGCCCTGTCATTTGGTCTGGCCATCTAAACCGTAGCCGTCTCACACGCACTGACTTGTACATTTTCTTGAATGACTAGATGGATCACCTGGAAATGTAAAAGTCAGTAAATGTATTATTAATTGAATGTTTTGTGCCAATGAATATATAGCGGAAGGCAGTGACAGCACTCCGGAGATTTTTCAGCTTTCTAAGAAGACCAAGTTTGGTTATATTTTGGGGTTTATTTTGATGTTTATACAAACAAAACGGTGGATAGTGCTGCTAATCTTATATGTGGTTTTCAGTATTGAATTTGGTAAAATAATTTCAGTTTGTGTATCAGTACATTTTGAACATTTTCAGCACATTTTAACAATCCCGCGATAATACTTATCATGATATAAAATTTTCATACGGTATATTTCATTGACCAGCTAATTTGCATTGTTATGGATAGAATTTGCCTAACGGGGAGGCTAGCAACCAAAAATATAAACTTAATAATGGTATATTCAGAAAATCATCTTGCGCCTCACAGTTTTAAAATGACTCTACAGAAAAAAATTGGATGGCTGCTCTGTGTTTACAAAATGTCAGCTATAGGCTCCATTTTCACTTTTGGCTGCCCTCTGCTGCTGGAGTTCCAATTTTGGATTTAGGTGTAGATTTTCATCCATGTTTTTGTGAAGTGGTAATAAGATCCATCAAAGATCAAATGGGGTAAAGAAAACAAATAACACACAACTTTAACCGTCTCATTCTCTTTGCTATTACTAAATGCCATTGCTTCAGTTTTGGCGCAATTTGTCTCAAAATTTGAGGACATCCATATCAACATGCATACAATGTGCAAAGTTTGTACAAGATAGGTCCAGTAATTTTCGAGTTATCATGCTGACAAGATCCAATGTCTAAGCTGGCCTTCTCTTTGTCATCACTATGTGGCATTGCTTCAGTTTTAGTGTGGATTGTCTCAAAGTTTGATCAGGTTCAGATCTTCAACCTTACATGATAAATGGTTTATTTGCTATTTGCACAAGTACAGGTACCTGGGAGTTCTCCTTGCCAACCTCATCATGCTCTCTGTAGCTTGGGGGTCACAGGGCAGGGTCAGCCAACCTGTCCCCCAGATGCTGGGGGTTAACGGCCCTGCTCAAGCCCTCACGGACACATGACTGTCCACCAAGGCCGAGACTCAAACTGGTAACCTTGTGATCATAGGCACAGAGACTCAGCCTGCTGAGCCATTTACCTCTCACTTGCTACCTGCGAAGGTTGAAAAAAATATGTCCAATATTTTTTCAGTAATGGTGCTAATGGAAGCAAATATCCAAAACTACCCTTTTTTTATCACTCTCTGGCGCTGCTTCAGTTCTGGGTCGATTAGTCTCAAAATACTGTGTTCATAAGACCAAGTGTCTTCTATAGCAGTGGTTTCCTTTGTTTGCTGCCACAAAGCACTGCTACTTAATTTTTGGGTTTTTTTTTTTCTGGAAATGACACCAGGTGTAGGTCTTCATCCACACAACGTTTTTGTGAAGTAGTAATAAGATCTATCAAATACTTTTTGACTTGGCAAATTCACAATGTCAAATGTCATCTGCTTTCACCTCTCCTTTTGCTGACATTAGGCAGCATGACTGATTTTGGGACGATCTGAAGAGTTACACTTCTGCACCCATACAGAGTCTAGACAAAGTTTGAGAAAGATCTGCCAAAAACTATTTGAGTTTTTCAGCAGTACTACTGAAGAAAATGCAGACAACAGACCGTGGTTGTACATTTTATTATTATTATTATTATTTATTATTATTATTATTATTATCATCATCATCCAGGGATGCACCGATACCGATACTGCACTCATACACTGATATTTGTACTCGTAAAAATTGCCCGATACCAAGGCCCGATACCACTTAATTGCAACATCACGCTAAAACTCAAAGCTGCGGTATTTTTTCAGACTATAAGGTCTGTTATGCTGAAGTGTGAAGAGGAGGAAGGGACAGTACACCACTGAACTAACACAAGCAATTTGATCAAACGACGCACCATAATGCAAAGTACACGGAATTTGATAATGCTAGCAAAGACCGCAAAAACAAACTTTAGCGCAAATTATGGAAAACCGACAGAAAATGTAACCGACGCATTATTTATATCAAACATTAAATTTAGTTATTTATTGTTAGATATAACTAATGCTTCAGGTTCAATCGCAAATATAAGTACAGATGGGTGTATATTGTCTTCATTCTTATAAAAAAAACAAACATTACCAAGCAGACCAGTCACACCTCTGGTGGACTGGGTCGCTGCAAACTATAGATACATTTCAGGAGAGGTGCGTGACGGACCACGACAGGGTCCACGGCTACGTCGTACTTACGGCGTCGATTCGACTTCGAATTTCGAATTATAAACCAACCTTTACAGTCACACATGATAAATGTATCACGTGCATGTTATGTCCGGGTGTCGGCGAGCGCACAAGCAGACGAGATGAGCCGTGAATACAGGCAAACAGGGTTTATTATGAGGGAAATGAGGGGAAACGAACAACATTGAACACAACGTCAAGACAGATCTGGGGAAATTAACTCAGACGCAGACTAAAATACACAGGACAAGCCGAAAATAACAGGCAACAGGTGATTCCAATTGGGAAGTAACA
>JAODJW010000039.1:15492398-15509349 GCA_026777045.1 Hyperopisus bebe | reverse complement strand
GCGTGACACATGTATACAAGGTTTCCGTTAAGTCTGATGTTGCCTTAAATGTAAAAGAATGATCACAGTCTCTTCCACGCAGTGAGGCAATAGTCAGAAGCCTATTAAACATTCGTATCGGATAGGTACTCAGTATCGGCCGATACCCAAAGTGCAGGTATCGGTATTGGTATCAGGGCAGAAAAAGTTTGGTGCATCTCTATTATTATTTTTATTATGGTTTAGTGATGGCATGTTCCCTCTGTGTCTATGGAGGTAAACAAACACCTAATAAGGGTTATAGTTGTTTCTTAGTGACAGAAACAACTACTTGTCTTTAGTGGTTGCTGAATTAGGTCCACAGCAGTTTAACAGTTTCCAGTGTTTCACTCAACAATGTAACAACAGCCTAACTGCACTGCACACGGCCTAACTGTGTATGTGACTCAGTCGAACTTAAAGGGTTCGTTGTGGGAGGTGAGTAACTGATACCAATGTAGTGAATAAAGTGGAACAAATACCCCCTCCCCCCACACCTCTCTAAGCAATCTGCTATGGTTTCGCATTCACACTGGAGTCATTTCAGAAAGTTATCACTAATGTTACCAGGTCACCAGGGGATAGATTAAGCCGTAGACTTTACAGTTTTGCACCCATTCCTACTTGACACTATAATAGTAAAATAGAAATAAATATGCAGATTTCAGGTAAGTGTTAATGGGGTATAAGACAGCAGGGAGAGAGATGTGTTATCGCCACTCACTTAACTAAATGTCTGATCTGTTTACCTACCTCGCCTGTTTCTCCTTTCCTTGGAAAATACCTAAGTAAACTCATTTTATTAGAGCTTTATAAGAGCGTCTTATACAATGTAATGTACCCTGTTAGTGTCGTTAACCAGCTGAATTCCGTAATGCGTCGCTGCTTGAGTTTTTGGGCGATCTGTCTCAAAATTTAATCAGTTCCATTTCGCCCCCCTACAGTGCCTCTGCAAAGTTTGAAAAAGATCCATCAAACAGTTATTGAGTTATCGTCTTAACAGGATCAAGTGTCAAATCTGCCCTTTTTTTGCTATCACTATGCGGTGCTGCTTCAATTTCGGGGCGATCTGTCTCAAAATGTAATCAGTTTTAGTTCCTTACCTATACAAAGCCTGTGCAAAGCTTAAAAAAGATCTGTCAAAGGTTTCAATTCTTGGCTCACATATCAAAGTGTCTTGCAGTGGAGATGGCGGCGGACCAATGCTGAAACCATACGTGTTCCCTAAAGGCTGGAGAGTACAATTAATGCATGGAAGTACTGCCCATGCTTAAAGGGGCAGTGCACCATATGTAAACAGGTGTTTCAGTAGTTCAGTAACCAGTGGTACATACTCTGGATAAAGCACTGTTTTGTGTGCAAATTCTTGCAAAGAGTTAGTATGCTCCTCTTGTACATTAACTGCTACTGTTTGCCGTGTACATTACTGAGACCACATGTTATTGCATATACAGAACACGCAGTCAAAAGACATCACTTATTCAAAATTATTGTCGGTGTAAATTACTAATCTGAAAATTATTCAATTATCTTGTTTTGTACCTGCGTGCCGAACAATATAATTAAAATTTACTATGACGTTGCGGCAAAAGAGCAATTATTTTCTGATTATTTTATGATTTGCAACGTTGCCTCGTAAATATTAAATGAATTACTAGGGACACACGGTTTTTGGTGGTGCTGATGCAGAGTCTCAAGCGTGTTTGCCCATGATTAAAATGTGGTGGCTTCCCCCTCTACTGAAAAAAAAACAGCATAGACCAGCATGATTTCCAAGCTGGTCTATGCTGACTAGTGCTGGTTTGTTGCTGGTGGACCAGCATTGCTGTGCTGGTCTACCTGCACATGAAGTTGGTCCACCAGCAATATTTCATTAATGATGAGGGTCCATCAGCACCAAAACACAACATATGCTGGTATTACCAACATGCTTTATTCTGGTCATGCTGGTAACCAGCTATGTTGTTTTTTTTTCAACAGGGTGGCAATATTCAGCAGAGGATTTAAAAGTAAAAAGTCCCTATAGTTTTGTTTGTGTAAATAGTTACTTCGCCGTATGGATGGCATTAAGCAGAATATATCTTCTGTTAATTTATATGAGCACCTGATTAAAAAAAAGAAAATGATTGTGTCACATTATTTTAAGATGCATGCACCTTTTATTAATTTCCATCTAAATAATTAGCACTTCTTACTGAAGGAGTATATTGCTGCAGGCAAGAATGAATGTCCATGAAGTTCATTTGTCTTAGATGTTGTGTTGTTGATTCTTGAATGCAGGTCAAAAAACAAGGTTTGAGTGCATTTCTGTGACATTATAATGGCTACAAACTGAATTTCCATGCATGTGCATATGAGCATGTCTTCCTATTACCTTGTAGGGACACTTTCCCAGAGAGACCTTGCTGGGAAATCCCTATAACATACATTCCCTCTTTTGTTAATGTACCTTGATATATATTTGTGTTTAGTCATGGAATTATATGATACATCCCTGGTACAGATTTGTTCCCCAAGGTATAAACAACATTAATGTACCTCCAATGGTACAAAAATGTTCTTCAGAGTCCATTTTTGTAACTTAAAAGGTACATTTACCTGCAGCTAAGGTACTATTGGCAGATCTTTGAGGATACAGCTCCAGTGACAAGTAATTGAACCCTCAAAGGTATAAATTGGTCTTTTTCTCTGACAGCATATATTATATATTGAGGGACGACAGGTAAACAAACGTGTGTCTGTGTGTGTTGTTGGTGTTTTTGGTAGTGCCTTTCACGTCACACAGATAGTTTTTTCGTGTCCCTGGTAGAGCGCTGGAGTTGTCTTCATGCTCGTTCTGTCTAGCAGAGGGGTCAGGGCTGTTTCTACACATGGCAGCTTTGTAAAAGAGGGCCTGGGGCAGTGTTTTTTCAGGAGGTTTTCCAGCCTGTAGGTTTAATAGCACATAAGAGAACTCCATGTACAGCATACCGATACAGGAAATCATACTCCATAATAACACACTCTCTGGAACATCGGTGCGGCTGTAGAGCAACTGGAAAAACTATTAGGTTGTTTTGCAAGTTGATGTTCTGGCTAGAGCCCCACAGAAATTTAAGGGATTGTTGCATTTAGGATGGTATTGTCTGACGGCATTGCTGTAAATTAGACATTTCCCCATAAAAGAAGTCATTTAGGACTGGCCTGTATTGAAACTTTAGAAACCTACCACTCACAAATCATAATATTCTGCTGCCATAGTAGTTTTCAGTCCCCCCCCAAGGCTATTCTAAATATTAACACTAAACTGCTGGAGATGCTGTTTGTGTCTGGGGCACCAGGAAAAAGGGCTTTTAATTTTAATTTTAGCCTTTTATCCCCACTTTTTGTTTTGGGCCTTTACATTCAAACGATTTTCACAAGCAAGTTAACAGATTTTCCAGCTGATGGCCAAGTCACATTCCTCATTTAAAAGCCACATTGGCCCGATGAAAAATATTTCAGTACCAAACTGGTTTTGCACTAGTTATTGTAGGTTTTTGTCCCAGTTTCACGTTTATATGTTTTATTCAAAAATCCAAATATATTTGCCCAGCTCTCCCTTTAAATTTAGGCAGTCAGTCATGGGACTCTGTTGTTAATGTTGCCAACATTCTGATAAAAAGATTTTACTATTCAATACTCTCTCTCTGTCTCTCTTTCTCTCTCTCTTGCTCTCTCTCTCTCTCACACACACACGTACACAGGTTTGTAATTATATCTTTGTGGGGACTCTCCATTAATTTCTATGGGGAAAACAAACACAATTCACAGATCTTAGTGGGGACATGAAAAACGGTCCCCACAAAGTTACAATAACAGGTTTTTATCACATTGTGCTCTCCACAATGTAATACAGTATCAACATAATCCACATGTGTGTGTGTGTGTGTGTATGTATACAAATGCACATATACACACATATTTTTTTTCCACTTTTCTGGGGCTGTTTTCCATCCTGAAAGTGAAATATCTGTAGTGTTCTGTTCACTCAGTCTGTATATTTATGTTATTAAGGCCTGAGCTGAACCAATACATAAATGTCATGTAAATAATCCCATGCAACTGGCGTAGGAGCCAGGGGGGATGTGTACCCACCAATATTTAATTTGGCTACATCCTTCCTAAAAAAACATATCTTTACATTTAAATTATTAAATTGTGCCCCCCTCCACCAATATCAAACTCTCTCCTACGCCATTGGCCACGATTGTGTATTTGTACTAAAAGCAGAATGCATAGAGTGTCAGGCTGCAGAACAAGGTAGCACATTATGTCCCTAATCTGCCCAGCAAATGAGCTGCTTGACTTGTGACAGGAACGTTAAAGGTTGTGAGCTGCTGTTACTCCTCCGAACACAGTGCTTAACAGCTGTGTAACCTTGCTTTGTAAGCCGGATTGGGTTAAATGGTTGATAAACCAGCGAAAGGTAATGAAGATAGCTGAAGATTGCTGGAAACGCACAATTACAATACAGGAACCCAGTCTGAAAAAAGGCTTGTGTAAGTTGTATGATTACGTGGATTACAAATCTCTGTACTTGTAGTGCCGCATGACACTAATTCTTGTGTGATTTGGGATTTCCACTATATTTACCGTGTGGTTTTATAAGATGATGTTACATATTAAAATGACCTTTAATACACAAACACGCATCTGATCTGTTGTTCCATGGCACAATTACAGTAAAACCATGAAGGGATTTAAATAAGGAGTTAAGGAGACTTTTTCCATCTCTCTTGACATAAAATATACGAAATCTAGTTCCAGGGATGACAGTGATGGTGAGAGATGTATAAATAACGGTATTGACTGAAAATGCAATATGGATGCTATGGAGAGTTGTTCATATCACCAAGAAAAGATAGAAAGTAACACTGTATACTTAGGAGGCTTTCCTAATCCAATCAGAAACAGCCATGTACAATATATTCTGCCATTGTTGGTATTCCTGTCGTGTACCAGTGAACTGGGGCTGTATTAACAGGTCTTGTAATACATGGTGCTCCAGACTTAATAATACAAAGCTTTATTTCAGGTTAAGTCAGGTTGTGAGTTATAACGAACAGTGGATTTTTTTTTAATTATTATTAATGACATCATGCCCATTAGCTATGTCTTCTTTTTTAAAAAAAACATTTCAGGGATCGTTGTGAAGATTTGTCAAAATAGAACACATTTTAGGCTGTATATCACGGTGCGATTATACTAAATAGATTTAATACAGACTTAATGCTACTATTGTTTTGTTCACACCTCGGACACTTTATCACAATGAAAGAGTGTAAAAATGCATCCTGGTGAGTCAGTGCCATGCAGGGAGTGAAAATCTTTCCTTTTACTGTTGTCAACTCAATTCCTTGGAGAGATCTTGCTGTGGTACCCTAGAGCGTTCTGGGTATGGTGAGCTAAGCAACGGATTGTTGTTGTTACAGGCATTACTGTTGTTGTTTTTAATGTTTTCGAGGTTGAGGTTTCAGCACACATGAATGCATAGTGACTATATATATGTACATGAATCCGTATATTTATCTGCCACTACTGGAAAAAACATTTCAAATCTGGCATTTAAGTGCCTATTTGAACTTTTCCATAGGATTTGTTCTGTGATGATGTGTGAAGGCCTTTCAGTGTGAAGCTGTTGTGAAGACCTGTACAACCTTTAAGCTGTCCTGCAGATCTTGGAGTAAAGACGACCTGGAAGATCACCTTTCGCTCATTCTTCACATTACTCTCAGAACAGAGTGCAAAACAGATGCAAGATGGTTTCCATTGTACTTCTTATTGGTTGTCAGATCCAGGCGTTTGACGTCGATCGCAGGTTCACGTTAGAAAATGTTCTTTATGACCCTCTGGGAATTTGTCTTGGGGATTAAATTTAGCACGCAGGTGGTCTTAATACCCAGATAGGGCACAGCTGGACTGTCCGCAGCAATCAGGACCAAACCGACGGGAAGGATTGTCATTGTGCATAAGCACCAGCCTTTGCATTAATCCTGTACTGTGCACACACAGTGTTAGACTCAAAAGGTTTTTAACGTGTTTTAAAATAACGCTTTCAAAATTAAATGGATGGCAGACAAGGTCTTGCATACCAGCTTCTCTATTTTATTGCAATATTTGTTTAATGGGTGAAGGGCTCATAGGTTAGGCGACTGATCAATCATCTTGTATACAGAGGATGGGGACTAATAGCTATCGACTTTATCAGTTGGACTGCAGCCTGCCGAGGTCTGATCGTGGCAGATAAATGTGAAGGTAGACTCTCGAACTGGAGCTGTTATTCATGTTTGCCGGGGTGGGGGTGGGGGGGATGTGAGAGCTATTCGTGTCACTTTACCTATTGACCATTTTGATGAAGGATGCCCAGCAATATCGAGCTTGCAGGAAAATCCATGCTCACGCATAAGCATTGGAAACAAGCCAGGCTCTGTTAATAATACTCATTTGAACTTATGGAATATGTGCACTGACTTTCAAGGAATTGTGGGAATATTTTTTTCGGGGGTGTAACTGGTATTTTCAGGCACCGCTGAAGGTGTCAGCTCATGTGCAACACAGGGTTAAAATATCAGTTTACAGGTACACAGTAATTTGAACTTAGATTTCGTAATTTGGCTTCTTGTTTTGTTTTTGTTTCTTTTGTTTTGTTTATCATATTATAGACAATGGCAGTTCTTTAATAAGTGGTTTACTTAAGGAGTTAAATGGGCCCAGGGTGGCTTTGTGTTGTCAGAAGCCGTGTGATACACAGACGTGCAAATGGGAACTAGCCTTTCTAACGCTTCGAAATGTAACGGTAGTGTTGGATTTAATTTATGTAATTTTTGGCCTCTTTTCAACACATCTGTAATTACCCAGCCTAGTTTACCTGCATTGTCATACTTAGTCACATCTGTGTTCAGCTGAAGCAGGTGCCAGATATGTTTTAAGGTTCTTTATCAGACTATGGGAGACTTAAATACAAGCCAAGTAACTCGTATCTTTTTTTTGTGTGCAGGCTGTTGAAGCAGACTGTTTATCATTATGGGCTGGAGAGGTTTTCACGGTGAAATACATGTTTATTTTATAGCCTTAGATTAATTTTAATCTGCTTTTAAAATGCTAATGGCTCTTTATAACTTTACTATTTTGTCAACTAATCGATTTTGCCCCTGGGGTCTATATTCTTGCCGGTAGGTGCCTGGGTAGCTGCCAATTGGTTACATGCTGGCCAGCTCACGTAATGTGTCCTTATCAGCAGACAACAGTGAAAGTGACGTATCAAAGACACAGGGAGGATTTGTGCCTTACAAAACGTCTTTATTTTAAGCTCACAGATGACTCAATCAGTATAGCATAATAGGCTATACTAAAAAAGACACTGAGTTCCTGTGTTAAGGTTACATGTTGCGTAACGTTGGAAAAAAACGTACTCTTCTTATTATACGACATAAAATGTTTAAACCACACTTTAATACCAATGTATTCCTGTTTATTTTCTGCTGGAGTGGTGCTATAATGTTAGTTTACTGCGTCTTTTAACAGACTGATTAGAGTATAGGGTGGTGCGGTGGTTTGCACTGTTGCCTCACACCTCTGGGACCCGGGTTTGAGTCTCTGCCATGGCTCCATGTGTGTGGAGTCTGCATGATCTCCCTGTGTCATGGTGGGGTTTCCTCTGGATTCTCCGGTTTCCCCCCACAGTCCAAAAACATGCTGAGGTTAATTTGAGTTACCTAATTGCTCATAGGTGTGAGTGAATGTGCTCTGCAATGGGTTGGTGCCCCATCCTGGGTTGCTCCCTGCTTTGCACCTGTAGCCTTCAGGAAACCCCAAGCAGGAAAAGCGGTTACAAAAAATGGATGAATTCCAGTATACCACTGTTTAATCCTTCTCAGCTGTCTTATGGGCCTACTTTAAATATTGGGCATTGGTAAATGTTATGGGCCTACCAATAATATTTAGTATTTGATGGGTGTTTGGTTTAAATTTAAACTCCCGATGAATTTTGAAGTTTTATGTAATGAATGGTTGGGTTGTTTTCTATTAATTCTTCTTTTTTTCTTATGATATTTTTGACATCAAAATTCATAGCTGGCACCAATAAAGTGTGAATGGCTTTCCATATTCATATAACTTATCAAATGTGGAAAAGTGTAAAATATGGATTACTTCACATGTCAAAAGGAAAATGGCAGCTGGCAGAAGTAGCTATTGTACATTTTTGTGCTGACTGGTTCTGTATAATTCTGCTTTTCATGGATTTTTGTTCAATTATAGCACACTGAAGTGCACTTCATGATCAGTGTTGCTCTTCCTCCGTGCACAGATCCACTCTTTATCTCTCTGTTATTTGCTAATCTTTCCTTTTTTATGGACACCAGTACTGTTTACGCCCCAGGATATTTGATGAGCCTCCTTTGTCATAAGGTGCATCTGAAATTGCATACTTATTTGCTAGGAAGTAGGCGAAATATAGTACGAGACATGAGCAGTGTTTCTCAGTCTTCAGTTAGGGTGAGATAGTAGGTGAATATTACTCAGATGGTTTACTGCGTTCTGTGAAATTCCAAAGTGCAACCAATCGACGCTGCACTGTCTCACAAGTCCACTGGAGCTGCAACCAGACTCAAAGAAAGTCGCTTGCACACATATTTTTGTTAAGGTGGTGTATGCAGTGCTGTCTGTGTACAAATTTAAGTAGAAAACAAAATCCAGTTACGTAAGGTGACTGAAATATGTCTTTTTTTTGTTGAGGGTCAAGGTACATTATTGGTAAACGTCCGGGTCAGGTAATATGCAAGATAGCAACCGCAGTGTGTCCAAATGTGTGCATACTGTTCTCATGTCTACATACAATATAACAGCTGAGTAGTAGGCTTCTGATAAAAATCATGTAAAAATGTATGTGATTTTGAACACACCTATGGTGTGCAGTAGCCCTAAAATCAGATGACACTGGAGTACAGCTCGTGGGAGTTTTACTTACACAAAAATGTTCTGAGGGCAGAAGGAAAAAGAGAACCAATTAGATTCCTTGGTCCTGCTTCCTCTAGTTGCTTGGATCCACCTCCTCTAGAATCTGATTGGTTACCTCTCTGAACCAATCATTTTTCATTCTGTCCTAAGAACTATTTTGTGTAATTAAAACTGCCACGAGCTGGAGGACAGGTTATAATCCGGAGAGAACTTTCACATACCCGACCAGCCAAACGTATTCCTTTTAACCAGGCTCTCCATACCCAGCTGATTGCTATAGTAGAGTCATTTTCTTCAGACTTATAGCACTGCCAAAGCCAATGCTGACTCAGCTCTTTGTGACCGCTTATGGAGTGAAAGGCACATTTGCTGTGAATGTGGCTATAATCCAGTGCTTGACACTTTCTACATTTTCCCCAAAAGCAGCAGCCGCCCAAAAGCCATGTGCAAACACTGAGGGCTGGCACTGCCTTGTTTATCCTCTCTTCAGTGGTTAATCCAATGTTGCCCTCACTCTTTGGATACTCCATTGGCTTGCCAATGCATTCAATGCTTTCGACTAATTCTGTTCAGTCCAGTCCAGTATAAATAATAAATTCCGAACCAACTGGTTGCATATACTAAATGCTGCATATATACAAAGCTCAGAGGGAGAGTTGAATATTCATATAATATCCTTATTAATAGTTTAAAAATTGTTAGTTTGAAATTATTAATAGTTTAGTTGCTTGGTGCCGCCCTGAAATGAGCGTTATCTATCTGTCTGTCTGTCTGTCTGGAAGTGCTGTATAAATTCTCTTTTGATATTTGCTGGAAATAAACATTTTCTCAAAATATTTTTAGTATTTGTATATAATTACATTTCACAGAAACGCGGCATTGTGGCAGCAGCAATGTGAAGTTAACTGGTGGTTCCATAAGTCCTTAGCCTCACTCCCATCAGACTCTATAGGACTTAAGTCTGTTCATGAATGTGTGGTGCTCACCTGTCAAATCCTGCTTGTAATTCATAGATATTTGCTGGCCATTTCCACACAGAGAAGCTGATGGTATTTCCTGATTCCTGAATGTACAGGCTGCTGTCCCCATTAGATGTGAAACGCAGAGAATTTAGTGGATATGTGTCACATCCAAGATTCAGTTCCAAGCAAAGTTCTTACGACGAATGGTTTTTAATAAAGCTCTGGGTGTAGTGGCCCTGCAGCCTCTTCCCACGTTACAGCAGGGTGTTTGCATAACTCAGAAAGCTGCGAAATGCATCCAGCAATTGAAGGCTTTTTTGGAGAGAAAAAAAATCCACAACTATTTTGTATCACTAATAAATTAAATTTCTCTCCAACAATCCATCTGTTTTGTTTCACCGATTATCCTGTATACGGTAACGACAGGAGGTGAAGTTTGTACTACGCGAAGATGGGATGCTAGTCCATCACAGACACACACACACACACACACATACACACACACAATCCAATCTTTGTGGGGACTCATTCTATGGGCAATAACCCTACCCAGCCCTAACCTTAACCACAAGTAGACAAAAAATACATGACTTTTGGCAATTGTAGTTTTTAAGTTGCGGTCACAGATTTTTATAAACTTCAGTTTCCTCTTGTGGGGAGCAAAAAAAATGTCCCCACCACATCAAAATAACAGAATTTTATCACATTATGGAGATCAAATGGCCCCACAATATAATATATCCTTGACTACGCGCGCACGTGCACACACACACACACGCACAGAGCTGTGTAATCATATCTTTTTGGGGACTGCTCATTCATTTCTATTGGAAAAATGCTAACGCTAACTATGAAAACCTTAACCCCTACCCAACCATAACCATAACCATAAGTAAACAAGCAAAATACAAGAGTTTTTGCATTTTTAATTTTTTCATTGCAGTCACGGATCAGGAAACTGATCCCAATAAGGTTAAAAAAACGGGTATTCATCACGTTGTGGTGTCCCCACAAGGTAAGATATATCTGGACCACACACACACAGATGCACAAACATTCACACAGTATGGGCAATTTAAATGTGTAATTAAAAAATAATGTATTTCATTCATTTAATCAATTTGTTTAATTGATTAACCTTTGATTGAAACAATATTCTAAACATTGCATTGCAGTAATCGATGATATTTAAATACTGCCATCTGCTTGATCATATGGATCCACCCTCTTTAAATGAGTAAGTTCTTCACTCAGCTTCAGTGTCAAACCAGTCTGATCTTTACTCTGCTGCTTCTCGGTTCGAAGACTCTGACGCTTCTTTAAATCTTCAGCACCGAATCCGAATATCAGAGACTTTATTTGAGGTTACAGTCCGGAAGCTGGACCTTCACGGCAGACACATTATGGAAACGTGGCTGCAGCCTCACATGTTTCATGCATCCGTTCATATTTTTTAATCGCAGCACTGCTGCCAGGCTTTCTCCTGTTGGTGACTTTGACAGCGTTTCAAAGGAGGACCGTACAGTCCAGCGCCTTTGCTCTTTGCACCACCGGACCCAAAAATGGGCACCGACTGGTTTTATCCGCAGTTGCATAGCAACCCAACTCCACTGTCCCATAATAGTTGCCTCCTGAGTATCTTTAGACAGGATGTTGACAATCTTGGCAAAGTTTGTCCACTGTTGCCATCCTTATTATGCTCCCTGTTGCTTCTGAGTGAAAATATATTTACTCTTTTGTACCCGTGGAGACATATCACCTCTGTGGAGATTCTTTCTAACATGCTAGCATTTTCCGTGACCTTTGCCACGGCAGTGTCATGTCTGTTTCTTTCTGGTACCTGTACTAGCTCCAAACTCTTGTTAGATTGTAAGCTGTTGGTACAGACTCAAGATTTTTGTCTTTTTTTGTCTTTTATTCCTACTTTCGAGGCTGTACACTCTGGAGTTTCTGTTTGTGTTCACTTCCTTCAAGGATATCCATTATGTGCAAGTGTCTGTTTTAAAGAGCTTTTTATATTTTTGCACGTAAATCATTCGCTGTACCGGCATCCCATCCAGGGTATGCCCCCGCCTTGTGCTTTATGCTGTGTAGGTCAGGCTCCAGCCCCTCGTCACCCTGATAAGGAGAGGCAGTAGGAAGATGGATGGATAGATCGCTTTATGGAAATCTTTCACAGCCTCTGGCTGTTTTACCTTGTTGCTTTGCTTAACGCCGCTTTTTCCCTTATCCTCTCTCTCAGTATTTCTTAAGAATTTCTGACAAGCCAGCTTCAGAAAAACCTTCTGTTAAATGTTTTACCACATGCAAATTCCCGTATGTTTATCCATTGTCGTGCGGCTTAGTGCGACGCCATTTCTGATTAGACGCCCTTGTCAGACATCATGACGGCCAATCGGGGGCTGCGATACAAAATCATATGTGACGACAATAAACGACACCTCATTCACGGAGGTGGCGAAAGGACCCGTCCTTTTGCTGCAGATTGATGGAATCACACTCCGCATGCAGACAGCCTCGTGGCTGTTTCTCACGTACCATAGTTTTTTTTTATCCTCTGGATCCTTTAAGTGAGACAGCAATATTTACTTTTTGTCTCACATTAATGAGGCTCCCCGGAGACTGGTGAGGTTTTATCGAGCTGCGCTGTATGTTTCCCTGCGTGACAGATACCACTGAGTTATTCGGCGATGGCAGCGGGCCAATTAATGGTATATAGACAGATATTCAATGATCTGTCCCTTGGGCGGACGGAGTCTGGTTTCTGCCAAGGACAGTGTCCCATGTGTTTTGACCTTGTAAAGAAGCAGATATCTGAAACTTCTTGAGTATCTTGTCCTGTCCAGCGTACGGGGGAGGCGGAGGGGGGGGGGCACCTGGGCGTCCCGAGATGCCTGCAATCTAATCGAAAGCTGGCGAGAAAAAAACACATCGCAGCATACGACGGTTTATCTGACTTCATGCATTCTGATCTGGGGTCTAACTGGCATTCTCTAATCGTCCTTACGTCCATCTTGCTGTAGGCAGAAACAGGTTGGTCGTTTCTGGGGCCACACTCAAAAAGTGACCCCCCAGATATTTCTAAAACTAAATTAAAAGATAGTGATTAAAGTCAGAAGATCGTAGCTAGCTAGCTGGTTAGCAGAACATGCTGCTTCAGCATACTAAATGAAGAACACGTTTATTAAATATTTAGTGTCATGATTGTTTGCAGCCAACAGGGGGCCAAACCTCAGGAGCCCCATACAATGCGCGGCTTCTGGCTGTAAGAGGCGTCAGAGAGTCAGTAAATTAGACACACATTTTTATATTTTTGTTTTCTTCCCCCATCCATTAGAAATGATTTCAGTCCAGTTTCACTTCCCACACTTGGCCTTAGGATGTGTTGATGCGGCAGAGGAAAAAAAACAAATCCCAGATCTCCTGGCTGCTTCCAGGCATTTGGCTGCAGAGTGGCCAGGGCATCCTGGCGGACAGGGTTAACCCCGCGATGGAGAGCTGGCCTGCCAACCCAGCCTTGCCCTGAACTCTGTCCGACCCCTACAACAAGTTAAGAGAAGCATCCATCCATGCGCAGACATGATTTTTTAATGAAATACTCCAGACTTCAGGGACTCTTTTACATCTAAGCTCTTCCCCTGTTTTTCCATATATTTCTTTTTTAGTTACCGTAGGGTGAATTTCTCTACCTAAAACACGCTGATGCCGAAAAGATTTTTTTTTTCAAGGGGCGGTCTGGGGTGGGGACGGGGGCAGGACGTGAAATGTAATTTCACTTCACTGAACTGAAAAATGGGGGTGACACACTGGTGGCTTTGATTTCCTGCTCGCATAATCTCTCCTCTCACATTGGGGCTCCGCTCACAGATCTGGGGGGGCGGGGGGGGGGTCCTGCCCAGGTTCTCTGTGTCCGTCCGATCCACCGCACGCTGAGTCGGTTAAATCCGGCAGTGCTGGCGGCTAACAGAAACACTTTTGACTGGAACTGAACTGAAGTCCTACCAGGCATACGTTGGCCAGACGTTGTTTTCCTCCACCACACCACTCATGCAAACTCAGGGCTGTGCTGCCCTAGATGTGGATTTATACCCTGGGAGTGTAGGAGGACGGCGAGAAGAGAAAACGATAAGTAAGGGGAATGCGTAAAGACAGACAGCTATTTTGGGCTGCTTTCCTCTGGAGTCTGTCGCATTTCAACAAAAATGCCTCCAGGGAAGATTGTTTTCTGGGGGGAAAAATCACCTATTTAAAGCTGCCTCATCCTTGTAATTAAGTAAAATTACATTGTTAAAGGTTACAGGCTATTTATATCAGATATGAAAGCACACCTTTGCGTGGTACGAGGTAATGTTTCTGGATTCAGTCCCCGGTGAAATGACTGACCTTTAATGTCATTTGACTTTGGTCGAATGAAAACATGCAACTCCTCTCTCTGTTTGGGTTTTTTGTACAGTCGTCCCTCAGTATCCGCGGGGGACTGGTTCTAGGACCCCCTGTGGATACCAGAATCTGCGGATATTCAAGTCCCTTAAATAAAATGGCGTGATATTTGCATATAACCTATGGACATTCTCCCGCATATTATAAATCACCTCTAGATTACTTTAATACCTAATGCAATGTAAATGCTATGTAAATCTTTGTTATATTGTGCTTTTTAGGGAGTTATGACATGAAAAAAAGTATGTGCATATTCAGTACAACCATTGTAAGACTAACTACATAGTAGACGTCAGCAACAATGTAACATTTTCTTTCTTTCAACACTTTACACTTACAACACAAGTAGTGAACGAATGAGACGCAAAACAAACAATGCTCAGATGAAGAGTGCTGGAGAGAGACTGAGGATGTGTGAAATGGCAGGAGGCTACAGTGGGGTATGCCTGCACATCACTTCATTTATCACTACAGCAAGATATGCCTACACATCATTTTCTTTACACTTTATACATCACTATAGCATGATATGCCTACACATCACTTCACTGTACACTTCATTCATCAGCACAGCAGGGTATGTCTACACATCACTTCATTCTATACTTCATTCATCACTACAGCAGGGTATGTCTACACATCACTTTACACTTCATCACTACAACAGGATATGTCTACACATCACTTCATTCATCACTACAACATGGTAAGCCCACACATCACTTCACTTTACACTTCATTCATCATACAGCAGGGTATGCCTACATGTCACTTCATTATACGCTTCATTTCTCAGTACGGCAGGGTGTTCCTGCACATCACTTCATTCTACATTCATTACTACAGCAGAGTATGCCTACACATCACTTCATTCACTTGCATTCAGCATAGTGCTAGGCACGCGGCAAAATTTTACCTATTGGAACTTTAGGGAACTTTTTTAAAAAAAATATTTCAACCAACCACTAATGGGGAGGGCCAGCTGTACAGTGATGTGCTTTAATGAACTTCTTTTACTCCACCCCTGCCCCCACCACTGAAGATGGAATATTTGGTGTTCATAGAAATTGCAGTAACACTCATTTCCTCTCACTTCCCGGAGTAGCCCAGTGATGAGTATGTTTTCTGTAATGTTCCTGAGGGGGCATTAACTGGAGAGAGTACTCACAGAAATGTCCTTCTTCTGAAACATCACGTACCTGAGTATTCAGCAACCACCAGCTTTCCAGGTGAATGTTGGACTCCGCTTACCCCAAAGCTGTGTTATGAAACACGGTACTGAATTTGTCAGGCACGTCTCGGAGTTACGATTCTGGGTTTGGCGGGGGCTTCCTAGCTGGCATCTGCGATCAAGTGCTAACATCATCAGTGGCAGGCCATCCCTGGCGTGCTGTCAAGGAGAGCTGAAATGAAGCGATAGATCTGGTTCGGGGGAGGGGGGGGGGTTTGGGCTGGAAGATTCTAGATTCAAGGGTTTATTGTCATATGCAGAGTAAGCAGTCACGCTATACAACAAAAATAACTTAGCTCAGCATGTCCTTCCGGCCAGAGTAAACACAAATAAAACACAAATACAAGTTATGCCAGGTCATACTGCATCAGACATGGAGGTTTGTGCAAATAGGCCAGAGGACTGTGGTTCTCCTGCGGCAGTAGGGAGTAGGTGAATAGGTACGTGGAGGTAACCTGGACTAGGAGGCCCAGACACACCAGGGGGAGAGGGAGTTCTTCCGTGATGTTTAACTGCCAGGGGAAATTGCTTTAGCATGCTGAGGTCGCACATGGAGGTGGCAAGGAGGGCCGGGGTTAGTCAGGGTGCAGTGGGAGCAGTGGCTCCCTGTCCAGGAAGGTTGTCAGCCCGATGCGTTATAAACGCGGTGACTGTTAGGAAATGAATACCTTTGCCTGGGATAAACGGCGATGTTCCTTCACTTTTGGACATCAGAGGAACCTCCCAAAGAGTTTTGGCAGTAAAATGCGTTTGTAAAAGATTTTTATTTGGACGTTTTAAGTCACATTGCCTGAGTCTGAGTGGGAGACTGAGCATGTGGCTCCTTGCAGTGCGCAGTTAATTGGCATGTGGGGGTTCAGCCAGGGAGATGTGGGGTGCGGGTTCAGGCAGAAGGCAAGCTTTGCATTTATGTTTCCTGACATGGAGGGGGTTGAGCTGGGGGGGGACAGCGTTACTCTCCTCCTCATAGTGAGTTTCTGGCGAGTGGGAGAAGGAAGCTTGTTCACTGCTTTGGGTGACTGTCAGCATGATGGCTTGGTAAGTACTTCACCCCAAAGACTGACAGACATACACATGCACCTTCCGAAAATATACACACAAACCTCCCGAAAATATACACAGACACACACACACCTCCCGAAAATATACACAGACACACACACACCTCCCGAAAATATACACAGACACACACCTCCCGAAAATATACACAGACACACACACACCTCCCGAAAATATACACAGACACACACACACACCTCCCGAAAATATACACAGACACACACATATCTCCCGAAAGGGACAGTACTTTTAAAGAGGACTT
>JAODJW010000039.1:15464111-15474382 GCA_026777045.1 Hyperopisus bebe | reverse complement strand
CACACACACACACACACACACACACACACACACACACTCTCTACAAGGAAAAGAGTTGCATTAATCGCTAGCATTCGATATTGCAAGCTATGCTTCTCTGTCATCTGCCATGAAAGCCCCAAGTCACCGTCTCCTGCGTGGATTGATGTTATTTTCTGCGGCCTATCTTCATGAGTCATCTCCCGCGCAGAGCGGACAGGCTGATTATCGATCGGCGCTCGGCTGACGTCTCTGAACCCCAGCCAGTGCCCCTGGATCTCAGGGTGGGAGCAGGGGTGCTTAGAGACTCCTCCCTGTCAGAAATAAACACGTGATTTTACACATTCAGAATAATGAGTAAGGTTAGCAATGTGCAGTGACTAGCTATAAAGAGCCGAATGTTGTCCTTGCAGGATTTTTAAGCAACATTCAGATGCCGACTATCCCATCTGCTACTGTTGCCTGCAGTAATAAACTAAATCAAGCGCAAAGGAAAGCACCAGCAAACCGCCGTCCAGTTCAGACTGGCAGGGGTAATTTCGCCGTCCGCGGCGGGTGACGTGCACAAGCCCGTGCTTCTAGCGGCTCTCTTAAAAGATAAATGTCCACCCTCGCTTCTGAAGGTGCTGTTTACACCCCGCTGATTAATAACATTAAAGCCACTCGTATGAGAGTTTTCCCGGGAGCAAATTGCCTTGGAGAACGGGGGGATCGGAATTATTTAGGCCAGCAGCAGTTAGAAACCGTCCATTTGCATACATTTCATGGAAATTGAGAGCTGTTTTTATTTTTTTTCTTTTTACCTGTGGCATTTGCAGCAAAACGATGCTCCTTGCATATTTCCTGTGACGTGGTGTGTGACTCCGTGGGTTACAATGCTGTGTGTGTGATTGAAAGGCTCAAATTCTAGGGTTGAGTGAGTGATTTCACTGTTGGGCCCTTGAGCAATTGCTCCAGGGACTGGCTGACCCAACTTCAGATTGTACATCACCTTGGATAAAAGAGTGTGCTAAATAAACAAATATGTAAATGTGTCTGAAGGAACTTGATGAATATGTGCTCTAATCAGTTTTCTAACCATCCTTGTCTGGTTGGAGGTGGAGCCTATCTCAGACAGCAACATGGATGAGATAGCAGTCCATCATGTACAAAAGCAAACATATTCATTTGGCATCTTCACTGCAGGATACAAGGAGGACAGGCAAATTTCACACCGAGAGCAGATGTGGTTTTTGAACTCCTGATCCCAGAAGTATGAAGCCACAGTGCTGTCCAATGAGCCACCATCCTGGTCATATATGCAGAATTATTAATATGAAGCCTTTGTGAAATATGACCCATTTTACATAGTGGTGAAAATAGGAAGTGCTAATCCAGTCTAAGTATTACTTTTACATGAAATCCATACACGGGTTAATTGTTACTTATAATCCTACGTTCACCTAAACTTTGAAATTTCCTCCAAATATGGAATGGCCAGTTAATCCCGCTTCTGTAGGCCTAATCTTCCGCGGGGGGCAAATGGAAACGTAACGAGTATGTGCAATCTCAAATAGTGTCATTCTGTTCATTGAAACGCAGGTCCGTTCGTTGTCGTGTTCTTTTCACGTTTTGCTGGTCTGCATTTTCATGGTGAAATGATGCTAATCCAGGTACCGCTTCCCTCATTGCGAATGCTATCAGAAGACGGCTTTAAAAAGCAATTAAAAGGAGTAGGACCCATGTACGAAATGCTGATAAGGATGTTTCTCATTACTAGTTATTAATGAACTGAAGCAAACCCACTCTACTAACATGCTTAATTAAAAAAAAAAAAATAGTAATCGGAACCATTTTAAATAGGCGCCACTCTGGAAAGATAATGATGCTTATTTAGGCACCGAAAAGTTTCTTGGAAAGAGTCTTGGAAAAAAAAAAACAATGAATCTGCCTGGAAATGGGGATGAAAAGGGGCCTCCATTACACCGTGGTATCAGTGTGCAGGGCTGCAGCGTTTTGTACACGCTTCAGTGTCTCTCACAGCAAGTTTAGTGCGTTGCCATGTGCAGTAACTGAAGCGTCAGTCTCCATTGGCTGGCTGCGAGGTACCGCGCCTTCATTTGCACACCTGGCTTTGGAAACGGCAACAGCCGCCGTGCTATTGTGTTATTTTTTTTTTCCCCACCTACACGTTCAGAATAAGTCGTGTTATGTTAGAAGTGTGAATGTCTTTGAACAAACTACTGTAGATGAACGAGGCTGCTGGCAAATTAGTTTTCATGGGGACAGGATTGGGGATGGGGGGGGGGCAGGGCTTGATGCTTACTCATTTCCTCATCCCAGCAATGATCGAGAAACATTTCAATGGAAATAAAGGCTGCAGTTTTATTTCTGTAATGTGTGTGAATAGTGAGCGTAAAGTGTGTGTGTGTGTGTAGGGGGGGTTATTTGAAGGGAGGGAAGCCTGCGGTTTTTGGATGGAGCGGGGAGGGGTGGTTTAGACGGACAGGACAGGCATTAAACTGATCATCTGTGTACGCATTGAAATCTGTGCCATGCTACAAAGATACAGGAAGAGGAGCCATTTTAACTTCAATAAACCAAAGAATCCCAGGCTTTGTATACGTACTGTAGCTGTTCCTGAGAATACTCTCCCCCCTGGGTCTCGGGGGTAGTCATATCTCATGTCACCATATACCTGTATATGGCCTAGTTGACTTGACTACCACACTTACAGTTTATCACTCAGACAAAATCTTTTGCTTAAAAAATATGGTTCTAGGTGATGGTTGCTGGCATAGTAGGTTTGCTATTTTGTGGTGCTGACTTAATTTAAGCATATAACTTTACAATCGGCTAGCTACTATAATGCATGCTTAGATGCTCTTTTGACCTGCAGTTATTTATCCAAGAATACTGCTTGTTAAGTTACTGAAGCAGTTTACATAAAGTACTTTCTAGAAAGCATGACAGCAGCTGCAGGTTCCCCTGGGACTCATAATGAGTAACCTGTGAGTCTATGTTCTTAACTACTATGCCTCCTGCTCCCTGAAAGTGGTGATAATGGGAAAAGTTTCCTTTGTGGTCAAATAATTTCATTTTTTTTCTTAAGTTACTTTGTTAAATTGAACACTACACAGAACTTGTAAACTAGATACCACATCTACGTACAGAATCCAGTCAATTTCTAAGCTCGCTAATTATAGCGCCCCCTACCTTTGGCAGAAGCGTTTTATATGTGGCGCAAACGTAACCACACATTTATGTTTTGAATTCTTGGTTTTATTAGCTTTGAAGTGCACAATAAATGCTGCTCCCAAGCTGATTCAATGCAGAGAAGCTGTTTTCTATTCTGCTGGGTGCAGAAGTGCATGAAATGTGTTGCTGCATTAGCAAACCTTGCAGACTAATAGCACAGAGCTACTTCACCTGTTACAGGTTTTTAAAAATAGGGTACTTTAAATCAAATGACAGTCAGAGATCAAACGGTCTGTCCCCAACATGCCAGGGGATATTAATGGATGCTGAAGCCGTCTTGCATGACTCCACGAAACAGTCTGTCGCTTAAGAAATCGCTGGTCTTCCGTACTTACAGAGACAGAGAAGAATATGTAATATTCTTGTTTCGCTTAATATCTTACATCGCTGTGCCTCTGGGAATGTTCGTCACTGAGGATATCAGCGTTTGCTCTGTTAATAATATGTATGGTTATCATTCAGTTATATAAAAATATTCTTGAGTACTGTAAGAATCTGTGTCTCGGTGGCAGCACTGTCGTCTTACATCTCCAGGATTGGGGGGTGAATCGGACCCCCGCTGCATATGGAGTCAGCATGGGTTTCTCTGGAGTGCTCTGCTTTACTCCAAAAATGCAGTCAGGCATATTTAGGTGTCTTAATTGCCTGTGGTGTGTGTGTTCAAAGCCTGTGATGCACTGGCATTCTATCCAAGGTGTCCCCTGCCTGACACCCTCTGCTACCTGGGAAGAGCTCCATCCAGCTAGAGAAGAAAGGATGGATCATATGAAACGGTTAAGCAGCTAAACAATGGCAACACAACAAAAGAATAGGCGCCATGCATGCAGTAATGTAATGCATTTGATGTCTGACTGTGCTTCAGACTTGCGCTCATGCGTCTTGCGCGGCTGCGGTTGCTTTTACGTGCTGTGTTCTTGGACAGCTATTGGGGAGGTCAGGGATCTCGGAGATACCGTGGTGTCACTTTTCAATGCTCGGCTGAATCCGTTTTAGCAGAGAAGGTGACCGCGGTGGAGATTGCCGGGAATCCTTTTCTTGCAGGGTGGAGGTGCAGTTAAGCTGACAACATGACACGGTGCACAAGGTTCGAGGTGTATTGGGAAATCGTGTAATGTTATGTGAAATACGTGAACTGAATATGACATCTCAGAAGAAACTCCTTCATGAGAGCCTTGATCTATGTAAATATTGTGATGATGTAAAATGCTATATTGTTATGTACTTCATGTTTGGCACTGGACTGCAAACTGTTCTGGTATGTTTGTACATCTTGGCAATACTGTGAGCTATGATTCTGATCTTAATGCATGTGGGGTCACGTGTTAGTTCAGCTGATGGCATTGTGGCCCCTCAACTCCCGGGTCTGGAGTTTGATTCCTGCCCTCATCTCTGTGTGCATGGAATTTGCATTTCCATGTTTGCTCAGGTTTTCTACGTGCACCAGAACTCCTCACCCATTTAAAGAAGAAACGCTTGGGTGAACTGATGTCACTACATCATCCTTAATGGGTGATTGCATTTGTTACAGCTCTGATTGGCTGGTTCCCATCCAATGAATGCTTCCTAAAATCAGCTCCAGTCTCATGCCGACCTTGTACTGGATCAGCAGTAAAGGAAGATGAATGGATGTGTGTTTGTATAATATATAGGCCACTGCTGTCATGCCCTGCTCATCTGATCCTCCCATGTACCACGCCCCTAACCCTACCTCATGTGGAATCCCCGTGTTACCAGCTGTTTCTAGTCATGTTGATTAGCCCTGTGTATATAAGTCCGTGTTAAAGTATGTTTCCCGAGTCCAGTCATTAATGTCGTATGACGTCGGTTTATGTAGGGTGGTGCGTTTTCCCAATGAAACCCCGTATTCTCTTGATTCCTTGACTTGTTCATGCTTCCCCGGTCCATGCCCCGGCGTGCATTACAACTGTGTTATGTCTAAATTGTCTGGTTGGGACCAGGACCCTAAAGGGTTAAAAATGGTTTATCATGCATTAAATGTTCAGACTTTGGTCTGGATGAAAGGATGTAAAGGAGGCTAAATGTGTAAATAAATACAGTACTGAGCAGTAGTTACAGTTATTACTGCAAACTATTCCAGAATAATCTTATGCGAGTAAAGCAGATTACCGCTATATGGCCAGTGTAATCTCATTCATGTTGAACTTGGTACAGGTTTAAATAGAAAATCCCTCAAATCTGTCATTTCCTGTGCTGTTCCTCGTATTTACTGCTGCAACGATCCACACAAACAAACATGCGTTCTCCCAAGAAACAGTACTTCTAGACAGGCAGCTTGTGATCTCACATAGGGTTTCTGTTTTTTTAAACAGTTCATATCCTGAACAGAGAAAGTTGCTTTAAAAAGTTGCCCGTGCTGATTGAGTGATACCAGCAGCAAACGTTCGTGTCTATTTATTTACTTGGCAGACAGTAAAATGAGAGGGTTCACCATTCGAAATTGGATTTGTCTCTCCGAGGTGACTTACGGTGCATATGATTGCTCTATTAAGCAGCGGACAGAGACCCCGAGCACATGGGCGTAATCAGGAGGGGCGATGAGTCTGTCTTGCAGCAGTGCAGCCTGTGTCTCGCTTGATTAATACGGTCCTATTTTCAGAAGAAATACTGATGACCCTGCAGCATAATTTCCAGTGTCCATGGGCTTCCGGAAGGCTGAAACCCCAGAACGGAACTGTAGTTCAGAGAATTAGAACCCTGTGCCTGTGATTGGAAGGTCGCGGGTTCAGATCCCAAGGTTGGCACAGCAGTTTCACCACTGGGCCCCTGAGCAAGGCCCTTAAGGCCTAGTTGCTTCAGAGACTGACTGGCCCTACCCTCTCAAAAATGTACATCACTTTGCATAAAAATGTCGGCTAAATAAGTGAAATGCTGTATGCAATCAGTACCCTGAATTTGCCCGGGTCTTGCATAGTGAAACATCAGTGTTCCTCCCAAAATCTTACAAGGACCCAAAGATATGAAAGATGCCTTATAGAAAAACACTTCTGGAGAATGACCAACAGAGTATCTTGGTGATAGTCCTGTTTTAGCGCCTAGACTTTTAACCTTCGACTTAGTTGTCTATTCCTCATGTAATACCGGCATGACATTTTCAGCTGATCTTTTGGCATGTTAATGCTGAATCAGCTGTGGGTCGGAATGAGGGAAGACTCAGCTGTGTGCATTTACACAAAGATTTTTAGCTACTAAGGGAATTGATTTGAAGAAAGAGTCAGAAAATAATGCTTAGTGAACCAAAGTTGTCTGGACTGCATTTCTGGGCTGTTCTGCTGGGTGAAGCCGCCTGGATCAGATGAAGAAATGATGCATCCTTGAGCTTCCTACAATAATTATATGACAAAGATGGTTTTCTCAGCTTTGAATAATGGTATGTATTTGCTGACAGAGCTATACTTGTATAGTCATATAGCTATAATTTAGAGGAAGTCTGATCCGAATGCATTTTTCTCTCCTCAGTTAACAGCCAGAAGGTTCCCCTGACGTGGTCCGAACTCCATTTGCGTTGCCGAGCGCAGTGTTTGGCGTTCAGGGCCGAGGGCGTCGCTTCGCTTATTCCGAGGTCCCGGCAATCTTGATTACATTCATCTGCCCAGAGAATTAATTGCCTGAAGATTGTGCTGTGCTTTACCCAGCATCGCCGCTGAGGCGGGATGATAACCGGTAACATAGCTGTCAGCTGTAGATATAATCCATGAAGCTCGCCTGGTTTCTTCGTCCAGACAGAGGGGAGGAGGAAAAACACACAACCACAGGGCCTCCCTCTGTTTACCGTGTTTATATTTTTCATAGCGTACATCTCTCAGTAATATAATGTATATATTCTTCCCTTTAATACCTGATCTCTTCTGTTCTAGTGCTTTTCAAAGGCACTCCGCGAGCTGTGGATGTCAGAGAGCGCATTGTACATTCAGCCCCTGAGCCAGAGAAAATTCGCGGCATATAGCGACTTTCTGTGTTGACAGTAAAAGCTTTGTCCTTTGAGGTTCTTTTGTCCTAAATTCAAACGACCGCTCTGCCTGGGTGAGGTGGGCAACCTGCAGCTTTTTTGGATGCCCGTTTCAGACACTCTTTTCATTTCACAAAGATTTTTTGTCTCACTTGTTTTCGGGGCAGATTTTCTCCGGCGCGTGTCCCGTGCCGCTTTGCTGACATCGCTGTTCCCTCCAATTTGCCACAATCCTGTCATTAGTCCTTTTTTTTTTTTTTTAAATTCTGCGACTGCATCCAGAGGAACGTGCTGCGTTTGTTTAGCCTTCTTGTTAAATCTCATGTTTTATTCATCGTAATTCTAATCAAGCCCCTTTGAGCTTGAGCCATTCATCCAGCCGGTTGCGCTTTACCTTGCGATGAACTCGGCTGAAATGGGTTTAAACATTTTATTTAAGCTATCTGTTACGTTGGTGCGCTTGTGGCGAGAGCGGCCTTGGCGCTCGGTGTCAGGCGCCCATCCGGGACGTTAGTGGGAGGACCTGCCAGATACGGGGCTGTTACACCAACAGCTTTGCTTGTGTGTTTATGACCTTTTTATCAGGGGAAAAAAAGAAACCAATTTCGATCGGAGGGCGAGATAACACCTGGCTGGCCGTTTCTGTGGTAAGGGTGGGGGAACGAATGCGGCGTGATCGCCACCTCGAGCAGAACCACAGCTCCAGCTGTACCTGTCACCCTGCTGTGATGTTCGTTTGGTGTCCACGTTCCCAGAATTAAGCCCATGTGACTCAAACGTCATCTGTGTCAGATTTAGACTCAGCCCGCATAATAAATAAATCACACGTGTATTGAGGATAAAATTAAAGGCTCATAGAGTCAGATCATTGGTTTAATTAGGTGGAAATCGGGCCCATTGTGATGCTGTCCGTCTGTGCTTCTGCGCAGCCATGGATACGCAGTCTCACACGTGTTCATGCTGCATCCCAGACACACAGCAAGTCACCGTCATTCGCTGCTAGTTAATCATCTCCCATCGACGGGAAAGGCCCACATCCGACCTGGCAGGCAGGTTCCTCAGTGACGGCCTTTTTTGCAGCGTCTTCTGCGATTATGGGATGGCCAGCAGTATGAACAATGGCAGCAGATGTGGCCATTGTGGACAGGCGTGCTGTTGGTCATGTATTTGCCTTCGTTTGCTGAACACGGCCTGCAGTAAACAGATCTGGTTTGCCCGGTAATGCCATTGTGTCTGGGCATGCATCAATCCGTCCATCCATGTTTTAACTGCTTAACCTGGTCAGGGTCACCGGGGGTTTGGAACCTATCCCAGGCAGGGACACAGATCTGAGTACACCCTTGATGGGAAGCTGTTGGGACATATGATGGTTAACCCCCTGCCAATCAGAGACATGTATTAGGTTATTTTGAAATTCAGATTTGTTCACTGGCATCAAAAGGCTTTGCTGAAGTTAATGTTTTTCCAGTTCATGTAAGGCAGAGATGTGGGCACTGGGGAATTTGTTACACTGGGACCATAGCAGGAGGCATCATCCCTCCTCACGGAAACCTCGACACTCTCCCGCATGGCACGGCGCCTTCCCGGCCCGAGCCCGTGGGTCCCCGTTGTTTAAGGAGCTGTGTTTCTCATAGTTACAGGTGACCTTTATTCGAGTGCGGAGGGCAGCTTCACACCTCCTAATGAATCACTTTCACTGGCGTGTCAGCGGGCCAGCGGCACCCGCAGAATTACACCTGAGCGTGTTAAAACCAGCAGCTGTCGCTACTGGCACGCGCACTCTCACGCGGTGCCGATCCGCCGACCCGTTCTGGCGTCGCCCTTGTGTGAGAGCTGTACCAGACAACGGCACAGAGCGCCGGTCCAGCTTTGCAGTGTAAACGCACACAAGAGAAACTCATAGTCATTTTTCACAACACTGTTTTGGATACTTTCAAGTTTTGTCATACACATAAAACATACTCTGTGTGTAGTGAGTTTATGTGGTATCCTAAATTAAATAATGATAATGTTAATACTATTTAAATATTTCTGGCAGCACAGTGAAGGGATATTCAATGTACTTTTTCTTTATGATCTCAACCCATCCCCAACGACCTTTGATCATGACTGATGATGCTTTATCTGTGGTTGTTTTCTGTGTTGTTACACAAACTCATAGGTTCCGTGTTGCCGTAAAGATGAATCTGGTTTGCAGATGCCGAAATGGTCATGAAGCTTCTACCACGGTTACCTTCCATCGCCCCCCGGCCCCCCCCCCCCCCCCCCACTAGGGGGACTTGTGAAGGGAGGCCCCATATTTCCTGTCCAATGCCATTACAGTCGATATCAAGTACAAACTCTTTGTCATTTATTTATTTGCAGTATTATGTGGCTAAATGAACTCTTGTATCTCTTCAGAGAACCCCGTCAGTCGCCATTATCATGATGGCTACTTCAATTAATCGCAAGATATTTATGCATGTAATTTTCATATAATTATTCATTTTACGGTGCCTAATGAGGCAGCTCAGGTTTCTGCCTTTTTGTGTATTTTTCACGAAGGACGTGTGACTGCGAATCGCTCCCGGTCAGCATCCTCCTCAGCACAAAAACTACTGTCTGATGCCACATAGTCACTTTACCTCCATCCATTAGTTGATGATTAATTACTGACCCGTGAGATGTGGACTTGTTAATAAGAGCACTCCTGTGTAAGATGCATCTTTTAATTTGCAGAATTGAATTGAATTTCTCACAGTGATGTTCTGAAATTAATAAATAGTTACCACAAGGCGGGTTTGTTGCACGTTTTCAGCAAAAGGAATGAGTAATTACTGCGAGTTTTTCCTTGTGTATGATGCTGTACATTTTGTCTGCTGTATTGGATATTAGTTAATTAATTTGAAATGATCTGGGCATCTTTGGGGCAAACACCTCCTGTGCTGTTATAGTCTAAAAACACTCTGTTAGGATTATTGATGTCACTGAATTGCCCATAGTGGATGTGTTTGTCTGATGCCATGTGATGGACTGGCATGCTGTCCTGACTGTCCCCTGTCTGGTGCGATGTGATGGACTGGCATTCTGTCCAGGGCGTCCCCTGTCT
>JAODJW010000039.1:15430866-15446058 GCA_026777045.1 Hyperopisus bebe | reverse complement strand
GGGGGTTGTGTGCCAAGTCGAGAGACCCCTGTCCATTAGGTCCACTCTGCTGTCTGTAGGTTCCTAAATCTTTAGGCAATAAAAGTTGGAGTGGTGGCCTCCCTTGTTATCTGTGTGTGTGTGTGTGTGTGTGTGTGTGTGTTTAAGTGTGTTTATGTGTCTGGGGTCACTAACCCCCCTTTGGTGAATAGGCCAATGTCTGCCTCTCGTACCAGGCTCAGCCTTGTCTCAGGCCACCTGGAATTTAAGCCCTGTAATATGTGCATGTGTGATCCTACACAGGGGTGGGATTGTTGTTACTGAGGCCCCACTGAAATCTAACTTTGGAGTCCCTGCCTCCCCCTCAGATGTTTTAAAAGCTAAATATATAGTTAGCAAATACAGTCAAAAGATCGTAGCTAGCTAATGGTATTGGAAAATCGCTTATGGAGTATGGATGGATGGTTGGATCATATGACAGGGTAGAATAAGTGATGTGTTTTAGATTAGGATGTATCTAATGAATTTCTGCTTAAATTCTATTTAAAGAGTCAACAGAGGCTAAAGACTGATGAGACACTGATGTGGTGTTTCGTTCCGTAAATGTCCAGATTTAAAATGAAGGGATAATTACTTAAGCTGTATGCATGAGGCTGGGATGCCTCTCCATTTTTCACCCTGACGCTACTGTTGGTTTATGATGATGGATATTAAAGCCTGGCCTCCTTCCTCCAGCCACATCGCCCCTTATCCCGGGAGGGGGGAAGGTCACCCTTTTTGCCCACGGCTCCATTTTGGGGTAGAGGTCACTCAGAGACCAGTGCAGGCGTAGCCAGACGGTTGGGGCCTTTGCTAGGACCCTGACAGGTGCTCAGTGACGTTGCTGCCAGCCAGGATGCCCTGGAAGCTTGATCTATTGTGGCCATGATGACCACAAGCAGCCAATCACAGTTACAGTGTGTAATTATGTCCAGCGAATGCCATATTTAAGACTGCTGAAGTCGACAAAGAGCAAAATGTTATTGTTGATGATTAGGCGTTTAACTGGGTGTATTACTGGACCAGAGCAGAACACCCAAGTATATCACAGAGCTGAAAATGATGGTTAAACTTGTTTATGCAAACGAAGGACCCAGCTCTCTTTGGCGATCATGGATGGCGTCGTTTGCAGTGAGCGTGAGGGTGTTTGGTTTGGCATCAGAGGCGAGGTGACAGCTTCACTTGTTATCATATTTTAGCGCACAAAAAACTTTTCATCTGTGTCATTATTGTTACTCCCCCCGTTGTTAATATAAACTGGAGAGCTCATTAAGATTGATGGCTAGCGGGCCGCCCCCCCATGTGCCGGAGCCGGCGCACCATCATCAATCACCCGCCGCTCCGCGACATGTCCCGTGAAGAGCGCCAATGGCGACTCAGCTGCAGGCAAAGCCGGCCCCCTGTGCCCGGCCGTGTCCCGCCCCCACCACACTTTCCTGACACCTCGTCTCCTGGCAGTACTGTAAGTCAGCCCTGTAATGACCCATTTTCGGCTTGGAACATGACGTTTAGGAGGCTGACGGCAGAAACCTAAAGAATGGATTTAAGGGGCAGGAGAGACGAAAGATGTAATTAGGCGTTCCTGCGCGGCAGCCCCAGCTGACGGGGACTGGCGCCCTGGCACCCTGCCGCCCCCTCTGGTGCCCTAAAACTGTGGCGTGCTTATCGATCGGGCAGAACTGCTGGTCAGTGGAGGACTGAAGACAGATGGATAACAGGAGAGTTGCCCAGGGGCAGCATGATAGGAGACAGAGCAGTTCAGAAACAAGCTCCATTTCCTAGCTGGTTTACTGTTAGCATATACTGTAGAGGTGGGGCAGCCAGTTGACCTTTGACCCCAGAGGCTTTTTCTTCCTATAAAACCATTTTTTGGCTCTTACCCATAATCCTTTTAGACTTTTGTTCCCCAATCTACGGTGTCTTAGTAAATGCCGTTGTTGTTTCACATTGAGTTAGGCGCTTTGGGCTGACACCCATGGGAAAGACGCTATATAAAAATAAATTGAATTGAATTACTTCCTGCCTACCATCCTGAAAGCCTTTTTTTCCAGAATTGCCACTGCTTTTACTGGTCTTAATGCTTAAATTAGTATTTGTGCCATTGTTTTAGAACCTTATTTCCCTGAACGCCAAAGCCATGTATGACTGTGTAATGGCTTATGCCCTCTGGGTCTGACAGACTTTCTTACCTGGAACGGGTTCAGTCCAAACTTCATTAAAGGAGGGCAGCTCAGAGCCAGCAGCGCTCACTGGGGCTCAAGCACAACAACATCATAAGCGGCCCGTTTGTTTATTTTTTTAATCAATAAAGAACAAGTTATAATGAAATCAAACAATGTAATTATGGCAAAATGGGTAATCTGCCTTTTCTGTCACAGTTCATTTCACTGCGTGCTTATTCAGCTGCTGGGACTTGGTCAGTTATTAAATACTAATTAGCTAATATTAGATTCTGTAACATTTCTCTGGGTCATTTTATCAAGTTGCCACCCAACTGTTTGCGTAGCAGAGGAGAGATGGGATACTTCCAGAGAAATAATATATAGGCATGACAGTGAATATCATTTTTAACAAGCTAATAATATCATGGATATATAGCTTCAGTTAAGATACTAGTTGAAACAAGTTATAAATTGGGCAAAGGAAATGCATTTTAATGAATAGTCTGTCGCATTTGGAAAGTGTCACGTAAGAGGACATTGTGTAAAATATTTCATCACCGCATTGTCAACCTGTTTTCCTTTTGCCAGAAAATTAATTGTCTTCCAATGACATTTATTGAGCTGATTGTTTGTGTCTTTTTTTGATGGTTGACCAACCAAGGTAAAAGATAATTTGGCACCGTCAGCTAAGAATGGCGGATGTGTGCGTAGGTATATGATTCCAGGATGGGATAATAAATTATAATTTATTTTAGAGCCTACTTCTAAAATTACTAAAGCAGGAGGCTGTTACATTATTGCCTGCGAGATGAGAAATTGGGGCATTATCATTAGCTGTGCTGACATGTGACCCGACTGGATAAGTTACTAGAGCGGAGATTGCTGACTGAGCTCGGAAGGAAATAACGCATGCAAACACAGGACCTCTCCGCCAGCCCGTTGAAGAGCCTCTGTGGTGGTTCTCCTGTCTGCTCCCTGTCTTTGCTCCCTGTTTTTGCTCCCCTTTGCTGTTGTCTTTAACAGCACCTGAGAACAAGCCTTCCTGGTGACCTGGCTTCTGAAATTGCAGAGTACAAATCTCCCACATGCATGAATACTCAATGTTGATGCTTAAGAAGCCCTCCCCCCTCCCATTTATGTTACTGATATTATAAAATCCAGATAAAACCAGATAAGATAGTTTGGAAAAAATTATTATAGAAGGTATCTGTCCAGAGGGTGACTTGAATTTGTTGCTTATTAATTTCATTAGAAGTTGATAATCATTAAGCAGTGTACCTTGTTAGTACTCTACTTTTGGGACAGGTTTCTACCAAGTTTTTATTTTCCGATTTACTATTGTGTGAGCACTGTCACAGGTGAAATGAAGCAGACTGCTGCACATGTCTTTATAAAATCTCACTCATTGCCCCCTGCAGGCCTGGAGGTCCTTCCTCTGGGAGATTCGGAGACGAGATGTCAGAACAGGAGAGGCAGTAAAATGGTGTCTGGCTTTGGCAAAAATATCAGTTTGTTAAATATGCCATGGCAAATTCTTGAATGAAAACCAACATCCACACTTTTTACGACTTAATTTATATTGTGATATCACCATAGTAATATATTCAAGTATTTCTCTTTCGTATTTTGGATGTGCCAGCAGTTTTAGCAATCAGAAATCTGGCATAGGAATGTTTTTAGGCAAGAATCCTTACTAGTGATCACAATCAAAGATACTTTGCCTTTACAAAAACATACCCTGTTGTATTGTTTCATGTTTTGTTTTTTTTATTTGTAGTCTAACAAAGTTCTTGCATGTCTTTCATCGATCGAATTACCAATACTGTAATTTTGTTCTTCAAAAACGATTATGGTGTAACATTTTCATGGTCTTTAAATACAGGACTGTCTGCCACTTGTTCCCTGCAACTTCCAGCCTGCATGCCTTTACATGACACCTTTAAAATACAAAATTTCTGGGGCCAATTCAGTCTGTCCAAGTGATGCGATTCCCTCCAGCCTCCTCTGAAGCTTGTGTTGTATGGGTTGTTTTTCTGAAGTGACGTGTCGTATGTATTCATAATAGAAATTAATACTCCAATTTTATTTGCGTAAATTAAAGCAGATGTGGGTTAAAGCAGAATGTCAAGATTTTTTATTTTTTTATTTGATGGAATTAATTGCTAGGAGTCAGATGTCGATGCTTTATATCGCTCATCGGGCATGAAATGGGCAGTAATGTATAATCTATGAAGCCGACTGTAAAAATACCAGATGCTGCTGGGCAGGAAGTTGATAGTTGATGTTTTTCAGCTAATGAGATTCTGAGTAATTAAACCCGAAAAAGCTCATTTTGGTGAGCGGCGGACGATGTGCTGGGAACGGCAGCTGAACTCCGGAGAGCTGTGTCCAGTGCACTGTGTGGCGCTCCCCTGCCGTTTTCTGGGAGCAGCGGGAACAGCGTTGCGTAAGAAACTAATGGACGTCCAGCATCGTGAGGAGGGATTTCTTGGCACGGATGTTTTGCATGTGGTAGAAAGTCCTGTGAGAAATTCCAGAGCAGATTTAAATGCTGATTCTTTGTCAAATGGCAGTTTGGTTCCTTCTGGACCACCCTTACTTAATTTACCCCTTTTCACTAAACAAGTTTAGACGCCAGATTAAAGGATGAAGTGAAATTGGTCTCTCCATATTTAGTTATGGAGTGTAATGAGCTTCAAGTTCTGTTAGTTACATGCACAAATGTACACAGTAGATGCATGCAGTAAAATGCCCAAACAGTTACATGCAGTAACATGTAAACTGAAGATTGCCCAAACAGCGTGGTGAAAAAAATTACGTATAATGAATAACATAAAAAGTGTTAATTTTTCCAGGAAGACCTGGCGTAAATGCAGCAGAAAAGCCTGAATATATGAGCCAGGCCTGAGCATTTCACTGTCTGCCCTGGGACATCAAACCAAAGCCTTACCTTCTTGTAGTGTCCATGTGTACCGTGTGTCCTGGTGTGCTTTGATGGACGCCGATGGCGGGTATCTGACCGAACCTGCCGCGCGCAACTGTGGACTCCACATGTCAGGGTGTTGAGGGAGTCCCAGTGCTCTCGTGTTTGTGGATGCCGGGGACTGTACATCAGCAGGAGCCCCTTAAAAGGTTCCTTTAAACTCCCTCCGCGGCTCAGCAAGGATAGATATCTTTTGCCCACCATCTTATAGCTAAATTCCAATGAATACTTTTTTTTTCCCTCTGAAGTTGGCAAAACATTTGTGAAATGTTTGCTTTACATGTGTGCTTCTTTTTCTTCTTCTTCTTCTTCTTCTTCTTCTTATTATTATTATTATTATTATTATTATTATTATTATTATTATTATTATTATGCCAAAAAATTAAGTTATCACTGTCTCATTACGAAGAGTGGTGTACGATATGAGTGTGATGGTTCAGCATTAGCTCGCTCATGGTTATATTTGCTAGCTGGCTAAGTGATAGATACATCCATCTATTCTCTACAATTGCTTATTTAGTTAGGGTTGGACTGATCAGCATTGTGTCTTGAGGTACGTGGGGCTCCTAGCCGGAGAACCCCAGGGTATATACCAGTCAGCCTATGGCATGGGCTACGAGTTTGTACACGCAGCATGTTTCTGCCAAGCTAAGGATGCCCACATTGTGTGCTGCTCTTGGGGTAGATGTTGCATTCCGTTTTTCGTTTCTATGGAGATAGTGGCTATTGCCATTCATGGTGCTTTGCATGAGCTGTCCAAACATGTTATTTATTTATGTGCGATTTATTTTTCCGTTATGGTAACATACAATGCTAACACACTTAAAATTTCAGCGTCTTGAGGTCTGGCGTTTAAATGAAAATGGGACTGTTCTCTGTGCTCAGAGATCCTGCCAGCGAGTTTCCTCAAGCTGCCTTGTACAATTACAATGCATTAGCTACTCTGTCAATCAGCATGGTTGCCTACTCTGCTTACGATTCCCGATGCGTTATTTTTTTTCCCTCCTCCATATGAATATGCTCTTTCACCAGACTGAGATTGAGGCCCAAATTAACTTGTTAAATGATTCCCTTTGTCAGCCAGAGTGCCAGCTGTACCCAACACCCAACACGCGGAATTGCGTATCCACACTTGCTTGCAGGACCCACTAATTGCCTCATCCATAGTCCACCACTTTGTGTGTCTTCATGCCGGCTCCTCGCATTCCACCAGCGATTTCTTTCGCAGGGATGACTGCACTGTTCTCGTATCGGGCATGCAGAATTGCTGCGTTAGATAATTTGCAAAACATTCACGTGGGTTACTCTTTGGAAATCTTTCCTGTTGTGCAACTCAATTAAAAATGAAATCTTTGAACTGTGTTTGACACCATCCTAAAGTAACTTGGGCCTTGGAAGTCGAAGTTACTGGCTGTCATTTTGAGAGAATTAAAAGTACCTAGAACTCATTCTTTTTAGACTTCTGGGACCATCCATTGTTAGAATTATAACGATGATGACAGCTTAAAAATGGCACTCTTGAGATCAGTAGACTGTAGACTGCAAATAAATCTCTTACTTCCTCTTCTACCCGGTGGGTCTTAAAACCTTGCAAAGTCACCTGCGACCCCTTGGTGATAATTACGGCTTTCCGCCTGTGAGCTTCAGGCTAAACTTGGTTGGGGCCACTCATGGCTCCTGTAGATGGATCCTGGGTCTGAGTACAGTAGCACTGAAACCACTGAAGCTGCTTCATACACCGATGCTCCAAAAAGGCAGACGAACCACGAAATGTCAAATATAGCTGCAGTAAACAGTTAGTCTTTAGTAGCACCAATGTTGGTAACAGAGGTGGAAAGTTCAGGTTCAGAAAGTACAAATCCAGACCAGGTTTTTGTTTCAACCAAACAGTTCAGTATAAAGAGTCATATTCACATAGTACTCAATTGGTTGGTTGAAAGAAAACCCTGCTCTGGATTTCTACTTTTTGGACCTGAACTTGCCACTATACAAAGTACTGCATTACTGTAATTCCACTAATTGTGGTGGTAACAAGTAATGTAACTAATTACTTTTTGAAAGTAAATGATGCAGTTGAAAGTACTGAAATTAAAATGGGCTCGTAACTTGTTACTTTTGTCATGTGTAAAAATAATGGGCAAATGCAGCTTATTGCACTAATAACGTGTTCATGATCTACCTTCACCCAGCCTTATGGCGGCACAATGAATGGGTGAAATTAGGAACAGTAATAGGTAGAATTTGAAGGTCGTATTTTCTCACACTGTCACAGCAGCCACACTAAAAAAATATAACCACCCAGACAGCACACGTGCAGTGGCACCGTGCTTTGCTGATGAATTTTCAAGCACCGTGGAGACATCTCTGTCTGAATATTGATCCAGCATTCCCCTGATGTCTGCACAAGGTATTTCAACAGCAACAGGATGTTAATGATAGCACTATGTTAAGTTTAGCTTACCATTATCCTTTCCGATTGGGGTGTATAACCCACAATAAGGTTATAGTATACTATAGGGGACATTTGTTCTGTTTGCCCTGCATGTAGGTACACTGTTTAAAACGATATACCACACAAAAAATGTAACTAATTAAAAGTTATACGTTTATTATTTTAAATATTGACAATATGACATAGCCAGTAATGATAGCGTGTGGCTCAGTGGGCTAAGCCTGTGTGCCTGTAATCAGAAGGTTGCCAGTTCAAACCCAGCCTTAGCACATCTGTGGGTCCTTAAGTAAGGCCCTTAACCCCCTGCTTCCTGGGTGCTGCTACAGGTGGCTGCCCTTCGCAGAAAGCTTACTCTACAAAATAGAGCAAGTTGAAGGAGGCATAAAGACAATTTCACCATAGGGATCAATAAAGTATCAAATGTTATTAAGAGTTATGCTGATCTGATTAAAGCAAAATTAGTGAAACAATCTGCTTACTGAAACTAGCTTATGTGATAATTTAAATATTGGTAATATGACTAAATGGAACACAACCATTTAATGACGTTCCGCTCTTAAACCAACTTCCCTGCAACATATCTGTGCTGTCTGGGTATGTATGCATTAATAAAAGAATTAAAGTAATGCAAATTTACTTTCCCTAGTAACCAATTACTTTTGTATACATTAATTGGTAAAGTAATTATTTTTGGATGAAGTAACTAGCAGCTGTAAATCATTACTATTTTTTTGGTAAGTAGCACAACACTGGATAGTACTGACATTCTTCTAAACACTCTTGGGTTGGATATGTGGCAACAGACCATTCATAACATTCATAACATGGATTGTGATTTATAAGTTAAATATATTTTCTACCAGTCATCGGTCCAGAGATGGGCGACCATCGCGGCTCAGTGTCTGGTATGCTAATAGGCCGGCCTGTGCTTAGCCAAGGTGTGCTCTGCATGGGTACCAAGAGTGAGCCCGGTTGGATTTGGTTAAGGGCTGCAGATTACAGTCCCTGCGTCGGTCTCCACAGATGGTGGTCCTGTTTGACAGCTCCCAGACTAGTATCTGAACGGCTGCTTCGCACAATCTACCCAGCACCTGCAGACTTGCGTCATATCTGCACCTCCATCACCCCTCCAACCCCCTGCTAAAACCCCCCTCCCAAGTTCAAAGCAGCAAAGCCCAGAAACTTCTACCACTGAAGCCTTTCAAAGAAGCCTTTTTCAGCTCAGTTCAAGAAGGTTTTGGCTCTGATTGGGACCCACACCTTTCTTGTTCAATGTGCAGATGTCTCATCTCAGTTCCAGAGACGTTTGAAAGGCCAAGCTCAAAGCCACACGCCATTTTCTGGAAAGACAAAGGATCGAGGAACCACGGGATTCTGCTGCCGTAGGGGGCACTGGGGAATTATCATCAGACTGAAGGGAGAAAAGGATGGAACCTTGTGGCAACGGTGCAGGCTGCTGATGAATACAGCTATCACCAATCATCTGGAACACCTGGGATAATTGGAATCAGTTTGCTTGTATTCCAATAGTCTTTTTTTAAAAAAAGGTTGGTTAATCAACTGTTACTGATCTAACGTCCAGAATATTTATTGTCCCATGTTTCATCCTACAAACATCATGCAGACAGCACTTAAATCTTACATCGTTTCTCCTAAACTGAAAACAAATACCTGGTTGAAATTTAGTACAGCGGGTGCGCTCTCTCCCTCTCTCGCTTCTGAAACGTCCGAAAAGCGGTATACCAAATGCTTACATAGCTCAGCTTCATTCTTCCCCACTTGTGTCATCGAGCTGGCAGCTCAGTGTTGTCTGTTCTCTAAGTCGTCCCATCAGCGAGCTCCGCAGACATTATTCAGACATAGCCCTTTCACCATGTTAGAATTTGGAGATGGCTGAGCGCAGATGGCTTCTACTGTCCTACTTCTCCCTGTGCCGGATTGAAAGGTCTGCCTTCGGATCGTCATGCGTCACACCCTCTCAAGATGAAGCGGCTGGTCCGTCTGCGCTCCCTGCGGTATTTCCGTGGAGCACTGACAGCAGACATAGTGGATCTTCTCTTCGAACGGCAGGTCTACGGATACACGTTAAGAAGCAGATATTCGTTTTTCTGTTTGAGATGTTTCTGCTTGGGCTCTTCGCCTATTATTCATTCACTTGGATTTGGTTCCATTTACCGTGCCCAAAAACTCTTTTAAAAAAAAAAAAAAAAAATCGATCCCTTATAATGGAGCTTTGTGCTCTTCGAAGGTCTTTGTGTGAATTTCTGACCTTACACCATTCCTAAAAGCGTGCTGTTGAGAACCAGGTTCAGATTGGTGCAGGTATTGTTATCGATTCATTGCGCTTTTGCGCTGCAGAAAAGCACCTGCTTTTCATTTTGTCAGGCTAGCACACGGTTTTCAGTTTTCAAAAAGTGTCATTTATGGGACCTGTCTGCTACCGAATGCTAATGCTCATTGTCTGCATTGCGTGAATTTATTCAGTATTAATAGGTCAGTTTATTATTCATGGAAACTACTTGTTAAATGATAATATTTCTGTGCTGTTTAAATGAAAGCATCCCTTAAGGGCGACTAAATAGTTACATTACTTTTTTGCTGTCTTGCTGCCATATTGAGCTCCTAAATGTGGCTCGACATCAACAGTCACGCTCTAACTTGGGAAAAGCTACGAGCCTCATGACCCAACGACCTTCAGAACCGCACAACTCATTCAAATCGTCTTTGAAAAAGGTGGAGATGTTGAGATCATCACTCTGCCATAATCTATGATTACTTTCCTATCTTCTTCCTCAGAGATTTATTAGTAAAGACTGTAGGCATTTGTTAAAAGGCATCTGTCTTAATTCACGGCTTACCACAACTTAGAAGGTATTACTAATAAAATACTAATGATGTATTTCTTGTTCCACACTTATGTCACTCTTTTCCAATGATTTATTTTTATACACGCTTGTGAAATTATTCCAATGATTTATTTTTTTACACGGTTGTGAAAATGACATTACTGTGCAGTGTCAGCATTAACAGTGAATAGCATAAAAACAAAAATATCCCCTAGCTCCCATTGTGGCAACAATGGAATTTTTATGAAAAAACGTAACATGGTGACTGTTATAACCTGTGCGAGCAGGCGAGCGGACAAACAGGCGATCCAGTCGGGAATGAAGGGAAACGGGGATTTATTCCATAAACAAGAAGCACACGGGACAAACACTACAATGACAGATCTTGGAAACAGAGGCAGACGTGGACTGATATACACTAAACAGGTCAAAACTAACATCAAACGGCAGGGAACAATCAGGGTAGTACACGTAGATAATGAGGGGGCGTGGTCCTCACGAGGGCTGAACGGGGGATCATGACAATGACCTTCCAATGACATCATTTCTTTAATAAAAATGCACAAATCTAAATATGGTAAGCGTTGATATAAATACAATTGCTTTAGGGTTGTTCCTGACACACACTAAATGTTCAAAATGCAAAAGAAATTGAGATGTATTTTAAGTAACGTGCCTGCATTTTGTATGAGCGTGAAGCTTGAGTTATCCTGTAAGAATTATGAGATCTGCACCGGTATTGTACATGGACCTAAAATATGAACCATAAGCTGGGCTTTCATGTTACTAAAAATGACCACATCTCGTCTAAAGGCTTGACTTTTAGAAGGAACATTTGCTTCTCGAACTTGACCTCAGGTTAATATTTTATGCTCCTGAAATGTTAGATTGTAGACCTCCATCTTTGTGGTGCAAATTTCACTGGTAAGGCAGCTTATCTATGGAACTAATGTGTGCACCTATTTTTATATTTCTTAACTAATTTATTTTCTTTTTCGTTACAAAATGAACTAACAACAGTTATTATTTAGGTCTTTTAAAGAAAAACCTAAAATGTGGATATAACTAACAAAAGAATTTGTTACAAATGACATTTCACAGAAGATTAGCTATAATAATACAGGCCATGATTTTATTCTTTTGTGTTTTTTTACTTGCTTTTTATGCTTAGAGTGATGCATTGAAAAAAATCTTAATGGCTAAAGATAATAATTCTGTTAAGCAGGCAAAATTAAAAAATATCATCTGAAATGGTGAGATCCCGGAGTATCGAATATGAGAAAGAGAGTAAAATAACTTGATATGATGGGTGTTGGTGGTGGAAGTCATATAGCGTAAAGCAGAGGGTCTTGGTGTAAGGACGCGGCAGGCCTAGCGTCCTCAGCAGCCCTCCTGTCTGAGAGAGGGTGTTCTGAAGGACGTGAGGGGTGCCTGGTGGGGTCAGATTTGACCACTAGGAGAATGAGGCTAAGCCTTTTGTTCTATCCTCTCCACAACTGAATTAACACCTCAACACCAGCAAGCCTTTCACTTTTGAACTGGGGCTCCGTATCAACAGTGTTCTGTTGCACCAGGTGACTTGACATTTCTGTGACAGTGAACAATAGATCTTCGATTCTTCAAGGAGCAGACAATATCATGCAGGGGCTGGTTCTGGATCTGAACATGTGGTATAATTATGGTATAATATATTTTTACCCCATTGATTCAAGGTGTGTGTGTCTTTATTTGTCAATCTGAAAACAATATGAGTAATTAAAATGCATGATGAATCAAAGAGTTTCCCAGTCAGAACAGTGTAATGTTTTCTCATTGAGTGTTATCTACATGGGGAGGAAAACCATGTAAATCAAACTGAGATGGCTGTTCCGGCGTGTTTTATATCCAGTGATCTGTTTATCTTGTTTCGGTTTAACACACAAAAGAAAGAGTAACTACAAGCGTTTTGGTTTTCTAGCTGGGTGACAGTGGGGTAATTCAGCTGAGGACATTGCATTTGTAAATCAGGAAGTGCATTGACTGCGCTGCAGAGGAAGAATGTATCAAACAGTGCGGGGGCAGACCACGCGTTTAGGGGCATTTGTAAAGACACCATCAGGAAAACGGGCAGTTACCAAAAGATAACATTCTCAGTGACACACAGCTTATCAGGCTTTTTTCAACTATATTTTGCAGCTAAATGGATCTATGTTTCTCTTTCTTTCTGTCTTTCTTTCTTTCTTCCTTTAATAATAGTAATAATAATAATAATAATAATAATAATAATAAATGATTATCTTATTTTAGGGCTTAAGGTTACAGCTAAGGTATAGCAGCATATTCTGCCTCATTCTGGGACTCAAACACCCAACATTAATCACGCTCGTGTCCTTGTGCACTCTGAGCCCTGATGGTGGAGTGCTTTGTTTACAGATGAGCGTTTGTTCGGCCACGAGAGCATCGAGAGAGAAAGAGAAGCAGCTTCACGCGTTTCGCTTCTCTGTGTACAAGGGGATAAGTGTGCATGATCACGTCAGGTTTTAGAACAGAGAGACACCAGACAGGTGAGGGCGATATACTGCCTCCTGCTACATGATCAAGGAGAAACGTGGGTTCGTTCAAATAATTACGTGCGTGGGGCTTGTATTGTGCCGAAGGGGCTCTGAATAGCACGTTCAGTACTCTAGAGCACATGAGTGCTGCTGTCGCCACAACAACAAAAATGCCTCCTTTTTGCATGAATAAGTGAATCATTTTTCCAAGCCTTGAGTTGACAGTTCCCACCAAACCATGTGTCAAATTCTAAAGCAAGATCCTTTCACAGTCACTGTTAATGCATGAAACGACATCACCTTTGGATTTCACATGGAAATCATGTACAGTAGCTAAGGATTTTACAAGAAATGTGACGCTTTTAAATGCAATTCTGTTTGCCTGCTGAACATCTCTGACTCCCTCCTGAAAGATGATGTCCCCAGATTGGTCCATGTGCCTCATTAACAAAATAAATGAAAAATCCATAGTGTGAATATATCATACAGCCAATTAATATATGATGCTTTTTAAGGAGAGGACATCGAACATCACAATTGTAATTTATTACAATTAGTCTGTATTTCTTTTGATTTCATTCGCTCATAAAGCAATTCAGTTTACAGATTTTGGTACAAAATCTTTTTTTTAATTTTGTTGGAAAAAAAACAAGTAATCAAATATTTAATTATTTTACAAATGAAAGATTTCCAACTTATTAATATACTTTCTGCTTTATTATTATTATTGTTATTTTTTTCTTTATTTTTTTAAACACTGTACCATTATGCCATTACCAGTAAGTTTGTTAAGGAGTAATTAAATGTGAGACAGAGAAGCTTTGGTACAATAAGTACAGATAGTTGAATTTACTTTCAGTTCCATTTAATAATGACTGTACTCTCACTGTTAATGACAGTAATACCAGAACATCAACACCAAAGAATTATATTCAAATTATTATTTTAAACTAATGATGGTATATTTCAAATGCATTAACAACATTGTTCTTTAATTGAGGGTTAATATACAGGTTTAGGTAACTTTGTGTAAATTATTATTTTTTAATCTAAAATAAATAACTGTTCAAACCATAGAGGAAATTAGTAATAATATATAAATATATATTTTTTTTGGATGAAAAGAAAGTAGAAGACAGTAAATATTAAAAGAATCCAGAAATTCAATATGTAATATATTTTTTTTTCAGTGTGTATTTATTAATTATTAATATTATATAATATTATTATATTTCTCTTCAGACACATCAGTCTTATGTCCTAGAGGGCAGACACTGGCTCAATTGATCTGTGGAGAAAAAAAAATCTCATACGATCGATCTCGATGTCTGAGGATAAAAGAAGTCCGCTTGTGCGGGCATCTTGTGACCGAGTGTCTGATCCGAGGCACTGGCTTGTCATTACACTGAGGCCCAGGATGATAAGAAAAAAAACACACTTACCTCCACATCACATCAGGGTTTCTTGTTTCATTAGTGTCTTTTGAATTCACCTCTTTCCCTGGAGCATTTATTTATTTTTGTTGCTACTGAAACTTCGAAGGTACGTGTAGCAGACAGTATGTTGAAATAATTTAATTTAATTTTTTCTTTTTTCCTCATCAGTGATGTGAAATAAAGTAAGTCATACAGTGACCCCAATGGTAGCTGTTATTCACCACATCCCTTTTGTTCTGCCCCTGAATTACAAGGTCTTGTTATGATTGCCTTTGCAGTGATCCTTGTTGAGTGTGAACACTGAACAGACCTATACAACAGTGTTTGCAAATGCACATTAGCAGTTAGTAGAAGTTACAGCTATGTCTCTTTAGTGTAATAAATTAAAATGCTACCATCGGCAATGTCTGCTGGAGGTGCTGGTGTTTCAGTGTGACATTAGTCCACAGCTTCACCAGTAAGTCATGAAATGCATTTCTGCACCACAACGAAGCACAGAAGTGCATTTCCCTTCTAAAATATTCCAGTCGACTGCATATCACTCGTTAGATTGCTGTCTCACACTCCCTAGTTCTGTATAAACTTGCTTCATTTAAGTACAATTTAAATCTCAAAGAAAACTATTTCAGATACTCCAGAATTTCTCATTGACCACCTTCTTTGTGTGCTTCTTTGATGACATTAATCAATTATCTATCTATCTATCTATCTATCTATCTATCTATCTATCTATCTATCTATCTATCTATCTATCTATCTATCTA
>JAODJW010000039.1:15401720-15419022 GCA_026777045.1 Hyperopisus bebe | reverse complement strand
GCCCCCCCCCCCCCCCCCCCGCCTCCACCTCCTCCCCCACACCCTCCCCCCTCCCACCAGAAGGATGGCTGCTGGCTACCTGTGGCAGAACTGACTCTCTCCCCCACCCCCTCCGCTCTAACCATACTGTCTGTCTGTCCTGTCTGTCCTCTTTAAAACAGTGTCTTTCATGTCTTCATTATGGGTGTGAAACAAAGGCAGGGAAGGACAGGAGACATAGAGACAGATCCAGATAGACAGAGACAATAGATGGATCATAAAAGAATCAGTAGATGGGTAGATGGAGAGAGAGAAAAATAATATGCAGATGGATTAGTGCATAGTGCGTTTAATGTGCATGTACACCCCTGCTGGTAAACGCTAGAGAGCCAGGTTCATTTTAACTCGGAGGAGACGGTGTCTCATTTGGGACATTATTTGCTTTAAGCACACATTACACAATGTTGAAAGCCCAGTGGAGCTCTTAAGGCAAGGCTGCATGATTTTGGATGACATCACAGCACGACAGTCCCTATTCTCTTCGGATAGCAGGGTGGCGTAGTGGTTAAGGATTTCATCTTGGAACCCGAAGGTTGCTGGGTCAAGTTCTAGATATGGTGTCCTTGAAAAAGGCAGTCATCTTGGACTGCTCCAGTGAAATATGTAGCTGTATAACAAGAACTACAGGACACTTTTGCAGAAGCCACTGTAAGATTCTGGCCTTACTTGGCAGGAGAGGAAACCATGAATCAGGCATGTGGCCTATATAATACTTTAGGCTGGTGAGGATTCACTCAACCCAACCATCAGTCAAGGAGGCTTGAGCCGCAGACGGTGGTCTTCTGTTCAAGAAGTCTCCATTACCGTCCATACCGTCACATGTGCATATGTAAAGTCAGTCATGTGAACAGCATCCTCACGTGATATTAATGTATTTCGTTTCTCACCTGTGCTGCCATGACAGCCGTAGACATCAGTGGATCCCCCCCCAAGCATGACCTTAGAGCACATTCTCTTTCAGATGCCGTCTAGATACATTAGACCAATCTAGCCTGCTTATGCATTTCTTTTTGTTATGTTTTAATTGTCGCCCCTCCCCCACAACTCCTCCCCAGCCCATGTTGCCCCTAATGATTCCGGCCGGTTCCGCGAAGCCCTCTCCTGACTCCGCCCCTCCGCCATTGCCAGGTCGATGGGAGAGAAGCGGAACGGTGAGAAGCTGGAGCTGTCCATGAACGGCGTGGGTGCCGACGTGTTGGAGCTGCTGCTGGAGTTCGTCTACACGGGGTCGCTCGTCATCGACGCCGCCAACGCCAAGACGCTCCTGGAGGCCGCCAACAAGTTCCAGTTCAACACCTTCTGCAAAGTCTGCGTCTCCTTCTTGGGTAAGTGTGCCACGTAAGCCCCTCCCCCTTCATTTTTTTTATATTGAGACGCCGCGTCTGAATTTTTAAAGGTCAAGGAGGCGGGCGGTGTGGAAAAGCGGCCGCTTCTTATCGATCGGTGTCCGCCAGTCTCCTGTAATAAGCTGTAAACGCTGGAGAGCGCAGCCGCGTGAGAAAATCGCGGCAGAGGTCAAAACCTGGGGCCTAGACCCTCTGACAACCTGGTCGCTAGAATTCCGGCGGCACCTTTTGGCCTGATCGCCTGAATATGAAGATGGGTTCTCATTATAGAACATAAAGAAATGACTCTAAACAATATGCTTGTGATATATATCTTAGGCCAGGGGTGGGCAATCTTATCGGCAAAGGCCCGGTGTGTATGCTGGATTTTGGGATAACCTGTAGGTCAGCTGTTCAAACTCAGGTGTGAGGACTCTTCAGCCAATCAGTCCTCTAATTAGTAATCTAATTACGGAGTTGCAGTGAAAACCCGCACGCAATACGGCCCTGGTTTGATAAGAATGACCACCCCTGTCTTAGCCAGTCAAAAGAAAGGCTAAAAGCTCAGAATAAAAACTAAAATCACAATTTAGCATTAGAACATAGGAAATATGCTAACATAATATAAACTAGTAAGAATTTCTTCTGTTCTTCAAAAAACTTACTGATGTCTTGTTGGATGGCTAGACGAACACCGCTTCAGTTCCCAAACCTCTCCTCAGTGTCACCTCAGCCATTCCATGTATTCGTTAAATTTCACCACCAGATCACTTAATTTATTTAATTAGTTAAAAAAGTCAATCAGGTATTGATTTGCTAGTGGATAAGTCAAACAATACATGGGCGTGTTGGATGGTTACTGTAAATACTGGGGTGACTAGCAGATGTTTTGAAATGGCTAAGCTAACCCACTTTGACAGGCATAACAGCATAATTTTACATAAAGATCATTTAAACATCATTTTCTTTGGCTGCCTAAGACGTTTACACAGTACTGTGTGTGTTAGGGTTATTAGGGTTATTACGTGTGTGTTAGGGGTATTATATATATATAATACACACACACATACATGCATATATACACACATATATACAGAGTTATTATATATATTTCTCTATATCTTTTTGATAGCATAACATGTATTTTACAGTAAAGTGAAGTTAAAGCTTAAGTTTAATGGAAAGTAAGTTTTTGGCATTTTATACAGCTGGATATGTCCAGCTTAAGCACCTCGCTCAAAGGTACAACAACAGCAGCCCCGCCAGCAGCACCATGCTTCCTGCTGGCCTTATTATAGGCAAACTGCAGCCTTCAGGTGAGAAATCCCAATTTTCCTTGTTGGATTCTTGCTTTCTGGTCACCTGCGTGAGGGTCCCTGTTCCCAACACGAATCGCAAATTGCACCAGAACTGGGTTGCGGGGCCGGGCGTCTGCATGCAAAATCGCATTTCATGCAGATTAAGGAAGCAGAGACAGAAAGATGCAGACATGCCAGGAGGGGTCCGCCTTCGCCTTGTCAAATTTGTGAGTGCGGTGGGGGGCAGGGGAGGGGACGTGGTTAGGCTTCTCAGTATGATTAATGTTATGTAGGAAAAAGCAAATAATAAAGAGTTCTTCTCCATTCATCTATGCTTGACTTGTTCAGCCTGGACATGGCTGCAGGCATGCGGAGTGTCTGGGAACACAGCGCTGGCCCTTCATATTGCTGCTTTATTGCTATTTTTCACAATCTCCTTAATAATGATAAGTTCTGCTCACACCAATATAAAAGCCCTTTGTTACAGTTAACTGTGCTCAACACTTATGGCTTGTTTATGTTTCAGAAATATACATTAAATAGGTGTTTTTATCTAAAGCAACATGCAACTGTTGAAGTGGGGTCAGACATTTCCTAGAGCATTAGGAGTTAAGGGCTTTGTTCAAGGATGTAGTGGCAAACTTGGGATTTGAACTGATGACCTTCTGATCACATTCACTACAGTCAAACCTGCTGAGCTACACGCAACCCCCCAAACATTATGTTTGTAAACTCTGCTCTGTCACCACGGTAATAATCTGGCAAACTTTTTGTGTTTTGTCATGCATATTATTGTAATACTGTACATATTACAGAACATGCCACAGAATGCATTGTGCTGGTTGACATGCATGTATATGATGAAGTCTAACATGAAGTCACCCAGTAGGCGCCTCTTAGAACTTCTCCACTTTACTGGGCAGAACTTTCCAGACCTTTACACATATACGTTTACATCGATTCATTCAGCAGATGCTTTGGTCTTCTTCATACAGGCAAAGCAGAGAGAACACCGCAGGCGTCCGGCTGTCAAAGAGCCAATTGGCCTTGAGTGCAGCTGGGCGGAGCTTCCGGTGAATGCTTAGGGATACAGGTGTAAGCAGGATTGGAGCAAGAGCAAAACAACATGTTACAAAAAACATAGCAAGAGCCTAATAAGAGAGCTCTTCAAATCTAAGACAAGTACAAAGATACTAGAGCATTCAGGACACTTGAGAGATCAGTGCAGACAGCAGGACAGTGGGTGGATGACCTAGTTGAGGTGATTCCAGGTGGGTTTTGAGACATTTCTTGTAGGTAGAGAAGGGTCCTGACCCTGGGCTGCCCCTGTCAGTTTCCTAACTTGATTCTCCTCCTCGTTTACCCCTCACGGGATCTGAATGATGACCTCGCTCGGCACACAGCAGGCAGACATGACCCCCCCCGACACTCACACACCCACCTCCCCTCCCCCCGCAGAGAAGCAGCTGACGGCGGCTAACTGCCTGGGCGTCCTGGCCATGGCCGAGGCGATGCGCTGCACAGAGCTGCACAGCATGGCCAAAGCCTTTGCCCTGCAGAACTTCCCCGAGGTGGCTGCCCAGGAGGAGATCCTCAACATCTCTAAGGAGGACTTCATCAACTACCTATCCAACGACAGCCTGAACACCAAGGCAGAGGAGGTGGTCTATGAGACCGTCATCAAGTGGATCAAGAAGGACCCCACCTGCAGAGTGCAGGTAAATGACCCTTTATCAGAATGTTTCAAATTAACCCAATTATATTTGCATTTGAGTTAGACGTAGACTATTAGGCCATAATATGATGCATTTTGACCAGAAAGCAAAATGCAGCGAAACTCCTTCAGTTCTAGTGGACTTTCCTCTCATTGGGATTCTCCTACTGTTCTGGGTTCTGGAATTTCGCTCCAGTGGAATCAATATTCAGCGATCGCAGTTTTCCAGTGTTTTGCGTCGGTCGGTCTCTCTCCTCCCCTTGCTTTCTCCTCTGTTGGCGAGGCAGGTAATAAAATGAGCCCCCGCACAGAGACGAGGCTCTCATTAAAAGGTATTGTTTTATGGTACTCAAATCATTTCTACCTTGACTCTTGGCACAATTTTTGATCAAAGTCAAATTAGTCTTTTACTGAATGAGTGCACATACTAAAACTAAAGATAACTATATTCTTCCTAATTACTTATTGCATAGTCACGGTTGCTCACGCTTAATAACTAATTTAACTGGGACATGCACTTGTTACACTAATTTTACCATATTGTTTGAGTTATGGTATTGCTACACTTGTTCCAGGGTAGATAACATGGCTTGCAATTTATTTAATCTGCAGACACTGCTATTTAAAGTGATATATTTTTGAGTAGTCACAGAAGCAATTGGGAGATAAGGGCTTTGTTCAGGGAACCAACAATGAAATCAATATGCCAATTTCTGGGATTTGAACCAACAGCCATCTGATCAGAGGCATAGCATCTTAACCCTTTGAGGTTCACGCAGCCCCTAAATGCAGGCTTCTTTCCACCTGGTTTTGATCTGAGTGCTTTACAGGTGTTAGGCAAACATCACCACTAAACTATGGGAACTAAAGTCTTGATGAGAATTAAGTTGTTGTTCCCATGAATAAATCACCTCGGCTACCATCAGCTGACCTCGTGACTTCCCTGATCCAGAAGTATTTGGCCTAGGACAGGGGTCAGCAACCTGCGGCTCGCGAACACTAGGCTGCGGCTCTTCTCAGAACAATAGACGCATTCACATCTTCATGTCTTAACATATTATGATAATACTTTCGTAAATATAAATACTTTATTTATGGGTTAATATTATTATTTTTCATTTAGATATTTCTTTAGCTATATGTGAATGAAGGCGGTATGTTGCACGCTTTTGTGATGTCTCAACTGCATAATTTATATCATCCTCAAAGTCATTCTCTACGACAAGATTACGTCTCCGATCAAATGGTATGCTTTCCGGAGTTTTCTTCTGGGTCCGAGATTGGATGTAGGCTTGAAAGTTTATTGGGATTTTGCACTGCTCAGTCAGCACAGTTACAAGTATAGTGAAGCGGACAGTGAAGGGTAGACAACTTCAGAGCCAAATGAACTTTACTCAGAAAGTAGGGGTGAGGGTGTAGACAGAACTGAACAATACTGTGATATCAGTCACCTTTGCGCTGTTACGCGCCCGAGTGATTTAAAACTGAGAGCCCCCCCCCCCCCAATTTTTTTTCCTTATTTTTTGTAAGTACTTGAAGTTTTGTTTTTGTGTTTTGTTTTAATGCATATATACTGACGTTGCATTAAAAATCATATTTCAAACCTATTCTCTATCAATTGCAGCTCTTTGTAAATCTTGGGTCAGACATTTAAGATAAAATGGCTCTTTGCTTTAAAAAGGTTGCCGACGTATGGCCAAGGAGCTCTGCAATGAAGAGCCACGATCCAGCCTCAGTCCTGTTAAACACCATGTAAGAGTGTATTCAGTGCGTGTGTGTGGACATGACGGGAAGCATAGTGTAAGCTCTGCTCCTTTGAAGGTGGGAGATATCAGCAGGGTGTGACGGTCAGAATTCTGCGTGGCCAGGAGAACAAATTGTGGGAGGTAGATGAGAGAGACAGTGCACTGAGGTTTACAGCCAGTGGGGGTGGTAGCTTAGCAGACAACTCCATGATGTTACACTCCAGTAGGTTGTGGGTTCAGTTCTTGTCCTGTGCATGGAGCTTGCCTCTCCACCTTGTGTATGTAAACCACAGTCCATAGACACGTGGTTCAGATAAATTGGTGACTCGAAATAACCCTGGATGTCTGTGCTTACGGGCATGGATTCCAGGCTTGGTGCCCGTCTGCGATGGAGGTCAGTATGGAAAATGGATGGAAGGATGATGAGATAAAATAGGTGTAATAACTATTCATTTTGGTGGTGTTTTATGGGTTGAATTTTGTTTGGGATGATATTATCAATTTGACAATCATCCATCCATCATACATATATATGTGTGTGTGTGTGTGTGTGTGTACATTTATTATTGCTGCAATATCATAAAATAAATGGAGTATTCTAAAATATGGTAAAACGTAATAAAACAAAAATAATCTGCACACTTAATGCATAAATGCACATAAAGGAGGCTTTGATAATTGAATTGTTTGTTGTGGTTGTGAAGTTTTTTTTATTCCTTTATTCCTCTTCCTTGTTTAAGCGGTGTAGCTCCTTACATTAATGCTCAGCAATAAAAAGGTTCAACTCAGACCCTAAATATGTTAGAAACTGTGTGGGATTTTCTGATATTAAAACCCGCCAAATATTAATGTGCAAACTATATAGATTTGAATTCTGTTTGACTGTTAAGCTAGTGTTCTGGTGATCTAGAAGTTACCGTCTGATTTACACAGAGGCAAAGTGGCATTTAATGGGAGAACTGGATCTAATCTAAATGCGGAGGAAGATGGAGCAGCTTCTGTGTGGGCAGAAGATAAACAGGGAGAGTAATGTTACCTCACAACAATAAAAGGAATTTATTATACAGTATGTACTTAGATTTTTGGGTAATTTTCATTAATGTGTCCATCATGTTTATATGTGGTTCTGCTGTATCAAAATATTTAATTAGAAATTAACAGCGTGGAAAAGGTGATCACTGTCCTGTTAAAAGCTAATTTGCTTTCTCAGTGGAGAGAGTACAGCGATATTGTTAAAAGTTATCAAACTGTGATTGATGTGGCGCTGTGAAATGTGGACTCAGTCTTCCATTCACTTATTATGAAGATTAAAACGTACATGTTAAGGTAACTTGGACAGGAAGGCTTGATGATCCAGCCAAGGACTTAAAGATGAGGGTGTCCTGAATGTAAAATCCATACCGATAAAAACGCGCAGCGATTTCCATGCCCACAAATTTACCCTGACTTGGTAAATACACACCTTCACCTGCAACACAAAAATTAGGTGGGCAAATCAAGGTGCGTCATGCTAATTATACTTTAAAGACAAATACTGGATCTTTCTAGAACAATGTCACTGCTTGATTTTAAGCTCTAAATTTAATCAGACAAAAAAGCCTGAATGACTGATTACCCTGAATTAATCTGAATCACAGCACAATAATACAGAATATTTCCATTTTGAAAGGTGAGATCGTCAGGTCATAGGCCATGCAGACTAAAAGAGAATCACATATTTGAAAAGGTTCATTAATTCATTAATATAACAATTCACAGCCTCTTGGTGCAAAATTTTCATGCAGGGGTGAAGTTCGGCTCAGTGGGTTTGGCCTCTGCGTCGGGTATTGGAAGGTCGTTGGTTTGAAGCCCTCAACACCAGAGGTGCTGGATCATCAGCTGACCCTAGGCTCCTTAAAGAAGAGTATGATGGAATTTGAATAAAATATAATGCACAAACTGAAGTGTTTGGAGGTGTTGAAGCTATGAAGCAGCCATGGGCTTCATCTTCTCTGTTGACTGTAGCACCAGTCACACTGATTGCTGGGTGACCAGCACCCAGATCTGATCCTGATATTCAGGTTTACTCTGGGTCTTACAGACAGAATGCAGTGCTTTAACTGAGGGCTGCACAAAAAATAGCAGGACCTGAATCCAGGCCTTTTTGGATTGTTTCAAAACAGCAACTGAGAAGGGAATTTAATGAAAATCTCCCTGCTTCTCCACAGATGCCTTTTCTAAAACTTTTACGTAACATAATAACTCAGCTAATGTAAGTGGTCCCCTCGTTAAAAGATTTAAAATTCAGTACTCAGACTGTTGGCATTTTAAACTAACTAAATTAATATAGAGAATCCAGAGAGAAAACAACTGAAACATCAGAAAAAATGGAAGTTGCAGAGCTTGCTGAAACATAAACTGTTCAGACTTTAATAAGCCACACTGAAAACGTGAGCTTAGTCCCAAGTAGCTGAGGAAGAGGGGAGGAGAGCAGATCTGTACAATAAAAGCAGGTAACGTGCATATTAGCAGCATGACAAGTATACAAACAGTTTGACATTGGATATCATCAGCGGAATATACTGGAAAGTTATGCTGGATGCTGATGACTTTGACACGTCATCAGAGGTGTGTGTGCATACATAACACTCCCACAAGGGCAACTACGTCTAGTGCGTCACGTGGCTGTAAACACAAGCATGGCCTCACTGTGTTTTCTCTGGAATTACATCAACGGCTCAGCCTCTGGGTACCGCGACCCAACGGTCTGTAGGAAAACCGCGGCCGAATGACTTCTGGAGAGGAAATGCCATCCTCAGTTAGTCTGACGTGTCACTTTATGGTGGAACTTCCAGAAAGTTCCCACGTCTTACGAAAGCCCCCCCGGCAGCAGAAGCGTTTTCCCAGCCCATTAAAATGCATATTTGATCATTCGCTCTACTGGGAGGAGAAGGTGCGGCACAGGTTGACCTTCCACACTGAGATACATTCATTTCAAAAGGTCGAAGGAATGGCTACTGGCCCTGTGACAGGAACCTCAGTCTTCACACACCTGCAAGAGAGGGGAGGGAGAAAAGCGACACAAATGGACCTTACAAAAAAGCAGAGCCGATCGACAGCTGGAGGAAAGCAAACCTTTTAACTGGGTCCTTGAAATACAAGCTGCAGGAAGCTAGAACATTTGGGTGGACTTCAAACTCTTTGCCTACAACAATAATTTTCAGGTCTGCAAACTCTTTCGCTCTGCACTGCTGGTTCAATTCCTTGCAGAACAAAGAAACAAAAGAAACAGACATTGCTATGTTTCTGCTTTTGAAGATTCATATGACACCCATAAGCAGAATGGCTGGGGTGACGATGGCCTCTTACGGTTGAATGACAAATAAGATCCTCATAAAATAACGAAAAATATCTGGTGCTAGCATCCAAAAGATATTTTACAATTTCAACAGAAGTGTTCATCAGTTGTCAATTGTGATCCAATATCCCAAAACCTCCATAAATTAACCATTTAAGTGTCTACAACACATCAGATATTAATTCTCATTTGTTTTTCACATTTATTAGTAGTCATATTAATTGCAGTTGCGCCACCTGACTTTTCAAGCTCATGTCAAATTAAACAGACAATGGCTTGGACACCTGAACAAACCATTGTCTGTGATATCAAGTTTAAACAATTTAAAATTCAGTTAAAAAATAAGAAAGAGTTTTGTCATGTTACAATATTTTCATGGTTTTTAATGGGTTGTTCCACATGACCTGGAAACCATGGAAGCCTACTGTAGCTATGAGTGAAAATGATCCTTTTTTTTATATCAATATTTGAGTTGTAGTTTGAGTTTTTCACTGCATCATGAAGGTCACTTGGGGTCTTCTTTATAATGTGACATCCAGTCTACTGTTTTCTAAAATGTCTTTTAAATAACCCCCCCCCCTTCTGAATATGCCACTTGACATACTTGAGGTACTTACTTGAGGTAATGTAAATTTCCACACAAATGGTTTTCAGTTATTTGTATGGTTTTAAAACCATAGTATTTTGTAACTTTTTAAATGAGTTTAAAGGTTTCAAACATAGAATTATATCTATTTTTTAATCGTTTGAATACCAATTTTGAGAGATTTCTTAGTCTGCTCATTTATTCAGATGGTTGAACCACCCGACATGACTTTGAGACACAAAAATGTCGAAACTGTATATTATTTGAATGTATTCAAAATATATTCACATTAAAGAGGTTGGCACACAATAACGTTAGGTATAATACATATTTCTTAAAGACACAGATTTTTTTTTAAATAGTGAAATCGGACACAACAATATGCGTGTCATATCATTAACCCTTACTGTCTTGTGAGTGTTAGCAGGTGTTAATTTATGAAAGATTCATCTGGTCCTGGTTGCTGATTAATGTAATCACATTCAATGATGCTCTTTATTCTTTGATTGGGTGATGTTTGTTATTCGGACACTGAAATTGCAAGGTGAGAGTGACATTCTCGTTGGCCCAGAGAGAGAGAGAAGCATGGTGTCTCGTATTTGGAAGGGAAAACAGAGTGGAAAAACAAGAAAATATGAGATGTTTTTTCAGTGGATTTATAATTCATAGGAATTTTAATGTTTTAAAATATTAGGTATCGTTAGCATTGAAGAGCTAGCTGAGTGTTGTTGTTCTGTGTTTTATGCATGTAAATGGAGTGTGCTCCCTGGGAGAGAAATGAACTCTGTTTATAGGACATATTATTCATAGCTAAATAAAACCCACATTACACTATGCTTCCAAATCCTGTGTCTTATCAGCCCTGCCATATTATTCAAAACAATAAAATAGGCCATGATAATTGAATGAACGTTTTGTTTATGGTCGTTTAGTTGCCGTGTTTGTTGTCCATTTTCAGAGGCTTTTTCTGTTATAATAAACCAGGCAGCACAGTGCATGCAAACCTGGTCCTGCTCCAGTTCATTTTGTGGAGGCAGTTTATAACCCTGCTCATGAAAAAAAGATAAGTGTTTTTAAACTCCTCGTGTTCCTTCATGAAGACAAACTAAATTCTACATGACACGTTTGATTATCGCAGGCTGGTCAAGTATTAACGGCAGACAGCGACTCTCTGTGGACCGTCAGGCAGACCCTGACGTGCCTAATGCGTCGTGTAAAGCTGTTTATTTTCCGATCTGCTGTACGTGGAAATCACACTCGGGCACTTTGGGAAAGCGGCCGGAGCCAGCCGCGGGCCCCATTTCGGCTGCAGGAGGCCTTGCAGGATTAGCTCCAATGAACCAGAAAGGGAGCGACGGAGATTGATGTAGTGACCTTATGTTTATTTAGCTGAATGCCGACTTCATCGGCAAAGTGAACTGAGAGGAAATCAATATGAATCCGACGGAAATGAGCCCTGCTGGTGTTTGATTGCCTTCCCTCGTGTTTTGGCCGGCAAATTGTAGCGGAGCTCTGCATGCCATTCTTGCAACTTGTTTTCGTATGCCTGGGGTTCACGTCCGGCATAGCAGGCTGTATGTAGACATGGATACGGAGCCTCACGGGCATCAGTTGGTTAGTGTCTTCTTGGGGAAGATTACTTGGCTGGTTCTCCTGCCCAGGAGGTTGTGTACCTTTGATAAGAGGAAATCTGATATTTTTTTGATTATACACAACTTATATTTAGGGTGAGAGCTAATATCTGTTGAGGATCACTGAATCTGATCTCTTGGCGAATAAAAGAAATCAATGAATAAATAAATAACACAACATTACAACACCTGTATGTCTAGAAGTACTGGGCCGTAACATAGAAATTATGCAGAGGAGCTGCTAGCCAAGTATTCTGACTGAAACACAATGGCAAGCATGTTTTCTATATGTCTTCTATATGTTTTACCACACACCATGATCACAAGTGTAGATAGCGGGAAAACAACGAACAAAACACTGCTGAGTAACAAAAGATGTGAACTACATATCCTACAATAATAATATGAAGCATACAGTTCACATCCCTAGCTAATTCTCTAACCAAACACAGTCCAAAGGCACAAAGTTTGCACAAGATCTGTATCAAGATTGTATCAAGATCAAAACCAAAGTCCACAGAATACAGCTCTTCAAATCTGGTCCTCGATTCCAAATACAGGCCTTGTTTTCAGTTCTCCCAGGTAGTTAGTTTAATATTTATTGATTCTGATTGGCTACAGAGGCTTCACACCTGGCTCACAGGTAAAGGAAGGCTGGAAAATCAGCAGGGCTCGGCCCTTGAGGACCGTGATTTAAGTAGCCCTACCATGCAACCATCTGTGAAAAAAGTAAGAAAATACAGACAGGTTCTCCCACACAATCTAATATCCAAAAGCCCTCCTCTGTTTTATCTTCCTGATGCTATTTTATATTTAGGAATAGGCCATACTTTTCTTGAGGGAGGTGAGACTACTTTTGATTGCACAGTTCAAGAGCCTCTTCAAAGACCATTGGCTCATAAGACGATAAAGGGTTGTTCAAACTAGGATCTTATGACCCAGGCCCCTAACATGCATTATACCCTGTGCTGGCTGGTGTCCCATCCGGGATGGCCCCCCTCTCCCTTTCTGAGAAGCACCACGTTCATCGCAATACATGCAGTTATGGAAAACAGCTGGATTGATAAAAGTACTGGTTGTTTTAGTAAATAGCTGGCATACTTGCAGTTTGGCTTTGTAATAACATAATTGGAACAATAGCTCTAGTGTTAGCAATGACACAACCAGCACAGATGTTTAAAAAACAACGCTTGCTAATTAGCATTCAGATTAGTTGAACCTAGTGCATTCGCAATGGCATGTTATTCGATATTTACATATAGTAAATTGTTAATTTACGCAATTTTTCTTACCTTAACTTGCGAGTAAGGTAAAGCATCGAATGAGTAAGTACAGAGTGATCGTCGATCTGCATGAATGTCCACACAGCCATTGGATGCGGCTCCTTCACCATTTGCTGCTCACCGTTGATAAACACATTTTCTGACTGCAAAGCATCTCAAACAGGAGACACGTTAGTGTAATATTGGAATAGTGTGTTGCTAGGAGGTCAGGCAGGCACCAGTGTGACATGTAGGCGTCATGGCAACGGAGCGACTGACCCCCCCCCAGCCCCACTGACGCCATAGAGGGAGAACCGCTTAATGGACACATGCGACCTTCGACCTTTCAGCTTGTCTATGTGGCCAGTCAGTCAAATGTGATTTATCCCCAGTGAGATAGTCATTGCTACATGCACGCTTGCAGATGTTTTTGCCTGATTTATGCTGGTGTGGCTAGATAAAAAAGCGGTATTTGGAGTGAAGGAGGAGATCCTGCAGCCTTTTCTGATGTTTGTTGTGTTACAAGGTGGTTATGGGTGCATGTTTCTGTTGGTAATTTTAATGCGTAATTGACCTCTGTACTGATTATGACGATAATGGAGGGGTTTCATGAAACGTACCTTGGCCTCTCTGACTCTTAACTTGCAGTGGGAAAAATTAAGGTATTTTATTATTTATGATGTAATCTTGGGTGGCAGTGCTTCCCTTTTTAGCCCTGATAAAATAAGAGCGTCACCCCAGGACAGACTGCTGAGACAGAATGATGCCAAGGGTTTGTACCGTGCTATGATTTCTCTTGACTGCAGTATGTATGTTATAGCTAGAAGAATTATATTCAGAGATGACTATTGGACGAGTTCATTTAAATTCATCAGTTTCATTAGTTTAAACTGAACTGTCTTATGTCTCCCAAATCAATATACTGTCGATTCAGAACCACCCTATCATAGTTCTGCATAGTATTTCTTCCTCTATTTAAATATACAGTATCTCCTGAAATGTTATGCTGCTGTTTTTTATACTGTGATATGTATGATGTAATATTGCATTTACCTAAGGTGATACAGCTTTTCCTGAAGTCACAATGATGGATTTTAGAGAATTACGATGATGTGAATACACTGCTTTTTGTCATATGACAATTAAGACAAATATGTTATACCAGGTATATCTGGTCTGTTTAAGACTAAAAAACATGCATTTGGCTTCTTTATATTATGTTGTGACTACAAGCCTGTACTGAAAAAGTCATTGCAGATGAATGATAGGATGGATGGATGGATGGAAGGGTATTACATAGATGGAAGGGTATGTAACCAAATTCAATAACAAAAGCTGAATTTTCGTATGGAATTTATGCAGTTGTATGTTTACATAGTAGCGACTGTTCGTACCCTTTTCTGTTTAATTGGACTCACACTGCTTACGCTCCTTATTCTGTGCACAGTGTGTGATGAACTGCAAACCCAGGTGTTTAGTGGGAAAGGCACCTCTTTGGGGACCGCTTAGGAAATGTCAGCCTGATCCCGGAGCAGCCAAAGAGTGCATAAATTACAGCCAGCAAACGTGAACAGTAAATACGACACAGTGGTCGCATTTACAGCGCCGGGAGCTGGCAAACGTGCATCTAGCGGTTATAAAAAGATAAGCGTTGCGGTTGCGTCACGCTTGCGCGTCCTTCTTGACATGCCGTGAGCCGGACGCCTGGGGGAAGACGCGGCCCAAGCGAGCCATGAGTCAGCAGCGGAGCCCATCACCATAGCAACCGTTTCCCTCCAGCGGGGCAGAGCCTCGCTCAGAACTGCTTACCTGTTAAGCGAGCCGTCTCCTAGTTACCGCCGTCCCGCCCGCTGAAGAGATAAGGGTCTGGCAGCTAGAGTATAATTACCCTGTAATTGAACTCGGAGTTTATTACATAAGTTTAACAGCCACGCTAAATTGGAGGCGGTATGTTAAAGTTGCCTCATACCTTTTCAGACCGAACTGACAAGTAGCATTCGGTCATTTTCGTGAGGAGCCTAAAGCCCGGGTCACGACAATAAGGCATAATGGCTTGATTTTATTTATGGGTTTATTTCTTTGGGCCATCTGCCAGTGAAGTTTTCATCTCATATAGCTGACTGTTGAGAGTAAGTGACCTTTGTGAGAGAGACCCCCCTGTCATTTTCTTGTTCTCAGCATGTGTCCGAGTTGTTGGCCGTGGTCCGGTTGCCCTTCATCCACCCCAGCTACCTGCTGAATGTCGTCGATAACGAAGAGCTCATCAAGTCTTCGGAGGCCTGCCGGGACCTGGTCAATGAAGCAAAGCGCTATCACATGCTACCCCACGCACGGCAGGAGATGCAGACGCCCCGCACCCGGCCTAGGCTTTCCGCAGGTACGCCACGCCGCGTTTGCGCCGCTCCCTGGCCGGTCGCCCACCACAGAAATGGCCTTGGGCTCCCTGCCAAATTGGTCAGGTCATTAAAAGCTACCCTTTCAAATTAGCGCAGAGCTACTCCTGTAGAGTGTATTTTTGTCCTGGTGGCATTAACTGTGCCCTGCCCATGATACCAAATGCAGCTCCGTCGCTGCTGCTGTAGCTTGGAGGAAACTCATGTTCCAATTTGGCCCATCAGGACATTGTTCTTCCATGTTTACTACAAATGTTTATACTGCTGTTGTACCACCTGCAATGTACCTACACTTATTATTTGTTTGTTTGTTTATTTATTTCTATGTTTATTTGGGGAGGGGGGTCGTGGAGATTGTGTGAGGAGTTATTTCTGTAACGCAGACGGACAGTGGAAATGTTCCCTCCGAGAGATGAGTGAAATTTTATTTCAACTTTTATTATCTTATATTTTTCACAGTTCTGCAGTGTTAGTCACTACTGATTACATAGCAGTAGCCGCATTAGATGAGGAACAATTTTGTGTTAATGTAGAAATTGAAAATGTCTCCTGTTGGGCTAATGTAATGCATGTTAACTGCATTGATTCATTTAGTTTGGGCTTTTTTGCACCAAATGTATTTAGATATCTAAAAATATTAAAATCCATTTCCAGTTTGCATGACAGGATGTCAAAGATTCATTTAGAACCACAGATCCTTTTGGCAGAAGTCTTCCGTTCCAACATGACATTACTACGTGTAAAACAATACATGCCTATAATTCAACGTCATACAACAGATGAGGAGAAACTATAGATGGTTGTGTTGTTTTCAGTGCCACCACAAGGCAGCATCTGTTCGCCCCTGTGCACCTTCTTCTATAGCCTTCTTCTATAGATCAGTCGACGTTATCTGCATAAGCCTGAACCCCTCGCCTATCCCTGTCCGGATGCCAGTCATGACCCCAAATTCAGCAGATAGCAGCCTGATACATGCAGGTGTATGACAAATACTTAAATAACTTCAATAAAATTATATATATTATATATTGAGCGGGTGTCATGGCAACCTACGAATAAATACCTATTGTTGCTGTGTCTGTACATATTTCAGAGGATAGTTAGATACACTATTATAAATGCAGTATTATAAAAATAATATTTGTAAATGTCTGGAGGTTATTTTCGAGGATTTCTGCCATCCTGTTCTTTCTTCAACATCATCCGACGTTTATTAGACAAAACAAGCCTTTTATAAATGGTAAATCGATATTTGAATATAATTTCCTTCTATCTGCCAAGCCTCAGGACTCAATAAAATGTTTAATTATTGACTATAAAATATATTACTGGCACAGGGCGCCGTTTTGGAGGATCTGTTGCTCCTGTGGGTGTCAGGAAGGACTTTATGGAATGTATTTACATATTTAGCAGACACTTATATCCAAAGCGACATACATTTTTGTAAAAGCAGGGTGTGCCAGTCCTTGCAGGGATGGGAGGCTAAGGGCCTAACCGTGAAATCACTCGGCCGACTCTGGGATTTGAACCAGCGACATTCTGGTAAGAGTTACACACCACCGTATTTGATTGATTGACTGTTGTTTAGGACACATGCATTATTGTTATATAAAAATGGTTTTGCGTAGTATATGTAATGCTACAAATCTGCAGCATCAGTCTGTCCTGCCTCCGGTGGTAGTTTTCCTTTTATTACTGTGTGGCTCTGATCTGTAAAGTGTTCAATGGCCTGTCAAGCCTTTCTGTTTACCTGCCGGCGCAGGCAGATCCTTGGAAATGGTCATTTCTGTAGCAGTGACTGTCCCCTCCCGTTTTGATGCTGTGCCGCTTCAAACGCACAAGCTCTAGCCGTTAGACCATCTGGGCGGCTGTCATCCGTGGCCTCATCTCACACGCATGAGGCCACGGGGGGGTGTCGATCTGGGTGGGGGGGGGGGGTGTGTCCAGCGAGGAGGAATGTCCGCTGTGAGTT
>JAODJW010000039.1:15385558-15401620 GCA_026777045.1 Hyperopisus bebe | reverse complement strand
GTCGATCTGGGTGGGGGGGGGGGGGTGTGTCCAGCGAGAAGGAATGTCAGCTGTGAGTTACCCGCGCACTGTCGTCTCGACGGCCCTCGAAAGTCACCGAGGCTTGTTTAAGCTTCAACCGCTGGCATTCAGAGACTAACCTCAACCAGCCCCCTTTCCTCGCCCTTCCAGCCTCTCGCCTGCAATGAAACGTAAATGTCTCACTGTGTAGGAGCGAATGTGGCCAGCACGCACAGAAGAGGGCCCCCCTGCGCCAACAGATAAGGTCTCTCGAGCAGAAAAATGGATGAGAAGTGGGGCGGGGTGGGGGGAGGGGGCTTACATAGGCCATGAGAGCCGCGGTACCACTGTGCCAGCTCTGCGCGGGGTGGAGGCATATGGGGCTGAACCCGCAGGGGGGACAGGGACTTCACCCCCATCTCAAGGGTGTGTGGGGCTGGGGGGGTCACAGGCTGTCAGGAGCCTCACACATCAAGTGGGGACCAGAAAACCATGTGACTGTGGCGGGAAGTGCACAGGGACACGTCCCTAGCCAGAGGTAAATTATTTTTTAATTGTTTCTCCATCTTGTGGAATTAATATATCCATCTGAAGGGGCCCGGCATAAAAGAACATGCAGCCTCCACACACAAAGAGCAAAGGTGGGATTTGAACCCCAAACCCTGTGGTCAGACTATTGTAACTACTGAGATGCTGGGCTGTCCTGTACCACTCATGTACGTTAGGCATGAAATTGGTGGATTATTTAATAACTAAGTCAATTCAAAACTCATGCTTCTATTAGCTGGGCAATTTCCTATTTTATTTAGCTTATTGGCTTTTTGTTTGTCAGGCTGGAAATGATCAGGATTTGTTTATAGTGTAAAATGTATTTTTGTTTACTTTGATTTACACTGATCCGTTAAAAATTAGCAGCATACTGTAGATTTCATGCCTTTTCCTTCATTCAGCTGCTTCAGCTCCTGCCTGGTTTCCTCCTTATTTCGCATCTTGTAACATTCAGGCATTTCAAGGAAGTTTGCTGAGGTGGCATTGCAGAGACAAAGGATTTCAAATCCCCGCTTTCTGTAATGGATTAACAACCTGGACCCCCTGTTGTACGCTGAGTATCTTATCACTTTTATCCACATGAGACGAGGTTAGCGATGAGAACTGCGCCGCATCTGTGCTTTTTATCACGAAGATAAAGCAGGGTTATAAATAGCAAAATGCTAATCACGTTAGCATAATAATTGGTAATCGTTTGGCAGGTATGATGTTTCCGTGTGTTAGCATGTGTGCTCAGATTACCCAGCATCCCCCGCGAGCGTGTCCACGGCTGTCACCCATCACGCTTACGGCCAGACCGTGAATGCTAATTCCTTGTCTGGTTGTGGCTGTCATCCAGAGTTGCCCCAACGCCAGACGCCCCCTCCCAGGGGGGTATTAGACCTCCTGTTAGGGGTGCAAACCCAGTTTCCCCGATTCTCGTCACGATACATTAACACGGTTGGAGCTGATCCTCGGGGTGGGTGGAGGGGGGGTGGTGTTTCTGGCATAGAGAATGCACTGCATTACGCGTGCACTGCACCAGAGAACTATGACTGTAAAATAAACACCAGCAATGATGCTTCTGTTATTGGTGATAAGAACTTTTGAGTGACAGCTGATACCCCAATGAGTTTCTGAGGCGGGACGGTTTCCCGACGATGGCACCACCCAGACACGGTCGGGGAGCGGCCTTCAGCTGCTTAGTGTGCCAGAACATCCTATTCGCTTAGAGAGAAGTGGGCTGTCGGGGGTGTCCTTCCCCCACATGACCATGCCAGCAGCTGACTGACAGGCAGACCCTTGGTGGAGCTCGCCGATCAGCAGCTGGCTGCCTTGGGGCCGCGATTCCGCTTCTCCGTCTCACTGCACCCGTGGCAGGCATGGCGGACGCGGAGGCCCACGGACCCAAGGCGAGCTGGGTGGGAGCCCCAGCGGGGAGATGAGCCGTGAACACTTGGAGACGGGGTCGTTTCTGCAGCGGCGGTCCGCAGCTTAATGCCCCGACCGCTGTCGCCACGCCATTTACCTCCAGAAAGAGCCAGTATATTTCATGTAAATAAAGCTGCCAGTTTTTAATGGCCGGGCAGCAGCTGGCCGCTATTTATTTATTACCATGAAAGTGTGCAGCAGCATGTGACTGCCCCTTATCCCCGATCCTGAGATGCTCAATACTGAGTCTCAGTATAGCATAATCCCGACCTCCCATCCAGGGTGTACCCAGGCCCTATTCCTAGTGCTGCCTGGGATAGACTCCAGGCTCCCTCCTCCATGATCCTGACCAGGATAGGGTGCTAGAAGATGGTATAGTGTAACCTTCTGTGTGTAGCCTGAAGTTCAGTTGAAAGCTAATAAAAACACCTTTGAATTGGCAAGCAGCCACTGTACCGGCAGTGAATTCAGTTTGTCAGTGACAGAAATGAGTGTCTGCTTTTCAGCACGTCTGTTTGTGGTGATTTGGCACCTATCTGGTTGTGTTGCGAGCACATTATAGCGGTATAATCTGCTGCTAAATGGATGCTGACTACAGGGGGCCCTTAGAGGTGCTGATCCTCATCATGGCTGCTTCACATTCAGCTGCAAATCACCCTAGTACATGCTTCAGGTCACAGCCCCATGAAGCCAACAGGACCACATTATCTGCAAAAAAGCAGAGACGATCCTGAGGCCACTGAACCGGACCACCTAGAAACCAGACACCCAGAAATTCTGTCCATAAATGTTATGATCAGAATCGGTGACAAAAGGCAGCCCTGGCGGAGTCCAACAGCCACCAAGAATGAGCCTGACTTACTGCTGGCAATGCAAACCAAGCTCTCGCTCCTTTTATATAGGGACCTAATGGCCTGCAACAGTGGACCCTGGTACCACATGCCCCTGAAGCACCTCCCACAGAACCCCCCAAGGGACACGTTCATTCACCTTTTCCAAGTCCACAAAACACATGTAGACTGGTTGGGCAAACTCCCATGAATCCTCCAGTATCCTTGTGAGGGTGAAGATCTGGTTCATTCTGCGGCCAGGAGAGAATCCGCATTGTTCCTCCTGGATCTGAGGTTTTATTAAGTACCTCTCCAGTACCTCACTGCATCACACCCTTCAGTCTCCTTTCTTAAAGATTGAAACCACCACCCCAGTCTGCCAACCCAAAGGTACTGTCCCCAACCTCCATGCAATGCTAAACAGGTGTGTCAGCCAAGACAGCCCAACAACTTCAATCTTATCCACCACCTGAGCCTTACCACTGAAGAGTTTTTTGACTTCTTCAGTGACCTCAGCCATCATCTCATTCTCCTCCGAGTCTTCCAGCTCTACTTCCTCAAAAGGAGGTGTATCAGTGGGATTCAGGAGCTCCTTGAAATACTCCTTCTTCTGCTTGACTATATCCCCATTTAAGGCCAACAGTTCTCCATCCCTGCTGTAAACAGCATGGGTGAAACCTTGCTTCCCCCTCCTGAGTCGCCTGACAGTTTGCCAGAATCTTTTCAAGGCCAACCGAAAGTCCTTCTTCATGGCCTCACCTCCCACGCCCGGATTCTTGCTTCAGTAACTGCCAAAGCCAAATCACGCTTAGCCTGCCAGTACCTGTCAGCTGCTTCAGGAGTCCCACAAGCTAACCAAGCTCAGAAGGCCTCCTTCTTCAGCCTGACAGCTCCCTTTACCGCTGGTGTCCACGGGGATTGCCACCGCGACGGGAACCACCAACCAACGGTCACAGCTCCCCACTGCCGCCTCAGCCTGAACGTTGCCCATTCAGGCTTAATGTCTTCTGACTCCCTCGAGGACACCTTCAGTATACGTTCGGTCTACCAGGTCTATCCAGCATCTTCCCCCGCCATCGGATCCAGCTCAACCCCAGGTGGTGATCATTTGACAGCTCAGCTTCTCTCTTTACCAAGTGTCCGAAACATGCGGACGCAGAGCCGATGACACAATTACAAAATTGATCATCGAACTGAGGCCTAGGGCTATGGTGTGAGGTGCACTTATAAATACCGTTATGGTTGAACATGGTGTTTGCTATGGGCAAACTGTGCTTAGCCCAGAAATCCAAATACAGAGCACCGCTTGGGTTCATATTGGGCAGGCCGTTCCTCCCAGTCACACCCAGATCACATTTTCACGGTCGCTACCCGCGTGAGTGTTAAAGTCGCCCCAGTCTCTCCAGTCTGGGCGTTGTCATGTCGCTCTCTGTTGTACCCATCATGGGGGTCTATGTGAATCACACTTAGTCTGGCCCCTTACCTAGGACCAGTTTGCCATGGGAGACCCTGTTGCCCAATTGCCCCCAACAACATAGGCCCCAAGATCAGACAGAGGCACACAAACCACTCCACCAAGGTCCGCTGGCATTTATGCATATCTAAGCTGAACTAGTAATAATTGTTTTGACATGGACTATGAAAATACTCACTGGCTGCATTTGACTGTAGTATCAGTTCCATTAATGTTGTTTTTGTGAGTGTATGAATGGAGGTGCTGGAGGGCATCTGAAAACTGAAGACTCGGGTATTAATTAACACAAACACTGACTGGCCTTTCTGGTGCTCGCCAGCGTGCAATTATGTCACAACTTGTCTCTCTGTTTGTCCTGGCTGAGGAAAAAACAAAGCAAAAGGAAGTAGCTACCAGCCAGTCAGTATTTCTTTATTTTGTTGTGTTTCCTGCCTTATTCTTTGTGCGCTTTATTCCAACTGCTTGCCCCTAAAGCCCAGACAGAGGGATGGGAATTCAGGCAGCTGCCGGGGGGGCACAAGCTTATCGATTGTGAGTGTCGAGCCGCCGCTTAAGGGGAGATACGCAGCTCCCTTACCGTTGCTCCGAGCCTGAATAACTGTGTGTGTGTGTGTGTGTGTGTGAGCGGGTATACCTATCCTTATGGGGACACAATGTCCCCATAACGTGATAAATATCCGTTTTTTTCCCTTGTGGGAAAAAAAACTTAAAATGCTTGTTTTTTGCCTGGTTACTTATGGTTATGGTTACGGCAGGGTGGGGGTTAAGGTTGTCATAGTTAGTGTTAGCATTTTTCCCATAGAAGTGAATGAACGGGTCGCATAAGGATAGGTATATCCGACGTGTGTGTGTGTGTGTGTATTTGTATGTTAAATGGTGAGGTTATTTTTTATAGAAGCCACGGATATAAAGTGTTGAAGTGGCCGCCGTCTCTTTTTGCTGCTTTTTGGACGCTGACGCGGAAAAGCTGTATCAAACTGGCCTGTGATTGATATTTCGGGCTGATGAAGGTGCCCATATAACGTCTGATTAATGAGTGAAGACCTCAGCAGGACAGATGGTAATTAATGAAGATGATTCAGTCCAGGGACACACTCTGCCCAGAGTAAATACACATTTTTACTGGGGTAAAATCCTGCTTTCTCACTGCGGGTGATTGAATGGCGCATTAACGTCCCGACTCGCCGGGTGTGTTTCCTGAGAGCCACAGTGCATGTCTCTCCAGCTCTGGATCTCTCTCTCCCCCCCCAGGAGTGGCAGAGGTGATCGTGCTGGTGGGGGGCCGTCAGGCCATTGGGATGAACCAGCGCTGCCTGACAGCCGTCACCTGCTTCAATCCGCAGAGCAACAAGTGGTACCCGCTGGCCAGTCTGCCTTTCTACGACCGCGAGTTCTTCAGCGTCATCTCGGCGGGGGACAACATCTACCTGTCAGGTAAAAGCTCCTCGACCAGCGTGTCCCACCTGGGAATCGGCGCCTTTTTCCCCAGAGAAGGATATGCTATCAAGCAGGAGGAAGTGACTTTAAGGGCCCTATTTCACCGATCTAAAGCGCCCAGTCTAAAGTGCAAGAAAATCATGGCCAACCCATTTTTGCAAGTTTAACTGTGGAAAAATAATATGTAATTAGTCATGAATGTGTGGGGGTATCATGCTTTAAAAGCTACCACGGATCGTCGACACCGTGAGCGGACACCAATCCATCACAGGGCACACTCACCCACTATTCACACACATACATAGCTACGTTTGCTTTCCACTCTTCAGTTAAGTTACTAGCTGCAGCATCTCAGGATGATCAGCGTTATCTTGTGCACCGACGTGATGATGGCCTTTTCTGACCTGCCCTTTCACACGTGCAGGTGATGGCTGTTCAGCCTCTTTACCCCTAATTTCAGCTGGCAAAAACCTAGCGAGCCTCTCTGAACTGCCCTTTAAACTAATTCCCGTCCATTGTGTTATCAGTTATGGTTCAATTGGCATGAATGGCCTTTAATAATGTTATGTTCACAATGAATTACCAGCTCTTATTTCAAGCTTGTTAGGAGATGCGTTATTAGATTATCTGTATTGACACTGTAAGGATCGTTTTTTGGTTGTCAAAGTCAATAGGGTTGTGATTCATTCTAGCTTTCAAAACATGGCTCTGAATTGTGAACTTAAAGATCAATGGTGTTCTGAGACTTAGATTCATAATAACTGGCAATTGCGAGTTAATATTAAGTTAAGTTAATATAGCATTACGCTCATCCTTTAAGCAGAATTATTTTTATATTTGTTATTAGTTCTGTTCTCTGAAAGTGGGTCAGCGCCGGTCCCGTCTGTTGCAGGGAAAGGCCGTCCTGTCCTGTGAGTCTTCATCTTGCGGGGGGGTGGAGTGTAACTGGGCCTCAGCAGTGCTGCGTGTAAATTGGGGACGCGGGTGTAAATGGAGACTCGGGCAATCGTGAGTATTTGTGTTCGCGCCCTTCCCAGGTGGCATGGAGTCGGGAGTGGCGGTGGCAGACGTGTGGTGCTACATGTCCCTGCTTGATAATTGGAACCTGGTGTCCCGCATGACGGTCCCCCGCTGTCGGCATAACAGCCTGGTGTATGATGGGAAGCTGTACACCATCGGAGGACTCGGCGTGGCGGGGAACCTCGACAACGTGGAGAGGTAAAGCATGACACGCTCCCGGGCATCGGACGTACACAGCAGGCCGTGCCGCCTCTCCCTTGTGTACTTTATTGACACGAGAACTTGATGGAAAACATGGCGGCCATTACAAACTGAGCTAGCCTCAGAGGTAGCAGCAACACGTGATTGGTGGGAGTACAGCCAATCAAAATATAGCATAGGGTAAATGACACACAGCTATCAGGGCTAATTATTATAAATGTTAGGTGCCATCAGGTCAATGTCCCCTACCGATGACCATACAGATGGTGTTCTTCCTGAATTTTCTGCCTTCGCTCCAGGTTTTCAGGCATATTCGGAGGCTAATCACAGAATTTCGCTCTCTCACAAATTGTTGCCACAAATGAACACCAATAAATTGATTTTTAGGAGATCTGACACAAGCTCCTTTACCCACATTCTGTGGGTATATGTCAGCATTCGCAATCGTGGAATTAACGTCATGTTACACATTGGACTGTTGTTACATCCCTCTGAATGAACAGCCTCTGATTAATACAAATGAATTACGCTTGAAATGCAATTGGCATAATCAAGCTGGTACTTCCTAATGTTAATCAATTCGAGAAGGTATTAACACATTGAAGTGTTTTCACTGAAATATGGCATTTAAATCAGGTGTGTCAGGTTCAGTCCCCGATGGACCCTCCCAGCCTCAGGTTTTCATTCTTATCCAGCTTTATTTGCACCACTAGTGGTTAATTATTCTTTGCTCCTGCTTTATACTCCCCAAAGAAGTGTGTAGGAAACAAAAAGGAGGGGCTGATTTTGGGCATGTCGGGAATAATGGCTGCAGTTATGAAATGTCAAAGAGAAGGAAGATAATTGCTTAATTAGCTTCCATTAAGGGGAGATCTGCATGGACCAGCCCGAGAGTTTGACACAAAATGTCTTTCAGTGCATTAAATGAAGGCTTTATCCATCAAAAGAGCCCAATCTCGTAAATAGGCTTGAAACTGTACTGCATTGCTACGTTGATGGGCTGACCTGACACCACTGAATATCCATTATTGTTTAATGATTGTTCTTCAAATGCAATGGGTCTTCTTCAAATGCAAAAGGTGTTTGTGCAGGATATTTGCATCCGAAGCAGTATGCTCCATCGGGCTTTTCTATCCATACCACCACGCGGTCCACTGCCGGACGCGGCCTGGAAGTTAATCGACGCTGTTTGGTCCAGTGAACGTGATGCTGGAGTGTAAAAGCTCTTTGGGCAAGTTTAAGAGGCCGTTTGTCATGCACCAGATATTTTTATATTCTGCACCATAAATCTGTTTGCCGTATGGAAGTTCAGCTCTGTGTCGCAGTGTTAATGACCTTCTGTTGGCTCTCGTGCTGTATTTACATTTCCTCTGTGTTTATCTCAGTACTGCTGGCCTGTTATTCCCCAGTGTGTCATTGTTTCAAAGCTGGTGCTTCTTGATTTGCTTGAGTCTGAGGTTGATTGACGTCACCAAGTAAAATCCATTGTTTACGGAGCCACAGTCCCTCTCCTAGTCAAGGTTACACCCGGAGCCAGCGGCCCAAACCTTTATCCCCAACTCCTAATTTGTGGAGCGCCATCCATCTTTCTGTGGGTTTCACGCTCTTAACCATGAAATCGTCTACAGGCAGAATTACGTCCTCAATCAGGTCCTTTCTGAAGGCCAGGCATGTTTCTGCCGGTTGCTCATTTGAGTCAGCATCCCAACAAGGGTTCTGTGTGCCAGACCAACGAACGATCATCCATTTTCTTATTTCGGGAATTTTGGCAGATTTTTTTTTTTTTATGTCCATTGTTTTTTTTCCAGTTGGGTTTTCTTCTTTTCTACACTGTGTTGTCTCTCACTGCAGAACTAAGCTGGGAATTAGCAGCAACTTTTGAAAGTCAACTGCGGTCGATGTAGAGTTAGCGTTTGTGTTTTTGTCTCTCATTGTGGGTGCTTCTCTGTTGAAGCTATTTGGTCTTTAATCGGCTTGGATAATTTGGCTTTTTAAAAATTCCGAGATTACGATTGTTTGTGGGGGTCACTCCTCACTTGGGATGGGCCACAGTTATCCAGAATCATCCTCCGAGGCAGATCGCAGTCTGCCGCTTTGCTGCTTCTGTTCTTTGGTCAAGGCTGGGGCCTGTTCCAGTACAGCCAATGATCCCAACACTGCTCCCAATATCAAACTTACATAGAAAACATTCTGAAAAGAATTTGCTTGTAACTAGTGTTTTAATGATGTCTGTTGTCATTAAACATGTCAGAATTCTTCTACAAAGGTCTGATAATTAACTTGTTGCCTCAAATTTAATTGTTAATTTAAAATTATTGTATTTCATATACATAAATACACTGGTAGTATTCTGTAAAAACATAAACAGCAATGTAATTACCAATGTCAAGACATTTGTTTTAATTATTTGCAGTAATTAGATATCATATTTATTTAGCTGCTATGTTCCCCCTACTTGGTCAATAATTCATCATACTGATTAATTGCATCTGTATTATTTTAACTATTTAACAGAAAAATCAAATGATCTTCTTTGCACCTTGGTATCCCTGGCTGACACCAGGAGAAAGTGCTTTCATTTACAAAATAATTGCGCTTCATTTCATAGCGAAGCATGTTAATTCGCCGCGTTCTATCGTACAGTTTTGCTTGTCATGCAGATGCAGGCCAGTGGCAGCTGAATCCATTATGGGCACCAGTGCTGGACTGACTCCAGAGCCACGGCCCCGTCTTGCTGTTCTTCCCCATGAGTGGCCTGGTACTTAAAGACCATGTCAGGCTGTTCCTCATCTGCGAGGCAGCTTGTAGTGTAGTGGGTAAGGCACGTTATTTGATTTGGGAGAGGGGGCACTCCTGCAACACCCTTAAGCGAGGCACTTAACCCGGGAATTCTCAAGTAAAATTTCCATCTGTCTGAATTGAAGTCTCTTTGGACACCAAAAAAACAAAAAAGCACCAGGCAGGCGACTAAGTTTAATTTGGAAAACGGGTGACCTGTGGGTAAATAGGAGAGTGGTTTCAGCACCTCGCATCAGGACCAGACGTGGCCATTAAGCGGGAGGGGACAAGATTTAATGGAGCAAAATAAGGAAGGCGGCTAAGCGGGAGTGACTCGCACAGGCCAGTTTGCCGGGGTCAGACAGTGTTCTTTCAGCTGTGGGTAATTGTAGAGTTTTGGTGCCAGCAGTAGCGGATAATGCTTAGCGACACTCAGATGAGCAGGAGAGCAGCTTGGTTAGGCCCAGAAACCTGTGTTTACTGTTGTTATTTGTCCAATAAGAGCATTTAGTAGCTGCCACCAGTGGATGAATGGAAAACTCCGGAAATTCAATTATAGTCTTTGACATGTGCGGAACTGCTTGAGAATGTGTGGTATATGCTGTAATTACACAATGGGAATATGATTTTTTTTATGCCTCGGGGTTTATGGCATTCATTAATTCTCTGTACGTAAGTGCTTGCAAGAGTTATTGCAGTTAATCATCAGTCATGTTCACAGTCAGTGTCCAAGACTATGAGGAAAACCGCATTTTTGTGTACAAACCTCCTGTCTCGCTAAGTCGCTTTGCCTCGTTTTCCCAATGACATTTACAAGACACAACGCAACAGCAGATAAGCTTTGTGCGCAGTTTTATAGGTAAATGGTTGTAAATTTATGTAAAGTCCTTTAATTGTTGACATTCTGCACATCTCAACAGAAGTGTGAGATTTATACTGCCAGTCCCTGGGTTAAGGGCATCTCGTACTTACGAACTGCAATAAATCCCCAGTGACCGACATGAATATATTTATCATATCATTATCATATCATATCGAACATTTGAATTAAACACAATGATTTGTGATAACGAATGCATGTATTACTTTGCAATTCTCATGAAAACATTGCACAGCTTCAGCGGCTCGTTGGCTCAACATACAGTTCAGTACCTTATGTCTTTACTTTTATTATTACTGTGTAATAATTAATATGTACTGTATTATTATTTTTCCAACTTGCCTAAAAGTTCAACTTAAAGACAGACTTGGGGAATGGATCTCATCCTCCAGGGCTGATGGTTGTCCAACATGTACCCCAGCCTTCTGCCCAATGCTGCCTGTGCCAGGCCCCCGAACCTCACCTCTCCCCCCACCCTGTGACCCAGACTGGGTTCGAAGTTGGATAGACTAACATTTGTATATAAAACTATGCCACAGAAATGAACCCCAGTGACTCGTGTACGAATACTTATCATACCATTAATTTTTATGAGCGACTGATGAGGCACAAAAGGCTCCTAATACGGCAGAGGCCATGTCATCCTGTAGCCGGGAGCAGGAAGTCGTCTGAAAAACAAGCTTCCTCTGAACGCCGCTGCAGTCAGAATAACAACGATGCTGCCGTAATTACAGATTAATGATAAGGGAAACTAATTAACCAAAGGAGGTTTCGGCATGTGAACTGGAGGAATAGCTTGGCTGCGTTTGCCGTCTGGCGTTATTTAGATGAGGCTGTTCGAGTGGATCTAAGGAGTAACATCAGTGACCGGAATTAAGCGAGATGCAGGCATGGCGAGCCGATCATGCAGCAGGGAGGGATGAGTTTAGATAAATCAGGAAGTGACACCGTGGGTCCCTCTCAGAGGCTGCTTGCGAATGTTTTGTATAGGCTGTAAATAAATGATGAAAATGTAAATTGATTTCTTATTGTGTTAATTAATTCCCAGTACACTAGTCCAGCTATATCCATTTTGTGATCTCCAAAGTTCATCAAAATATTAAATACTAATATATATACTGATACATGCCTGATGAGTGTGAATGACATTACACACATGGTTCATGTACATAATTAAGACCATAATTAGAACAAAAGTTTTATCCAGTGTAAAAATACTGAGGTTTCACGTTCCATTTTAATTTTCCATGTAACACACCATACTATCATATGTTTTTTTTTACTGAGGGGTAATTTCTTCACCTAGATAAAGCCGCTGTAATTCAACTTATGTGCCCCAAACTTGGTTTGTGAAAGTGAAATTAAAGTCCACTTCCGAACACATACTTTCTATTTTAAATTATCTCAATCCATCCATTTTCCAGCCTCTTCCCAAGCACAGGGTTACAGTGCAATTTTGTATATATAATATAAATACCTGGGTTGGGGCCATTCCAGAATGCATTTATCAATTCCAATCCAAATCAGGAAATGGAGCTGGAGTTGGGATCAGAAAAAAAAACTATGGGGAACAGAATTGGAAATTAATTCAAATTTCAGGGAGATTTAAATTCCAACTCCAGTTCTATTTCCTGATTTGGATCAGAATTGATAAATACATTCCGGAATGGCCCCAACCCTGATAAATATGTTATATGTCATTTTATATATATGTTATTTGTTGTTATTACTGCATCCCTTTACTTGATGTGTGTGTGTAAATATACACAGTACAATTACATGGGTGTTGACAAACAAGTTATGGCTCAATCTGAATTTCTAAAATAAAATTAATTGGTTTTGCAGAACCTCTGCAATCACATCGTACCCAGATTAATTTAAGCGCCTCTGCAGAAGAAATCGTCCTGACGGCCTGAAGCGGTGCCGCCCTGGATGAGTGCCCCCCGCACCCCTCCAAGCCTTGCAGGGGGTGTGCAGGGCTGTAACTAATGTCTGCCCCCCGCCCCTCGCTGCTGACGCTGACACCATTGCTGCATAAAGGCGTCCCTGACAGTAATCTTGCTCATTGTTTGACAGTAGAAGAAGCTGTCAGGATCCTCAATGCCCCCGCGAAATTGCACCCGACAACAGCGCCCCCCGCAGACCTTTCAGTGCCTCAGCACCTCCTGGGGTGGTTGGTAGGGGGCTCAGGATCTGGGACTGAGGGCGCTCGTCTCTCCTATTTAACCATGCAGACGAACTGTACGACTCCGTCCTGGGGGAGCTGGTCGGTGGCAATCCTGTAGCTGGGAGACACCAGCCCCCCCTACGGGGCACATGGGGTATCTGCCCTAAGGCCCCCCCCCACCCCATGGTACTAATCCCACACTCTGTGGATTAAGCACATTTAAAGCTCAGCTACCTGCTGCTCTTTCATGACACCACTCACATTTCTTCATTCTATATACATATTTCTTTCAACAGTCTTTTTAAAATTCTTGTGGACAGGATCTTATTCTAATTAGTTTCGTTTTATCGACAAACTGACCTATTGAAATGTCTCAGAATTTTTAAATATCTTCTACAGTGAGAGTGAATTGTACCTTCTAAATGTGCCGTTACACTGCAGCTCTCTTAAGATTTGTGTTGTACACCAAGTTTGTGATAAATACATAAAACAAATTGCAGCGCAATAATGGGGTAATTCACAATTATCTTCATCCCTATCCTAAAACGGTTAAAATTTTCCATTTTTCAGTTTTATTTATCTACATACCTGTACCATGCAGAAAAAATTACTCGCAAAAACGTATCGACTAATTTAACTGTCATACCTTGATGACGATGGGAGAAATCATAAATATTCCCTTTAGAAACTGTGTCGGGCAATCTTAGCTGTTAATGAAGAATTTATTTATTTGCTGGGTATTTTAAACAGAGCTGGTTTTTCCTTCTTGACAAGAAAGTCATGGACTCAAATCTGCTTCCTTGAGGTTTCATATCCCGGGAGGGAGAGCGCAGTAATTAGTTTCTCCAGTTAAACACCCAGCTGTAGAAAAGCAGTATAAAATGAATTAAATGTATAACTACGAGATAAAAGTAAAAATGATTATTTTCTTAGCTTGTCTTTTTTGATATTATTGTACATATTACCTTTAACCAACCTACACAGCCAGTTGTGCATTTTGTTCTGTTTGATCACGTTTTAGGTTAGTGTAGGCCATGACATGACCAGCAAAGACAGTTTCCCATTCCTGATATTGTGTACAACTCCTTTTTATTCTAGAGAAGTCAGAACTGATGACTCTCGGTGTCATAATAAAGTTTGAAAGGTTTAAGCGGCTAGATCTTAGAGTGAGGGGAGCAGGAGCAGGATGACAAGCAGATCACAGTCCTCTTGTCGGGTCTGAAACGCTGCACTGAGGATTTTTAGGCTCATAGTCGCTTGTCGTATTTCCCTGTCAGCTCTCAAGCGTTGGCAGATGGTCCTGGGTTCAGGTGGTCGGCAAGCTGCACCATTCCTCCTGTGAGCTTTTGTGTGTGTGTGTGTGTGTGTTTCTAAGAAACCAGGCCACTGTCACATGCAGATCCATGACCAAGTCCCCCTGCGAGAGCGTTAATGTCCCATGTCCGTTTGCACTACCGAGCCAGGCAGGGGCCACGTCTCCAGTGCATTAGGCTCACCACGGGTGATGTGGTCAGAGGGATGTGAGCGCCGCCCTGCTGGAGGGGCAGATCTGTGACTGGAGTGATTGAGTGAGCTGCAGTGTGCCTCAGGGGTCCTGAATAACCTGTGCCCCTCCCCACATGCACACACTCCCGTGTTACTCTGTTCCAGTGCACCGCAGGACCTATCCAACATCTTCTGAAATATTCAAGCGATGGGAAAGATCGAAGTGAGCAGCTCCCAGCAGAAGGAGGTAACGGGACAGGAACCTGTGCGGTGTTTTTATTAACCTCACATGTGCAGCTGACTGGCATCTCAGGAGATGGACATAGCGATCGGGAGTCTGGCTCAAGCACAGCGGCAAAAAGATGTGAGGGGGAAAGGTTGACCTTCCCTCGGAACCGGTCCGAAAAGGCACAAGCCAGACTGCTGGCAGGGTGACCCCAGCTTTATGCTTTCACGCCCATACCGATGAAACGTGAGCATGATTTTAAAAAGCTTTGTTGTAATGGACCCAAGCATTCAGGTGTTAATTCACAGGAATTTTAACATCCATAAATCTAGCTCAACAAAAATTCACTGCCACCCTTTTCTGGATACGTAGTTCAAGAAAATGGATGGCGTGTGTGTGTGCGTGTGCAATATGGATTCTGCGTTCGCCGATTAATGGCGATATCCTGAATGGCAATCTTCCCTCATCTAACAGGTCATTTGACCAGCTCCCCATAGCGCCTCGCCGATTAAATTCCCTCTGACTGTGGATCCTGAATCTGGGTCACACAGACCTTAATCGCATACAGGGTTAGACAATCGTTTCAGCCCTGACCTGCAGGTGGGCGGACTGTGCAGGAGATAAGCATGTTTCACTCTGCCCAGGGGTCTGTTTCAGCTTTTCTAGCTGTTTGAATCAGATGATAATAGCATTCATTTGAGAAACGCCTCCTTGGACCCCCCTGCTGCTGCTGTACAGACCTCCAGCTGGTCATGGAGCCCCCACTGCTACTCTACAGACTTCTAGGTGCACACCCCCCCCCCACCGCCATCCCTACTCTACAACAGCCCCCAGGTTGATAACCTAGGCAATGCAGTCTGCAGACTGAGGATATGAATAAAAATAATTCATCAGAAGTGTGTCACACAGTCCAGGTGACAGACCGAAGGACGTCACTAAAATGCAGATGGAATGTGGAGCGCAGTAGTGGTGAGAAGGTAAGGTGACTCCTCTCTGGCTCCTGCTGGCCTGACAGCCAGGCATCCCGTCAGTTAGGACCACCTCCTGCTGGACCTCTCCTCATCGATCCTCTCTATGATCTACTAGGAACTGCTTCATAAAAACAGTGTTTCTCATACAGCAACACAACACGGCACTCCAACAGCTACCTAACCCCTGCAACCATGACCTGGATTAGTGGCTAGAAGGTGGGTGGGTGGATGGTGAATATTGGTGTACTAATCCCATCCCCAGCAGTGTGATCTTTGTCGCTTTAAGCAGCCTGTAGTGTTCAGACACACCAAAGTTCTGTGTCACATGCATAATGACTTCCAACATCAGTGAAATGCTTGTTCTGGCAGATTCACTGACTGTGCTGTATATATAGATATATTACACATAGTATACTATATTCCCTAAATATACTAGAATGTAATCACACACACACACACACACACACACAAACATACATACATACATACATACATACATACATACATACATAAAATGAATGATATATATTCGTGATTAATCGAAATTAATCCACAGGAACCCTGTGATTAATCTGATTAAAAATTTTAATCGTTTGACAGCACTATTATAAATATATTGCTGACATTGACCTTG
>JAODJW010000039.1:15360598-15381615 GCA_026777045.1 Hyperopisus bebe | reverse complement strand
ATAATAATAAACGTCATCGTGCTCAATACATGCTGACCCACTCTAATGAAAGCCCTGTGTCTTGGGGCTGTCGCTTGCTCCAGCAGCACGCATTGGTTCTCATGAAAGGCACACTTTCATCCAGCTCCAATGTGGACAGCTGTAAATGACTTTCTCAGGCTGGGGAATGTTTCACATGTTTTTGTGTTTGGGTAGAAAAGTCTTAAGGGCGACATCAAGTAAGTATTTCTTCACACCGGTCACTTTGACCAGAAAATACGTTATTGCAATATTGTATGTCATCTTTCACTTTTATCCTGCATCTTTTCAATAATGATAACAGATGAAATATAACAAAAAGTTTCAGTTGGATAGTGCTTGTGCTATGTAAGTGCCCCCCCCCCAGCACAGAGGAGAACACCCCCCATACTGCTGCCTGTACTGCTGTCTTACTGACACGTAGCGAAACAGAGCAATTCCCTCTCTTGCAGATCCCTTATCTGTTACACAAACCTAATTATAAATGTGTGTTTGTGTACTTAGACGCATAACTGCCCCAAAGTACTTAATAAAGAGTGCGGATAAACACTACACCAGTTACTGAAAGGCAGAGTAGTTTAAGGAGGACAGAAGAGAGTGCAGGTTGGTATCAGGCGAGGAAACCTTTGGCTGTCCAGGGTTCAGCCTTTTCAGGCACGTTGACTCTGAACAAGTCAGAAATCACGAGTACGGCTGGAGTGAAGTGTCCCGCTTTTGGACCTCTGCTGGGGCAGTCGCTCATGTTCGGCGCATCAGCCTTGGAGTCGCTGTTCTTGTAAGTGTGAGAGACGGGGTTACTGGCCTTTCTGCTGCCCCTGACTGTGGATGCAGTCTGCATGCGGGGGAGAACTCAGGAGAACACAGAGCAGCAGCACTGATGGTGAGAAAAAATGTCCGACGGGCAGAACGCGATGGCCGCATTTTCTGCTTACAGTTGCACTTCCCGGTGCCGGGTAAAGCGGGGGTGTGCCATTTTTCCTCGCTGAGAGTAAGGTAGTGCAGGAGTCTAGTCCCTTACCGACAAATACATCTGTATCCTGTCTTAGTTTCGCAGTATTTCTGTGCTGTGGAAAGCGTATCTTAGATGAGGAGTGAATGCCAGTCGTAATGGACAGGTCTATGTTAAAAGCAATTCCTGGCTTTTAGGCTGACGGAGAAAACAAAAGCCCTCTGAGTGAATTAAGGGAGTTAATTTTATACTTAAAGATGATATTTCCAAGCAGTGATCTATCTAGAGAGGGCGAGACCCACCCCAGCACGGGATGCCATATTCACCCAATGATACCAGCACTCACTACATTTCAAAATATAATGAAAACATTTATCTACATACATGAGGCAAACCCAGCTGAGAACAGGAGCAAACAGACCTGCGTGAGTCTCTGTGTTTAATGGAAGCTAGTGGTCAAGAGTGGCTAGAGATATATAGTGGTTTCAAATGCCAGCTAGTGTGAAAAATAGCCTTACTGCAGCTTCTCCATGGAAATATATCTGGAAGTACTCGGATCTCTTCATGCTGTCAACACGGAAAAGAGTTTCTTTTGGAAAACTGGAACAGCAGGGATGACCTGGAGTTCCTGAAGTTTTAGGATGATCTATTTTTTTTCCCTTTGGGGATTTGAAAATGATTTCTCCTGATTGGGAGTTCTTCTGTTGAGCTGGTACCTGTAGCTTCTGGCTATTGAGTGTTGATGCTTAATAATTAAACTGAAAGATGGATTATTTTGGGGAGGGATTTTTTTTTTATATTATCATGGCACATTTTGGATGTATTATTCTGCCCTGGGAAACACTAGACTGATTTCATTAATTCAGTTGGCTTAGAAAGTAATTAAAAATGAACTGCAATCTGGATAGTACGTTATACTTAAGACTCATATATACCAGTAATGTCGGTAAAGTGAATGAGATGTGTTACCCTTCTTGTTGCGTGCAGATAATAAGTACGCCCCGGCTGTTACCCTCAACGGCTTCATCTTCATTTTGGGTGGAGCCTATGCAAGGGCCACCACTATCTATGACCCAGACAAGGGCAACATCAAGGCTGGACCCAGCATGAACCATTCCAGGCAGTTCTGCAGGTAGGTGGACAGCAGATGCCGTTGCCGCTCCCAAACCGGGTCATCCCACAGCATCAAACGGGCATGATGTTTTGTACACAAGCGGAAAAAACCCCGTCTTATTGCTGGAACACTCAAGTTGGTCTCTATCCCACTGACAATAAATAAGAAATAAATAAACCCAGAGGAAATGACTGTAATTCGTGATTAAGCACTTGAAGAAAGCCGTTTCATTATACAGCTTCAGCAGGGAAATTTTCACTGTTTGCTAATTACTTCACATAATAGCTTTAAAAATTCCATGTTGACAGAATACTCAACTGGCTCAGAAAAGATGAAAGCGATTTACAGTAGGTATTATCTGTATGATGTCACATGGTGGATGGCTGAATCTCCACTGGGATCGCAATGGAAGTCTGCGTGCTGTTGGGAATAGAAGCTTTGTGCATGTGCTCATCACAGAGACGCAGAGTGAGTCCCCACCCCCAGAAGTGTTTTCAGGAAGAACTGAAGTTCTCCGAGACTTGTCTTTGTAGAGTTTCTCTGTAGAGGAGCCTGGGATTCGGCTCCCGTAGTCTTGGCGTTCCAAGACGTGGGCACGTCTGTTCTGGGTTCGAGTTTGTCTGTAGCGTAGCGCTGGAGTGATATGAAGAGACGTTTCCCACATGCATCTTAAGAGGGCAGCCGCAGGAGAGAAAGCAGAATCAGCTGGGATCACCGGTGACTAGATGAGTGATAACAGCCTTTCATAAGACTGATTAGGAGGAAAGTTTTAGGTTCCATGCTTCTCTGGATCAGGTGTAATCAGATGCCAGGTTAGTTTTCATTGACAAACTTCCACTCTAGTTTTCATATTTCTATTTGCTTGAAACTATTATATGAAAATTATATATGAATGTTTTTAATGACAGCCTACATATTTATAGGTTCTAGTGAACTAGTAGTTCTATGGCTTCGACTTGCAGTTGGCAGGCTGGGAAGTTACTATTAAAGAGCATGAATTATAATTATTATTTGTATGACTTTAACATGAGGTGGCAGTGTGGCTGGCAGTATTTCCTTCCACCTCTGGGACCAGGCTTTGTGTCTCTGCCATGACTCCACATGTGTGGAGTTTGCATGTTCTCCCCGTGTCATCGTGGGGTTTCCTTCAGGTACTCTGGTCCCCCCCCCCCAGTCCAAAAACATGCTGAGTTAATTGGAGTTAGCAAAATCGCTCATAAGCTTGAATGGTGTGTAAGTGTGCCCTGCAATGGGTTGGTGCCCCATCCTGGGTTGTTCCCTGCCTTGTGCCTGTAGTCTCCAGGATAGGTTCCAGACCCCCTGTGACCCCGAATAGGACAAGTGGTTTCAGAAAATGGATGGATGGATCACTTTCACATGTGACCACTCAATATTTTAAGCCTTTAAACAATGTTCTTTAATAAAACGCATTTTGTTAAAATGCCTTCTCTTAATGTAGTCACTCATTTTTAGTTTGCTCGTCATATTTTTACCCAGAAATCAATATCGGCTGCGGTTTAATAGGGCCACTGGTTAGTCCTGTTTCTATTTTAAAAGTATATTCACATTGTAGCTGCCCCATTTTGTCTGCTCACAAAAAAACATTGTTATAAATGGGTTAAAATAGATTATCATCACCAAGTTTAAGGCAATGCCTCAGACATCTGTACTCCTGCTGTTCTGAGTTGTATGGAGAAAGAAGATGTTTAATTATATAATTCAGTTCTGTTCCAATATGCCTGTGTTCTGTTCATTTTTGGATTTTAACACAATGTGACCTCGGGTGATATTCGTTTACTGATCAAAATGGTCTGTAGGATTTTCCCCGACACATTTAAATGAGGACTGCAATTGCCATTTGAATCCCCATCTGAAATGTCTTTTTTTATTCTAAAATCCTGAATCTGAGTTTGTCCTGGAGCATTACACACATCCGATTGTCTCCTTCTCCTGCCTCTAAGTTTATCTGCACATAATAATCAGCCTGGATACATTCTGTATGTGCCGCATTTCTCTGGTATCAGGGCACTTCATGTAAATGGTATCAGTCAAATCCCAAAGGTGCTACAAAACACTAATCTCCTTACAACTGGAAGTTTTAATCCTCTCTATGAAAAACTGTTGTTTCCGTCTGCAGGGAAACAGTCTATTTATAGGGATAAAATTTGCTGAGATTTGCAGTTGTGTTTACTGGATTTCTAACTTCTGCAAAGATGTGCAGAATCGCTGCTCAGAAAACGTTTGGGCAAACAACTAATTTGGCACATTAAGAAACATGTCTTGATGAGAGACACTATTAGAAACCTAAAACAAGGACTTTATGTCTCATTTGTAGATTACAGTTTATTAATGGTATCCAGTTCCTGGTTGCTTTACTTGATTAGTTATATACATCCATCCATCCATCCATCCATCCAATTTCCAACCCGCTTATCCTACTGGGTCGTGGGGGATCCGGAGCCTATCCCGGAAGCAATGGGCACGAGGCAGGGAACTAGTTATATACATGCAGGACTTAAAGGCAAACAAATCCTACTTATGTTTCAAGTTAGAATAACCATTAGAAGACTAAACTGTATCATTACTGCATTAATGCTGGAAAAGCTGTCAAAAATTACTGAGGGTGGCCTGATTATTTATTTAAGACAGCAGTGGCCAATCTTATCCGCAAAGGGGCAGTGTCTATGCAGGTTTTTGGGGAAACCTTTTGCTCAGCTGTTCAAACCCAGGTGTGAGAACTCCTCAGCCAATCAGTCCTCTAATTAGTAATATGATTAGGGAGCTGCAGTGAAAACCCGCACACACAGCGGCCCTTTGCGGATAAGATGGGCCACCTCTGATTTAAGATATGATAAATTCAGGGCAGTTGTGGAAGTTGAGACGAAAAATAATGACTAGTTGTGCTGATTGGTGGCATGGTCTCCTAAAAGAAAACAGATTTAGCAGACAGCAAAGCAGGCGTGACAGCAGATAGATTTACTACATATTAAGTGGAAGTGTCAAGGTAAATTTCGAGGAGGCGGCTTGGAGACCAATGGGGAAAGGGAACCAGGTAAGGTGAGAGAAGGGGGCAAGAAGGAGATGGAGGAGAGATGAAAGAAGAATAGAGTCTTGGAGGTAAACATGCATTCAGAGCTGAATCCAGACCTGTCCCTGGCGTCTCTCCACCCAGTGCTGCAATCCTGGACGGTAAGATCTATGCCACGGGCGGCATCGTCAGCAGCGAGGGCCCAGCTTTGGGCAACATGGAGGCCTACGACCCCTGCAGCAGCACCTGGACACTCCTGCAAAACCTGCCCTGTCCACTCTTCAGGCACGGCTGCGTGGTCATCAAGAAGTACATTCAGAGCGGCTGAGGCGGACGATGTAGCACAGAGACTCTTACTCAGAAATCCTGGGGCGGGCAGCGATGCCACAGGCCCCGCCCCACCGTCGGTAAACCCCTCCCACCTTCGATCTGTACCGAATGTAAATGACATTCTTCACCATTTTGGTGAAATTGAGGCCCAGAGCCTCAGCTATGTAACATAGTCTAACTTACCCACCGCTTGGTGGTTTCACTAGATGTTTGTACTGGTTTCAGCACTAGCTTGTCAGTTTAATTAAAATGTGGTAGCTATCATTTTCCCACCTGTGATCAGTTTTATTAGGTTTGTTCCCCCCTCCTATTACTATAGGATCATGTGCATTCCACGGGTACGTCTGGTTTTTATCTGCGATAACTTAGCAAACAAATTACCCGGAATATAACGACAGACTTCAGGATCAGTCTGCTGCTTTCCAAGTGTTCACTCGCTGCATTAACGGCCTCCTTGCTAACGGCTCCTGTTTAAACAAGGTTATCACCAAACAGATCCGAGGCTCAGACAACAAGAATAACGCCACTGGGGAGAGGACCCGATAGGTGGAGGACGTCCCGAGGAGCACTCGAGTCCCCAGAGTCCGTTTTGGGAGCTTGCAGCTCGCAGCAGAGGCGGGCAGCTTTAGAGACTACAGTGGGGGGGGGGGGGGGGGGCACGGGGGGGGGAGATAAGCTGAAATCTAAAGGGCTGGAAACAGACTATTAAACCATCACGGAGCCATTTCTCTGCACTCGGCCAAAGCACAAATAATCAGAGGCTGAGGTTTACCACGCTCAGTATCAGTGTATTCCTCCACTGATCATCCTTCCTTTTTTTTTTTTTTTTTTTTTTTACACTTCATAAGGTTTGTTGGGGAAATGTTGAAATATAATTGCAAGGGTGGGGAGCAGGCAGTGCTGTAAATTAGGAAAGGAAAAAAATGTTTATTTTAAAAATGAATCGATTCTGTAAATGTTTTTAGAAAGCTGGGTAGATGGACGTCTGTAAATCTGTACGAAACTAAAAAAAATAAAGTATGACAGACAATGACTACTGGGTCGATTTCAGTTGGATCTTGTGAAAAGGCTTCACTGTCAGGGTAGGCTGCATACAGTATCACTGCTGTGAGAACTTAATATCTTTCGTATTGCATAGTTAATTTCCATCACTGATTATATGGTTAACATTTGCTGAAGTTAGCTAAAACTTACATGTCATTAACTGGGGCATTTTGTGTTATTGATGTTATCAAATGTAAGAGCAACGCCAGGCAGAATCAATAGGACACAAGTACAATTTGCACCTTTATTCAAGTATGTCACAGCAGTTTTTAAAAATTTCTTTCAGAAATTACAGTAATGCTTCAGTTCAAATATAACTTACACTAAAGTAACACAAAGATCAAAAAGGGTGTTAAATACACATGATATAACAAAGAGCAAAAAACAACAGCAAAAGCTATAAAACCTAAACAGTTAAAAAAAAAAAAAAAAAAAAAGATATTTTAAAAGAACTTGATGAAGCTGTAATGCAAGGAGCCTAGATTCAGGATCTCACATCACCAACAGAAAGTGAAAGTAAGGGGGGGGGGGTTGTTTAACCACAGACAAAATCATGGTAAGATAATCCAGATATTGTGCTTAGGGGCAAACGATGGCATTGCAACGGCTGACATTTTAAGAGTGCTGTGAATACTGGGGGGAGACTGTGGCCGGTGGGCTGCACCATGTTCTCTATACTCCAGGAAAACAAAGTGGATGTGTGACTGATACGAATGCAGTAATGAAGGGAAGGTTTAAAGGGAAACGAAACATTTGGAGATGTGAAAATCTAGCGAGCTGACGCGGGACTTATCCATCAAGCTGTTTTTTTTTTTTGAGGTTTGATAAAGTTTCTGCACAATGAAGGGGGGAAAATAAAAGACATGTAAAACAATGGCGTAATGGAGAGCAATGATGGTGGATCGTACAGGTTTCAAGTGCAAAACTACGATCTCCTGTCCCAACAGACAGGAATTCTGGATCAGTGGTCTATCACGACAGCTACTGAATATTACTGAGCAATGAAAGGACAGAGAAAAAATGAAGCATTCCTTTCACAAATCCTGCATACCTGACCAGAAAATCCCTTAGGCACCATCCAGTATATCACAGTCTCACCACTAAAAATCCAACAGTGGGGGGGGGAAGTAACCAGCTTCACAAGTGGAACACATACAAACTGAAAGATTAATAATGAGAACCTGAGAACCTGTAAACCCCCTTTTCCACACAAACCTTGCTACACACTATTATGCTACACTGCGATCGGCAAAAATTTAAAAACCCGAGTAACAACGTTTCCAATTTCAATTCATATACAAGACTCTTCAGTGAATATCACACTGCGGAGTTCATGTTCAATAATTACAATAATAAATAAGAAATATACACCCATGAAAAAAAATCCCGAAAGTCCGCCAACAAGGCATAACCAAAGAAGAGAATATGGACAGAAACACAAGCCGTATGCAAGTATAGCACTAAGAACAGAAGCAATTGAGGGGCATCCATCCGAAATCACGAACACAAACAGTAAACGACGTTTCAATTTAAAGTTGCGATTCTTCAACTTGGCTCAAACGCAAAATGAAAACAAAGGAAAGAAAAAACGCTGATAACCGCAGCGGCCACAGGGTTGTCTCTACTGATCCAGTACCTTAGCATTTGGGTCGGCAGGTGTTGCTATGAAATTCTAATCCTAACAAACACTGTTTGTACCCCATGGACGACTTGTCCTTTATCAACGTTAAATAAATTAAGCTGAGGTAGCTGCGTTTTCACGTTAATCCCTCTGTCGTCCATACCATTGTCTTGAAATGCTTCTATTGCATATGTCTGAAAAGCTTCACACCCAAATCGACCCGAAAGGGTTCTGGCATGGCACTGGTCGTGGGAGATTTCAGCTATTGCCAGCACTTATACGAATGGGCTAATTAACAGTGGACATCCCACAGCTAAGCTTCCAGAACCGGGACCCGAAGCAGCCCGACAAAATTCAGCACCCTAAGAATTTTTTTTCTCTGTTTTGTAAACAAAAATATATTTGTCCATATCACGTGAACATCAGCAGTAATTTGAGCCCAACATCAAAAACTCCCTATTTTCAGGATTGGAGGAATAAAGTTCAACATAAAATGAACAAAACAATGTTTTTTATCTGAAAAGCAATCAGCACTGCCTGGAATGACCTTGTTCTTTGTTTGGGAAATGAAAGATGTTAAAATGAATGTACAAAAAATGCAAATAAAAACTGTACATGGGAAAATGAAAAAAATCAATGTGGTATAGAACTCCAGATATTTCCTGCAAGGTGACGAGAACAACACTTCTGAAAGGGACACTGACAATTCAAAGAAAACCCACGAAAGATTGGCACAGACCCTTTCACAAACAACAACGTAACATGCGGACGAACAGAAATAACGCTGCAGTCGCTATGAACGCCTACATCCTGTATTGCTTTCAAATAAAACGGGTGAGATGTATAATGTAATTTTTATCCTTTTATTTTTTTAATTAATAGTGTGGATGCAAGACTCATACATAAACCCCTATACAATACATTGTCACCGAACATCTTAATATGATTGGGTATATAAGGCACATGCTAGGCAGTGCTAATGAGACATTAAATTGAAAGTCAATCCGGTTATTCCAGCTAAGAGTGTGAAGAGAATGTTACGAGCAAGTTCGACGTGTACTAAAGGTAGAATCACACAGTGAACACAGGGAGGAAGGTTCTGACCAGCAAATGTTACGACTGCAGACGCTAGCAAACTCCTCCAGCTCTATGTAATTTATTGATGCCAGATTATTTTTGGTTTGTGAGTACTAAGACACAAGATGTATATTAGAATTAGTATAAACTATCAGACATTTAGCAAGTGCCTTTTCAACTTTCTAAACTTAGAATTTCAACACGGATCGTGTGAAGTTTCAGGTGTTTTTGGAAGGAGGAACACGGGAGAAATGCTCTAATCTGAGAGGCCAATACCAGTGAGGGTGGTGGCAAAATAAAAAAAAAGAAAAATCAAAAGCCACCCACGTGCTAATTAGGCTGGACAAATTTTGTTTTGGCAACAATTGTCAGAGTATGTGAGAAAACATATTTAGCGATTCCAGTTGAAGTGTATTTGAGGAAAGAGAGAGTCGCGGCTTTGAGGACAGTCAAAATGGCGACGAGGTTCACGGGATATGTGGTTTTCTGACCCCACCCACCCCCCCACTCGTGAACATACCTCAATCACACTGCAATGTCACTGCTGGTGTGATACCAGGGGTCTGAAGACCCCCTACCCCCAGTTAAAGCCCCTTTACTGTTACAAAAAAAAAAAAAAAAAAAATCACCTTATTTATCTAAAGAAAACCAAGCAGCAAATGGATATGATAGCACCAGGCACAGACAGCATTGGTGTGTGCATCTCATTGACATAAAGAAAACCTTAATGAGTTTGTGTTTGGTTCTGTAGACTGGTCCTGTCCAGGTACCTGAGACGATAGCACCAAAGTCACCGATACAAGTGTTCCTTTTTTCCTCCGTTTTTCCATTAAGACCAAGACCACAAACTTGCTTGGCTTTGAAGAGAAGGAAAATGGCTCAAAAAAGGCTGGTGTCCCTCAGAGGAATGTTTGGAAATGTTCAACCCTCCTCTCCATCTCCTAAAAGACAGACAGACATCATCATTACATTGTTCAAACATGACAGCTGAAAGGCTGGGGGGGGGGTTAGACCTGGCAAGCAAAGAGGTATTTTCGATAAACTTCACATACAGACTCAGCCCGCTGTTGTAGAGGGGAGACATTCTGTGGTTTTCCAATCACTGGCTTACTTCTCTCTCCTTTTGTGTTTATTTGGATACATGGCAGAAGCAGAACATGCAAACCCCCGCTGTCTGCAGTCACTGCAGGAGGCTGTGCTTACATGCACCCATTATAACGGGAAAAGGGTGCAAAGATTTCCACCAGTTACCAGATGTCTTAAACCTCCAGCATTGATTACCAATTGGCAGCCCTGTTAACCACTGCGCAGATTCCCGTCTGTCACTGCAGTCATTAGGGCTGTAGGCAGGATGACACCGACCCCCAGCTCCCTCCCTGACCCATGGTTGCTGCCTCCTCCCACCTGGACAGTCTCACATACTACACCTGCATGTTACATGTGTAATTATACACAGAAAACTCGCAAGTACTGCTCAGCTGCTTTTGAAGTTCCACTGTAAAAGTTTTTGACAAACACCAGAATACAATTTGACCGACTGGCTGGCTGACTAGTTAGCTGTTTGACTGACTGAGCTGATGATTGGTCATTTAGTTTTTTGACACATCATCATACATTTGTTGACCTATCACTGCAGGAACTAAATTAAACGGAACCTGCTGGATCCATTTACGATTTCTTCCAAAAATATCACCACAAGGCTGAGAAAACTCATTCCGGCACACAGACAGACACATGCACACAAGACCAGACATGCACATAGACCCCGAGGAGGAGAGGGCCCCTTGCAGGTGTGAGTGATGCTCTCACAGTGCGTTAAGCTGGCTCCTGGGGCAGTCGCTGTGTGTTGCCCTGGTGACAGCATCAAAACAAAGATCACTGGTGGGTCAGGTGCAGCCAGCCTGGGGCACTTATCTCCACCAGGAAGGACGTTTCAGCTGCATCATCATGCCCCATGAAAGAAGTAGGAAGCACTAAGACACTGCAACAAACTGGGTCCAGAAAAAGAGGGATGCAGTCACTGATGTTCAGGGTGATTGCGTGTGTCTTTGTGTTTATAAGCATTTGCTCCCGTGAGAGAGGCTAATGGCCGAGACCAAATACACCGTTCTTGAAAAGCACAATATGAATTGCGTTGTGTTTAAAAGGTATAACGTGTGTCAAACGGGAAGCGTCCCTGCAGGCGGCATCCTATCGCGGTGTTCTCCAGCAACTGTGCCAAACTCCAGCGGGCAATGCAAGCACACACTATTACTGGCAAAAGCTTATTTTCTAAACTCCAAAATGGGCACAGCGCCATCGCGAGGCTGTAGGGATTCATGGATTAAAAGCCACACATGACACTTGACAGCGTCCTCCTGGAAAAAGCCTGTTGGGACCTACAGGTGTCAAAACCAGAATAAGAATCCAAGGAGATTTGGCCCAGAAAACATTACAGAGGGTTTATATAATCTTAGCTGATCTATTGAGCTGGAACTTAAAGCTACGACGCCTTGCCCTCCCGTAGGAGACACCAGGACTCAAGCTGCGTACGGTCATGTTTCCTATGGGCCAGTGATTCGGGGGACACACTCTCCCCATCTCAGAGGCCAGAAGGGGCACGACTGTGCTGCTGATGGGCAGCCGATGACTGCGGGTCTGACCCTGGATGAAACTATTCACAACTACAGACGGGCCACCACTGAAGACTGAGGAGGGAACAGCAGGGATTCATCTGCCTGGCAGGAGAGCAGCATGTGAACACGGGTGTTGTGACCAAAGAGAGGAAAACGCTGAAACCCACTCATTAAATGCAGTGATCGTCCAAAAGTGCTGCAAGGTGGGGAATCCTCGCTGAGGCGGGCTGCGCAGCCTGCCAGTGAAGCTAAACGAAATAATGATTAAATAAGTAGCAGATTACAGTTGACAATGATACATAATTAAATGGATGGTCCTGGCTGGACTGGGCTCTCTACAGTGACCACTTTTACTTGCAGTGCACTTCCAAAGCGCAGAAGCAGCACAGTTAAGTGACCCAATTCCTAACGTCTCTGCTGTTCAGGTCTCTCCAGCATCTTGAGGTCCAACACAAGTGCACATTTCTCCTGACATCTTTAGCTCGCCTGCCTACTTCATAAGAATTTACACACTCGAATGTGCTCTACACACTGTCCTATAACCAGTGTCTAAAACGGCAGGTTAGAGCATGTTTGACGTCTGCACAGTGGCAGCAGAGCACAGTTATGAGTTCTGTCACGTCTTCATCCTGTGACAGTTTGGCTTTAGGGAGCTTAGTTCCATTTTTTTTTTTTTTTGGAGGAGGAAAATGATCCGCGGTTATGCCGAGAGCGTGTGGTCCGCATACACTGGGCTGCTTGACATTCTGCCCGGCTCGCCCCTTCCAGGCAGTAGCTAACAGCTTTCAGCCAGACGGGCTCGACGTGCAGGCAGGGGACAGGGAAGCACTCTGGGGGCTCGGACTGCTTTATCAAAGGGGCTGCGTGTCACCAGAGATCACCAGCAACCGAAAACACACAATTCTAGCAACTGTCAGTAACCTGCAAGTATTATTCATGATGATTCAATACAGGACATCATTCCAAGAAAGCTGTCATATTGTGTTTTACAGTAGGTTTTCCTACTGGGAATTAAAGAACTAACAGTTTCCAACAGGGGGGATATGAAATAATGAGTAATGGTGTCTATAAACATATAAATATCTTATATTAGAATTACAACTGGAGTGGAGATGAGTGTCTTGGTCAGAACTGACAGTGATAACAGCCAGGTGGTCAGATGATGTTCCACCTGACATTTGTCAACAGGCAGAGCTGTGATAGGCCTAAACTTCATGTCTGATAAGATTCCTGAAGCAACTGATCATAGCCTGGATAAGCAGAGTTGATCACTTTTCAGAGGTGATCAAGTGAGGATTGATTTTCCTTAAGGCAGTCAATGATGCAGCAATTCATTGATGCAGGCGCACAAACAGACAAACTAAGTGGGGCCTTTCAGAAGGTCCCTTTAAAGTCTGCTAAACTACATTCAGTCAACCTCCATCGACAACTATTATCGGGAGAAGCTCATTCCAACCTGAATGACTATAGATGACTTCCACACGAACAGTAAATATGAGCAAACTCTAATTATGGCACCCTAGTGATAGAGCAGGAGTTGCCTGTATAAGTGAACCTTGCCTGCGGCCTGCGGTGTCCCTTCCCACGTCACCTCCATAGTTAAGAACTGTGGGAAGCACGCATTTCTGCAATCTGTTTGGGAAAACACAGCCAGTGCAGCTGCACTACAGCCCTATCAGTCTGCAACTTCCTTCAGCAGCACAGATTACCTCCTATACTCCAACCTCCAGCAGATCACAGAAAAATACACTGACACTGAGGTAGGTCTGACACTGAAGGAGACCTGCCAGCCACAGGACAGGTCAGGTCAAACATTTGCATGAATGCTCTTCGCTACAGCTTAATTATGCACATAACAGACAAATGGAAATATAAACACTGTTGAAATAAATCCCTCTTTAAGCAGCAGCTCTGGGCAGGTTGAGCAGTGCAGGGGGTACGCTCCAGGACCGACACACATTGCCAGACTGCGCTTCACTTAATATTTCATTCATGCTTTATAGCCAGACACACTAGGCGACGCCTTTAAGGGTAAGATCAGCTTTTATGTACACAGGGCTGGCTTAAGAACACCTCCCCCAGCGAGTGGGGCATGGAGTCAGCCAGCTAATCCCCAAGCAAGACGAGCAAGGAAAACAAGCAGGGCGACCACCACAGTAAGATGGTGCGTGCAGCTAGCAAGGGTATGATAACGGTACCTGATGCGCAGTCAAAAACTCAGGGCTCTTATCGGTAATCTGGTCTCGCCCTGAGGAACCAGCAGCTCTAGCAGAACTACTCTGCTGGGCAGAGCAAACATGCAGACAGGCTCTAAACTCCGCCTCGCCTGGGGCACTCAGGCCTTGTTCTGTTTCTTTTTGCTGAGGCAGATGGATGAAGTAAGTGAGCCTTGGGAACACATCAGGGCAAGCAGAAGGTTCCCGCGGTCAGCAGCTGCCAGGGATCTGGGTTGGAGAGAGCGAGCCGACTTACCTCCGTCAACAGGGTCTTGTCATAGTCTCCGCGATGCTGGTAGATGCACTGGCTGAGCACAGAGTACAGCCTCTCCAGCTGGTCCACCGTGTACCCCTCAGACTTTTGGATCACCTTTTCCAGAAGGTTCTGAAATGACAAGAGATTGTCAGCCGGACTTGGATGAGAACAAGAACTACAGCTCATCACAACCCGACGTTACGATTACCGTTATCACAAAGCACACTCAGCAAAGATGGGAAATTGCTCAAGACTTTGAAACCTCTCCAAAAGCTTCTGAGAACTCATAGCTAAATCCTTTGTGTGGGAGATGGGAGGGTTAGAGTTTATGAGGCGCTGGAAGACCTCCTAGAACAGATGGGAACAGTTCAAGCCGGATGGTTATCTGAACCAGAGGGACACCAGTGTGCTTCAGGGAGGCAAACGCTTCGTTTATTTAAACTAGGGCCAGAGGGTGCTGGGGAATTGGGCTGACCAGATGGGGGAGGGTACAAAAGCTGAGGGTCATTTCAAAAGCAGAGCCGCGAGTCCGGAGCCCCTCAGAGATGTGGCTAAATGACAGAAGCGCCTGACTGAAAGGCAAAAAGTATCGAGGCCATCACGTTGAGAGGCAAGCGTGACTTTGTCAGAATAACAAAGACATGGCTGGGAAGCAGAGAGGAGAACGAGTAGAACATTAATAGACGCTCTTTTTTATAAGACCAGCATGATACACAAGGGGATGGGACTGGAATCTAGCTAAATATAACTCCCAGGCCAGGGGAGCGAGTCGTGTGGAGGCTGTACGGCTGAGGTCTGAGAATGAGCACGGCCTCTATGGCAGCAGGGCCACTCGATATGCTACCAGATTCAGATGTCAACTGTAGCCATGGGTTATGCAACCTGATGCAGCAGTAATTGGCGAATTTCCATCTTTGGTTGGTGGACCAGGGATAGGATGTGTAAGAGGGACTTGATTGAACCGTACAAAGATGTAATCTTTGAAGTGTTATTGCAGGGATATTAATTCATCAGGCCAGTTCTTGTGCATAGCCTGGGACACAGCAGGAAACATTGAGGTTACAGGATACCATCTCTGGGAGCTACACCACAGATAGTGGGATTTCAGACATATATTCAGGGCTTTAAAGGAATGCATCATGGGACCAGATCAATGAGGTCAACTAAAACTGCTAAACAGGAGAGGCGGAGGTGGTGGAAAGAAGGGAGCATTCAAGACAATACAAGAGACTGAAAACATCTCTGGCAATGCAGTAGACGGCTGGAAAAAGGTATAAAGAAGAGATCACAAAAGCTACGGGAGGACAAGCAAACAGATCAGCGTAATGATGCTCAGACATTCCTTCCAGTACAGCAACACCAACAGGTGGCAAAAGGTAGAAGTTACTTGGCTGCAAAAAAAAGGTAGCATGTAGATGACAGGAAAACAAATTCACAATTTTACACAGCAGTTTACTCGGGAGGAAGCAAGAATACCACATATTCCACACCTGAATTACAATTTTATACTAAATATGCACAATATTGAATTATTACAATAAAGGGATAGTATTAAAGCTGATAGGGATATTTTCTTCACAAATTCACAGTAAATAAGACCAATCTAGGTAACTGACCAACTAATCTTACTCTTATTATGGGTAAGAGTATGATGGTAAAATGGTTACGAAGGTTATTTAGTCTAAGGTAGGAGAAAACATATGAAGAGGCAGTCCTTATGGATAAAAGAATGGCACAATTTAGCTACAGAGTTTAAAGAAAGCAGAGGCCGACATTATGAAACCATATATTATTGAAAGTCTATTAAAATTCTTAACACAACATGGAGCTGGGAACTGTAATGCACATTCAGAAGCAACACCTACGTACGTAAGAGGGAGAACCAAGCAGGACGATGACAGAACAGAATTTAGTATTTCACACAGCAGTTCAATCAAGAGGAAACAAAAATACCACATATCACACACCCAAATTACAATTTTATACCAGATATACACAATATCTAATTATTACAATAAAGGGATAGTATTAAAGCTGATAGGGGCTCTGCCACTTGCCACTGTTTTTACCCCCTTGTTTTCATACATGTTTCCTCATTTTCATACGTAGGTGTTGCTTCTGAATGTGCAATAATACTGTTGGGCTTGTTCGCCCCCCACTGTGAAGTTGTGAAGAAAAATGACTGGTGTACCACAAGGTTCTGTCTTGGAGCCATCATTCATTCCAATCCACATTAATTAAAATTCCACACAAGACAGATACTGGCATATTTAATAAACCGGTTAAATTTGCAGGTGGCACAGAATCAGGCCACACAGCTGAAGAGCTGCCAGAACCTAGACGCGATTATGCAGCGGGGAGACATTTAGCAGATAAACTACAGTGACGATCAATGCTAGTTAACTCATCGGGGGAAAGTACGAATATACAGACACACTCTATTTGGGGGATAGGAGGGTGACAGCAGCCGCTGTTCATAAAGACTCAGGTGTTTACAAAGAAGCCTCCCAATCTGCATTGAGCCCCCCATGCAAAATAAAATGCTTGTACAGCCTTGTATAATCAGAGCATTGCACTAGCTGTACCGTGTACAGCTCTGATGGCAGCAATAAAGATGCTTTACAGTTTTAGAGCGAGTTCAGCAAAGAAAATCATTCCTGGCCTTAAACTGTTACTAGTCTTGATCAAAAGTGACTAAGGGGGAGCACAATCTGAGCATACAAAATTTTGAATTGGACAGACAAGGCCAGACCTGCTAATGACAGTAATCACAGATAAATGAGGCCACAACCGGGGGGGGGGAATGGCCAGGCCCCGTTCTAAATCAGGAGGTTATTTTACAGCCAGGCTCCCCGGAGTTGAAGTACAATCCTTTCCCTCCGTTAAGTAATAGATCAGATTTCTTCATTTTAGCTGAACTACCTGCAATTTTTTGTGTTCTGTTGAATGTGTACTTAAACGTGGTACAGCTACATCTATCCAGAAGAACCAGCGTGTTCCACAAACACATTACAGTGCAGGTCTTCATCGTATTAAACAAAAAAAAGAATACATGACATTGATTGCTATAATGGTGCGGTCTGTGACAGAAATGTGGCTAGCAGAATGACATCTCCTTTGCTGTTCACTCATTCACGCCATCTGCAGACACCCAATGGCCGGTTTCCCCTTTTTTGGTCAGATAATGACCTATGGTTTCTTTTTTACTTGATAGAAAAGTCTCCTTTTCTCATCCCATGACGACTTTTCGTTGGGTAATTAAGGCAGGGTGCTTATTTATTCATAATAAATGAATAAAATGGTGTTAAGCCAAAGGAAACTTGAACTGGACAATTCAATGACAGCAGCAGCACAAACTATATAATTAAATTATTAATTCATAAAAGACCCAGTTCACACTAATAAAAAAGGCTTAAAATTTAAAAATGTCAGTTTCTCACATCCATCTCACAAACATTTAAATTGAATTTGCTTGTCCAGAGCTACTGATTTAAAAATGCTGTTCATGGTATAGCAACCATCTGTCAATATTTCACCCCATAATCTGATGCAATGGCCTCCACAAATAACGGGCACGGCACAGCCCCCTCCGGCGACTCCCGGACATGGGGGGCGGCTGATGTAACCTCTACCTGCCAGCCATCCAGACTGTGGAGGACTGATCAACACCCGTAACAGCACTCTGCCAGAAACAGGCACTTAATAACCACATCCATCGGCATGGCTGCCAGGAGTGGATGGGGCTGTTTCGGGGCACTGGACGCTCCCCCTCTGTCTCTAGCGGGGGCGGGGCGGCATGTCATGTCACCCTGATGCTTTTATATATAGGGGCCTCGGCCATAAAGAGCTGGGTGCTGTATCCGGCCACGCAGCTCAGGTGAGCCAGGAACAGCAACCCGAGATGTTCAGCCTTGTTAAAATTTCACGTTTCTGCAATGAAGAAAAAAAAACAACAATAATTGGATGCAATGAAGAGGATGAAGAAAATCGTGGCTGTCAATGTGATTTTTCCTTTTTCCCCCCAAGAAGTTTGTTTTTTTTTATCCCCTGGAATCTTGATGGTTGCAATATTACAGGTTGAAAAAGATCTGCTATGATTTATCTTGGTTTCATTTTTCACATCACGAAAACCTGCAATTTTATAGTTGCATGCACACTAAGCCAATGGCAGAAAAACCAGGACCAACCAAGGCCAACGAGCAACCAGTCTTCTATCAGCTGCCATTGGCTCCTGTCCATTGTGTAAATTTGCACTGGAACACACCAGCACTACAAGTAATGGTTGACATACAGCCCAATCAGAAAACTCAATTTCGCCAACCAGCTTCGACGCAGATGCTCAATATGCTCAATTGGCCAAAACAGCGGCAACAGGGACCATGTGCGGCTGCCACACACACACCAGCCCAACAGGCAGTCGCTGACTGCCACCAACAGCCCAACAGCTTCCGAAAACCAGCTAGGTGCGTTCCAGGTTTAATAGGGGTGTGAAGACTTTATATCCACTGTTAAAGAACAAGCAACAAAAAGGAAAACAGATGAGAATAACTCAAGGTCCCTTTGGCTTGTTTGTTCAAATCATAATTTTCAGTTCAGTGGCAACCTCTGCTGCACATTTCCATGTTTATACTACAACACAACGAATAACAGCTATAACATAATATCCTTTCCTTGCCGAAAAGCTCATTTTACTGGCACGGCCAGCAGCACAGGAGATAAACATTCAATGTGCGACCAGGGCGGTTTTCTTTAGTACTGCACTACTGTGTGAGCGCATTGACAGAGTGGGAGTGAATCCCATCTCTGCCTGTTTAGGAGACCCAGCTGAGGGATCCTCGAATCAGTGCGATATCCGCAGGGTTTGGCTCTCCGGGACCTTGCGCTTGATCAACTCTCAGAAAATATGCATCTACTCTGCCTGCACGCCAACGCGGTGACTGGATCTGGTCTCGTCCAGGGAAAATAAGCACGCACACTGGATTTCTGGCAGGGTCCCTTTATGCAGACTTAATGCAAACATGACTACAGACATCCATGGTGTTTCAAACGAGCATGCGTGCAGATAGTCAGCGCCGGTCCGCTTACGACGTGACACGCTAGTCACCCGCAGACGGCTGCTCCTGTGAATCACATCCCTGCCAATCCGCATCCTCTGCCTCCCCAGAATCACATGGTGCTCAGTGCTATCGCCAGCAACAAGCAGCTCACAGAAACCCGACATCTATCTATCTATATCTATATATATACACACACACACACATATGCATATATACATACATTATACACACACACACACACACACACACACACACACACACACACTTGTGATCATCGCAAAAACAGGAAAGCATGTTTTGCTCAATAATCCAGACAAAATGGGATATTTTTGTTAAAATAAAAAGAAACCCTAAACTGGGAAAATATTACTTTGTAAGCAACAACGTGTAGTGTGACATATGGCCTTTAAAAATCAAAATGATACAGGAATATAATTACTAAAGTTTCATTAACAAGCTACTGTGCAATTAAGCCAATACACACTGCTGAAATCTGCAAACTAACTTTAATTTACACATTAAAGTTATTTACAGTGCAACACTATCCTAAAATTAGCAAACTTATTTAAGATAAACCATTAAACTGCAGTTCTCATTGCTAAAGTGCTTTATATTAAAACATGATTATCATGGAACTGAAAGCAAAATAATGAGACTATTAAACATTTTAAAAAAAACCTTTAAGCATCTCTTAGATGCTTTAAAAAACTAATCAACAATAATACGCTTACAGTACAATCCAAGGAGGATAAAACTGAATGAGGCATTCCAGCATATGAAGGAAAGTTCTCATACTGAAGTGTACTATACAATTATGCTGCCTTCAGAAAGTCTTGGCTTAGAAATGACATAATTGCTGTTGATGGAAAAAGCAGCGTAACATAATTAACTTCTTCACTGAGAATGTTGGCTCTAACATATACCAGACAATCATAGCCAAACAAGAGGATGTAGACAATGACAGTGATTAGCAGAGGATCAGGGTGACCACAACATACACACCTTCCATGCCGTGATGCTGTTTTTGCAGTTACTACTGTATGTGTACATTAATTCCACATATAGGCACAGCCTCCCTTTAGAAAAGCTTACCCCCCACCCCCAATTAAAATTCTACATAGTTCAAACTGTACATTTCAAAAGCAAACAGGTCAGCGTGGGCTTCAGAATCAATGTAGCAGGTGTTTGTTTAAAACAGGTAGTCATCACTGCACCTCTTCAGGCTGAGGGCATCAAAACATGGTTTCAAAGGGAGATGGCCATCTGTATCCACCAGCTTTTTCCAATAATTTTCCTCCCTGGTTTTGCGAAAGTGATGCAGTGCATTCTGGGAGAAATACTGTGTTCCAGGATGCTACATATGGAGCCCAAGAAAATGGGAATCACTACATCATGGATTATAGCTTTTTAAATGTGGACATTCTACAACTATGCATCGACTGAACTTAGGAAGGCGTTGGCGTTTGTTTCGGGGCATGGTAAATGCCAGACCCAAGCAAGTACCTCACTGAGATGTTGCTGTACCATACAGCAGACCACCTCTCCCACCCCCCCCCACACACACACACACAATCCCAACAGGAAGGCTTGGAAAAACCTTCCCAGACCTCTAGCTTCTGCATCACGCAGAGTCACCCCTGACAGCGAGAGCAGAGCGTTGAGCCACACCTGCCCCCCCCCCCCCCCCCCCCC
>JAODJW010000039.1:15317098-15335511 GCA_026777045.1 Hyperopisus bebe | reverse complement strand
GAATGTGCCATAGAAGAGGGTGGGGTGATGTACACATCGGTGTGTTCTGTCACCTGGCTGGTACAATCCCCCCCCCCACAGGCTCACCTCCTCGATGTCCACGGGCTTACTGAAGATGCTGAAGCGCTTGTCGGTGGCCAGGCGCTTGGTGACGTCCCTGAGAAAGAGCCGCAGCTCCCGCAGAGTGTTCTCCTCCTGCTCCTCCAGGCGGCGCTGCTCCTCCGGGGAGAGCTGCCTGGGGCCTGGGTCCTCAGCCGGCAACAGGACCTCTAGGGCGCGCCGGGCTGGGGGACAGGACAGGGTGATCAGTTACACCGCAGCCAGAGCGAAACCGGCCAGCTAAATTAAGATAGAATATGCATTTCAGATTCCGCATTCTTGCAGTGATGATTCCACCCCCACACCCCGGGGAACAAAACGACATTGTTCAGGCGTGTTCGGGTGTCTCAGTCAGTGATTAAAGGTTTCAGCGAGGAGCCAAGACCAGCCGGGTGATCACTCTCATCAGCGCTATCGGGGAAGGCAGGCGTCACGACAACTACGGAACAACGGAGGGGGCTGGATAACCCGCTTCTCCAGACCCTGATAGAAGTGCGTCTGCTGTATTATACAGCGGCCCCCCCGCAGAGCACAGGCAGGTGCCCCCCACTGTGCCTTCAGAGGGGAATCTGCGCCGCATTTGCATTTGAAAGCTCTCCACTGTCGAGTCCCGTTCACTCGCCCCCGGCAGGATTAATTGAATCGGACCCCGCCCTGGGAGCTTCTGGCACACGGGCATCGAGGCACGCAGGCTCTCATCCGACATCCTGAATTTCCCGGACGGAGTGAAGACGAGGAGAGGTGATGGAGCCACAGGCTTCATGTGAGACCGTGAAAACACAACAGGTCATTCAAAGAAAAAAAAAAAAAAAGGCGTTTCCCTGAACGTCGAAAGTAAGATCACTGCGGGCTACTTATGCTCACACTGGGCACATTTGGTCTTCTGGCTGTGGGTTTCGCAGATGGAACGGGAGTCAATCGAATGGTTCCCCTTCCGGGAAGGAACCGCAGAAGAGACGCGAGACCCAGGACAATGTCGAGGCCGCCCACTACACCAATTGGAAAATGTGAAGCACTTATGAAGCACACGCACTGTACGCTGCAGACAAACAGACCACCTGCACCTTTAGAAGATTAAAAAACCTTGCACTTTAAAGACACGTTTCATAGTGCAGTCCATCACATATCACCTTAAAAAAAAAAGTATGACTACATCAAGCATGGCCTTGTTTTTGGTAAACAGAGCCGTTCTGCGAGGGAGGAACACACCCCCCCCCGCTTCATGCACGAGCGAGCGGGCGGTATAACCACTTAATGAAGGTCAAAACGAAGCAGCCCAGGGTGACGCAGCTTCATCTGGAGTCGGGGGGGCTTTATAGGCAGCAGCCAGTTTCCTGTTTAATGTCTCGGCATCAGAAATCCACTTGTTTCTGATCAGCATGCTCTCGGCTTCAGACCCCAGCTGTGCTCTCAAGCGCCTTGCCAGATCGNNNCACCCCCCCCCCCCCGCTCAGAGCTGTCGGAGAGAGAGGCCGTCTCGAGGAGAGCAGAACCCTTTCAAACACCAGTCAGCCAGGCGGCAAATTCAATTTGCGTGAAGGGCGGCACTCGAGCTGCCGCTTACATCATCCCCGTCGACAGCGGCGACTTCAGACGCTCTTCTTCCGAGACAATAACTCTGTGTCGGAGTGCGATGTACCCAGAGTCCGGGAACGAGCAGCACGGGGGCAGAACCGGAGACGGCGGGCCGCGGCAGAGCTGGGCCGACGTGACAAACGCTTTTAATTCCACGTTTTGACTATGACGGAGCTGCCGGTGTCGGCTAGGGACGCCGGTGCGTATTAAAGGCATTAAAACACTCTGACAGAGCTCTTCAGTGGGACGGTAAATCAGAGGGTGAGTGGGGAGGGGGGCGTACCCGCTCTTCTGTTGCAGCTCGGCGCCTGAGCCGCCTGGACCAGGATCAGGTCTTGGAAGAACTTCCTGCGGTCGTCCTCGGTGGGCCGGCGCAGGTGTACCACCTCCCCATACTGCATGGTGAAGAGGCGCTTCAACTGCACAGACACATGGACATGCAGGGGATGAGCGATGCCGAGGTGAAAGGTCAGTCAGCCGCACACACACACATAGGGACAGCAAGGGATAAAGCGTGATGGATGATGCTAGATGGCTAACTGGGCCCAAAAAAAGGATTTTTGTAACCCGACCCCACCTCCCAGCCACCGCAAAACTTTAACCATCAAATTTGGCAAAGGCTTGTGTGCCACTCCTCCACAGGGCTAGGGGGCGCTGGCCCTATCCACCACATCCAGTCCACCGAATGGGCCATTCACTGTCAACTGCCTCCACCTCTAACTCCAATGATTACATTAATTTTGTTCAAAGAGCAGGTACCTTGTCAGGTTTGTGGGTCTCACTCAAAGCCAGTTCCCCCCTTGCAGGGCAGAGAAAACAACCTAACTACCCCAACCCAGGCGTGAAGTATGGACCCCAGAAAAGGCAAAATCAGCTTGTGTTTACAAGCAGCTGCTACATGCGCTCTGAATTGTCCAATTACCCAAAACGATTCCTATAACAGATCAGACCTAATAGACACCTGAAACCCAGACAGTTACATCTCCTCTGCTCAGGCAGCCCGCGAGCTAAACAGGACAGACATAAAACACCAGGGTCAGGCCAATGGGATCCTCAGTCTACATGCTGAACTCCACACGAGGGAATATCAGCAGAGAAGCTGTGCTCCAGCGTCAACCACCTCCCATGAGAAGATGTTTTTAAACTTGAAATACTTCATTTTGCTCCAAGATACAAACATACCATTCCTTAAACATTATATTTAATAAAAATAAAAAAAAAAAAAAAAAAAAAAAAACCTAGAACCTTGGGCTGGTCGTAAAAGCAATAAGCATTCAACCCTTTGTCTTTGTGCGCTCCACAAAGACAGACGCTGAGCCCAGAACAGACACCTGGTAATTATCTTAATTCAAGCGGATGAAGAAGGCGCTGAACTGGGAACCGGCTTATTGGCTGCGCATCAACGGACCACAGAATGAAGATCCGAGACGGAGCCAAGGTGAAAGTCAGACAAACACAGCCTCAAGGGCGGCAAGTAGAGCGGCAAACTTCCCTGGCAGAGCAGCTCTTCTGACATACAGATGGGGCGGAACCGTGGATTTGCGCTTAATCCGTTCACTTAAAGCCATTTTATCAATTGAAAACTCAACAGACGAAGATTCCTCATGAGCGAATCCTGTTTCGGAGCATCAAGCAGTGAAATCCCCAAGCTGGGATTTACATTTATGATGCCCCAGTGTTTTTTTTTAAAAAAATAAAAGTAGTGCCACGCAGCCCTTTGTGATGCCGTGCACGTGGAGCGCTTCTACCCCAGTCCATTTACCCCCAGGTTTGAGCGTTTAAAAAGCCCATGCCGTCCTCACGCTCCCATCAAACATGGCCAAGCGGCAGGGATGCAGCGCACGAGCTGCCCTCCCCGTTCCCGTGGTAACACACCCCTGATTAACAAGGCCCCTCAGCAAGGCATCCTGCCAGAGGGACGCAGGTGTGTAAAAGCCTGACAAGCCTCCGCGTGTCGGGGTGAGTGACAGCCCCCCTCCCCCGAGGCCCCAGCCTGACCCACTGAGCATACAGCCGTCACTCCAAGATCTCTGACGCTCCTGACGTAGCCTGCCACCACCTCACCCCCGGTCATGTCCAGAAGCACACTGGAAATCTAGCAGCTGGCGTCACCTCAAAGCCAGTGACCATAAACAGCACATTAAACTCAACCGCCGCTGCTGCTGGTCTTTCTGATACGACTGGATCAGGGACGTGACAATGACTGGAGCATTTCACTGCAATCACGCCGATTGCCTGTGATGAAGCAGAAACAGGTGACAAGGAGTAACACAGTGAGCCCTGAAGGCTGATCTATACACTGGGGTCTCGCACCTCCCCTCTACCACAGAGTTCAAAACGGGGCGAGAAAAATGGGAAGTACCAATGCAGTCAGGGCTGGGTCAGGACCCCGATTCCTCATTTACCCACTTTAATGCCGGCTCCACTTACTCTCCTCCCCGGTAATGTGTTTTCTCTAAGCGGACTCCCGCACAAACGCCGGAGGAGAGGTCTCCGTGTCCATGTTTCACAAGGGAAACGAATGTTTAGATGTGGAGGGGGGAGGTTTGAGGAATCGCTACAATCCGGTCATGCCAACGCGGCCGCACCGTCTGTCAGCCACCCGCCCCCATGGACTCCCCCGCCGCTTGCTCCTGCCAATTCAACGGGCCACTGGACTACTGTCACTGTAAATCGCCAAGGCGAGAGGACCCTGCCAAGCGCTCCCACAGCCAACTACCTGAACGGCTTTTGGGATGTTTGCATGTGACGGCTTGCGGATTTGTTACTGGTCACTCATCGGGAGCTCCGCCTGGCAGCACTCGTACCCAAGTCAGCTCTTGGTCAGCTGTATGTTTGTGATGCATCATCTGTCTCACTTGTATTCTGCATTGGTGGAATAAATGTACCCCAAATCCAATCAGCAGGAACCAAGCAGCCTCTGCACACTGTAGCTGTGGGTCGAGACCCAGCGCTCGGGGCGACTGCTGGCAACCGAACCTGCACACACCCGGCTGGAGCGAGCAGGTGGCCTAAACTCCCCCATAAGTGGGACGGGACCCAATGTACTGTGCTTCAAATGTGGCTTTTAACCAGCTTTCTGCCCTCCATGTCCAGGTCTACAGGTGATAAAATGGCAAGCAGCCGGGAACAATTCACAGTTGCTGGGGGAGAACATTTTAGCGCCTCACCCCCCCCACCCCCAAGAAACACTGGCTGCAACTCAATCTCCTCTAGCTCAAAAATTTTAAACTGCTATAAATTTTTATTCATGTCTGAGAAAAAGGCACTTTTCACTTAATGCTGCAAGAGTGCGCCTTTCCTACAGTGGGGGGAGGAGTGGGGGTGATCAAGCAGTCCACTAGCAACATAAACGCAATGCACCATGGGTAAAGCCAGCCTGCAGGGCAGGATGCAGGGAACTTTTGATCACACTTCCGGGGGCAAGATCACATGCTGTGAACCCCAAAATAAGAACTATAGCACAGACTGAAGGGGTTTATCGCATACAGGTTTTTTAAAAATGATTGAAATGCACAATGTCTTTGTTTAATCATTCAAGAGATCCTGAAAGTGAACGGCAAAGCCCCCTGCTGTCCAAAACAGGAAATAAGGAATGACAAGCATAGGGAGGAGGGGGAGAATCCGTAAAAGTTAAAGCAGCAGAAGAACACGGTGCGAAGGTCAGAGGGGCGAACAGGCTCACCTCATCCGGAAGGTGCTGGAAGGCCGTCTCAGCAGTGGCCAGCACGAGGAGGGGACAGAACGACGGCACATCACGCAGCAGGCTGAGGAAGGTGCTCCTCACCGTGTCCCCTATGGCGTCCCACCACTCACTTATGTGGGGGATGTACACCACGCTGGGGAGACAGCGACGAGCCTCCCGGAACACCTGCAGGGAGGCAGGGGACTGTGCTTAGTTATGGGCTGGGGAGAGGATACCCTGGGGAATGTCATACGGACTACGATAGGCAGGGGGCGCTCTCATCGACCCAGCAGACCGCACCTGTGTGCAGCACTCCTCTGGGCTCCTGACACTGACGGAGTACATGGTGGACAGGTCCAGTCGCTGCACTGAAAACCGCTCTAGGTGGTGCAGGACGGCGGGGGCGAGGTGCGTGGTCTGCCCCGAGCCCCGATCTCCCGCCAGGAGCAAGCGAGGCCGGCATGAGAGTGGCTGCTGATAGGCTAACCTATGGAAGGTGAAAACAGGAAGACACCCTGAGTCTCCCACACAAAGGCTGCAGTTAAGGCCAGACCTCAAAGATTTGCCGCATCACATCTGCTAGGAGCATTACACCCAGATACAAATGCCCGTGACAGTGGTTTGTTTACGTACTATGCCCATAAACATGTTATGCCCACAAACAGTAGTGACACATTAACATCATGCAATTGGTATTTTCAAATAGAAAGCAAATGCATTCAGAAATTTAAAAAGCTGCAGGAGTTGTTATTCCCAAACAATCCATCAGGTGGCAGCAGCACCACACTACAAGACAATATTGCTTGACAGATGCACTAATTAAAATGTTGCTGCGAGAAAGATTAAGTAAAATAATGTTCCCTCTCTCATTCTAAAGGTGTACACCCTGAGGTCAGGCTGACAGAATTAAGTCAGATGTAACTGTTAGATTCCCAAACATTAAGCTGGTGTATTTTGGATGTAAAGTCCAGTGAGCAGAGGGTAAGACTTTAAAGAAACCAAAGGCGCCTTCAAAATAGCTGAAGAGAGTAAAGCGTGCTGCACAGCCGGACTCACTCAGTAAAACGCAGGAACGGCCTGTGCCCAGCTTGAGGGGCTTGTTTCTTTGGAGATCCTAAATGAACATCGAAAATCGAAGGAGCACCATCGTCGAGGTCATCGTAGTCACCATAAGAGTCCTCCTCTAGCAGCTGATTGTCACCGTCTGTTCAGGGAAACCAGCAGGCCTTTGGGGTGAGGGGGTGCATGCCGGTGGACCACGTTCGGCATCCGCAAACTGAATCGCTTACAGAAACACCTAGAAACTGCGCCCTCAGGCAGAAAATAGGCTTCTGATTGCAGTAACTCAGAACATAGAGCACCTTTCATTTTCAGAAGCAGCCATGTACCGACACTTCTTCTGCAGCCAAGACCGCAGAAAATGGTGGTATTAACTATATTTCTTCATAATGTCAGACAGCAGAAGCACAAAAGCGGTGAATGGGCTGATCAGGGCTGCTAAACAGCAATGGATATCAGGATCTCACCGCCTGCGTCGTCCCTGAGGGAAGGTTCTGCGTGGGGGAAGACTCTAAGCAAGCAGGCCAGCACCTCCGACAGCGTGCTCTCCAGCAGGGGGCGCACCACGCCGGGGAGCGCCCGCCCAGGGCTCAGCAGGGCGCGCTGGGAAGCAGGCACGATGCTGCGCATGGCGCACTGAAAGTCCCGCGGGCCCAAGACGATGGAGTCCACGTTCAACTGGAACTTCTGGCTGCTGCTGTAGATCTGAGGGTAGCGGCGTCGGAGCGCAACCAGCGCCGCCTCGGTGCAAAGTGCTTTGATGTCAGCCCCACAGTAGCCTGCGGTGGTGTGGCATGGGAGTGTCAGTAGGGGGCGTCGACCAGCAAGCAGCTTGTCACTCTTACATTACCCGACATACAAACACATCATTTCTATAGAGACGAGCATTACCCAGGCAGACTGGATAAGGGTGCATTGAAGAGGTCACACATCTTTACTCATGTTTCCCTTAGGGAAGTTAGCAGCATGCAGGAGGGTCTTTAGGTTAAGAAGGTGCAGCCGAGGCAGACAGGGGACATGGACCTGGACTTCCACATGCATGCGCAGATGGAGGGGTTTAAAGCAGAGGAGAGGCCGCTAAACCTGCGAGCTGCTTACCAACACATTTCTCGGCCAGCTCCTCGACAAAAGATCCCGCCAGCCGGGGATTCCAGTCCCGCGTGTGAATGTCTAGAATGTGCTTCCGAGCCTGTGGACAGAAGATGACATGTCATCTGCAGGTAATCAGCCCTTTAACACTCTGTGCCAACACATTCCAATATTCCCATTCACATACTTACATATGGCGAATGTGTTACAAACCCCCCCGGGACTATTATACTGCTGAAAAGAGAAATTCTCCAACAAAACTGTGCTGCAAGCTATTTTCGGAGGGCATCAGCCCGTTGTAAACACTACAAAAACAGCAGGGTTTGGACCTGATCATAGGACGCGGTGAACAGCAAAGAGCCAAAAAGCCAAATGGAGAACGGCCCAGATGACCTACAAAGTGCCAGAATCTCACCTTTTTATCGGGCAAGCTGAAAAGAAATTCCCGGTCGAAGCGACCAGGTCTCCTGAGTGCGGGGTCAATAGAGTCAATTCTGTTAGTAGCACCGATGACCACTATCTCCCCCCGGTTGTCCAGGCCATCCATCAAGGCCAAAAGAGTGGACACTATAGAGCTGTGGGTACAGGACAGGGTAGGGGATGTTCTCAGTTAAACCGCTCATGGATACATCAAGGACCTGGCTGGCGTATGACAGATCAGCACAAGCAGCTTCCAGTTGCAGAAAAGGACACTGAACACCCGATCACTGGGAAACCTTGAACTTCTGCTTAAACACACTCACAGATATAGTCATTGAAGTGCTTGCTTTGATACTGACTACAACACAGCTGATGTAAACAGGTAGTTTTTTTAGGAGGACTTTATTGGTCATTCTTAAAAACTTTCAGACACCTCATGGGATTTCCTCAACCCTAGCGCCTCTCGACAAAATGGGTATGGATCCTATCACATCGAGTGAAGTGCCACGAGATACCTGTGGATCTGATCCTGTCTGCTGGAGCGGACGGGAGCCAGGCCATCGATCTCATCGAAGAAAATGATGGAGGGTCTCATCAGGTATGCCTACGGAGAGGAGACACCTACCATGTTACTGGGCGATGCCACCTTCAGGACAAGGCCTTCATGGTCGTGCAATCAACAGCCATTTCCATTAAAGCTTTGGGCAAATAAATTTTCTATGTCAAGAAAACAATTGCAAATAGGATTTGTTTCCATTAATACATCTTATGCAAATATTTGCCTTTTATCATCCCGCGATAAAGATCCATGTGTCATACATCAGCCAAGCCAGAAATCAAACCCTTGACATCATGCCCAATGTATCTAATAATTTGCTGATTGTTTCCATTCAAATTGCCATAAAAGCCACCCCAAACAATTAATGTATTAATGTATAAATTTGAGTGCTTTCATCAACACTTTTTCAGTTATCTTCAAAATGCATAAATTCTAGGACAATGGAAAAGCCACTAATGATGTCATCCACTTCACTCAGGCCGATCACACGATTTGCACGTCCACTCGCCTGGTCAAACAGGAGGCGGAGCTGGCGCTCTGACTCGCCCACCCACTTGCTGAGACAGTCCGCTCCCTTCCTCATGAAGAAGGCCACCTTGCGGTCGCCTTGGCTACACTCGTTGGCCAAAGCCCGGGCCACCAGCGTCTTCCCTGTGCCCGGCGGGCCGTAGAACAAACAGCCTCTGCAAGGAAGAACCAGGAACTAGTGAAGGCAGAAGCTCTAGAGGGTGACAAACTGGCATGATAAAGGCACACTTGAAATAGCTAATCTTAACTACTTTGACCTACTTTTATCAGCCGCTTTAACTGCATCAGTGGTTGACCTCTCAAGTGTCTCACCTGGGTGGCTGGATTTTGAACTTCTCAAAGACCTCCGGATAAAGCAAAGGGAAGACCACCATCTCTTTGAGGGCCTGAAGGTGATTCCTGAGGCCTCCGATGCTGTCGAACCGCACCTTGAGCACAAGGGACCGTGTTGGAGTCACTGTGAGCTGGACACTTGAATGGTCATTAGACACACAAGTCTTGCCATTATCACAGCAACATCTATGGTCATGTATGAACCTTCTCTGTCCTCCCACCCAGAATGGAGCAACTTCATGCGAATCCTCATCAGTCATTGACCTGATCTTCATCTCTGTTAAAAATGCGACTAAAACCAGTATCTGAATATTTACTGGTACAATTTAGGATCTCTCTTTCAGGAGTACCTCCTTGGTCTCGTCTTTGTCTTTGTCAGGACAGTTCCTTAACCACCCAGCTACCTGCTAGCCTGATAGGGATATGGAGGACTTACAGAGGTGTCCAGATTCATGGGGTCTATGTCTGCCAGGCTGGCACCGACTTTGACCCGATCTCGAAGCAAGCCACCCGCCAGGTCCTCGGCCCGCAGGTTCATGGGGAGGCACCTGTTAGGGATAGGAGCATAGCCTGAGACTGCCCACCAGAAGTCTGAAGCCAGCAGAGGTCAACACCATCAAAGCTCAGGGCTCCTTTCTTCCCCTACCTGTTACGTGCTCTCGTCATGCTCTTGCTTTTCCGGCGCTCAAAGCGTTCCTCATCGGATGACGATGTCGTATCGCTGCTGTGGATGGCGTGCTTCTTCACTCTGGTGGTGAGGAAGAGGACAACAAGCCTTCATCATCAAAATAAGCAGCCTGTATATCCTAACAAACTGCAGAAGCCCTAGGTGACGTTATACATCATAAAAGTAGCATATTCATAATTCACCTTCCTCTCAAAGTCTTGCCACTATCAGTGCTTGACTCAACACACATAACCAACACAAGTAAACCACTTTCAAAAGTACCTTATATGGCTTCTGCGTGCTGGAGACCTATGCGTATCAAACAATGCATTCTTGCTCGGTTTCCGATTCACAGGTTCTGTAAAAAAAATAAATAATAATAATAATAATAATCATAATCCCAGAAGTTAAACTTAACAGCAACACTTCTCACTAGGATGTTTCTGAGAAGGTCCCACAGGATAATGAAATATGACCAATCAGACGCTTCGGTGAAGTCAGGTGGAGGGGGGTCTACCTATAGGAGGTGCCTCATATCGCTGCACAGTTTTCCGTTGCCTCAGGTTGTAGCGCCTGTCATTCTCTTCTCCGGCCTCCTCTGCCTCATCCCCTTCGTCGTCGTCGTCGTCATCATCATCTTCTACGTCTTCGTCGTCCTCCTCACCCTCCTCATGTGACTCTGTCAATGGGGGCGAGAAACTCTCAACAATGAGAGCAGCAATGCCACTGCATTTTCCATGTTAACTTGACTCACAGGCCTAGGACAGAACCTGCACTCCTAGGGACTGGATAGAATAAAACAAAATTCAAATGGGGAAAATCAGGCAGTTTCCACAGATTCCAACCTGGTCTCCCTCAGTGAGCCAGACACACATAAATGTACAGGTGACAAAATCTTTTGAAGTCACAGCGCTGTGTAACAGTTGGGGTTAAGGATTGTGCCTAATGTCCCAATTGTGATATTATTCGGGCAACTACAGGACCTAAACCCACAAGCTTCTAGATATGGTCACAGACCCCTAATCTAGTGACCTACAAAGGCCCAGTCAAGTAGGCTACGGTCATAGAGCTTCTCACTACCAGAGTGCTTCATCTCGAAGCTCGTCACCCCGATTTTATGACAGAGGAACGTTTCACTTTGATATGCTTCCTTATCTCCTGGGAAAAAGGAGGTAGCTAGCAGTGATGGTTATGAGTAATACGCTTAACCTTCTACACAACAGGTGACTATGAAACCCGTCAGCTAAGACGCTAATGCCACTCAGTGTTAAATATTTCTTAATGTTAAATGTACACACATGCTGTGACAAGGAAAGAGCACATACACTCATCAGGACAGTTACTGTATACACACTCGGTACATTTACATGCACAGCTAAGTCAAGCTACAGTTATAGCTCGATTATGCTATTTAATCGAACTACTGTCCTTGTCCCAGTATACATACATGGGAGGGGATTTGAGTTATTGACCAAAGCATGTGTGACTCCACTACCATAGGTACCGATATGGCTCATTTCAGCTTGTTAGTATTGGGCTTTTCTGGTTGACCAATTAGATCACAGACGCAAAAAAAAAATTAAATTAATGAAACGGATGAAGTGACAAAAGCTTTTAATTGCGATCTGGTTGGAAGAACAGATGCAACAAGACCAGGATAGCATAACAAGAAATAAAGTATTTTGTATAATATACTACGACAGCGAGGTATTGGAAATTTTTCAAATATTGCTATTTGATTTTGCTGTAAATATTGGGGTATTTATGAGAAAGGAAAAAAAAAGGTCAAAAAAACGTAGCGCTCATGAAAAAGCAGCATAGGTAAACTTTAAACTGATTTTTAAACATACTAGATAATCTTGAAAAGGAATAATCATTAAAATTGCAAAAACCTGCTATGACATGTTTTAGCAAGACAAACTCACTGCATTATAATATCAGTACCAAATTGAAGGTAAGAAAAAGACTGATCTTGTGTTGCGTTCCATTTACCTCGGAGGTCAGAACTTGGAACAGGGAATGACATCACACACGAGTTAACAGTGTTCCAGTACATAAAGTCAGAAAGCCATTTACCAGTGCCAGGGACCCGTTTTAAAAAGCAAGCTTTTTTGTTTACCTCGATAACTTGCCAGATTTAATTTACTGCAGTTTAAACGGCCTTTATCTTTGTTCACATACAATTAGCCCAAATTACCTTAAATCCACAAAGTTGTCTGTTTAAGCAGGAAATCCTGCTTAATGAAATGGGCCCCAATTCTAGCCCAGTTAATTACCCATCGTTAGCAATATCAGTGGGTTACATTACACAGTGTTTTGCATAGCAATATGTCCACAGACAGCAGTTGGACGCTACTGTGTGTACAACTGATTTAAGCCAAAAATAAGATGCAAGCGCTAATAAACAGTATAAAAGTACAGCATTAACTTCTGTTGGTAAAGGGCGCAGCCATCTTGAATTATGAGCTTGGGGTTGTGTCTCCTAGTTCAAAAGTTGGTATTTGGACTTGAGGGGGCGTTCCAGTTGAAATTTCTGACTAGGAGGTCGGACTTTAAGTTATGAGTTAGCAATAACCTAGCTGACTAGCGATGCAAGAATTGGAAGTACATAACATGCAATGTTGATATAAATATTGAACTTCTTCCAGTCGTACTACAGCCATTTTTTTAATTCATTATACAATACCCCACCTTGGGTTGTGATGTCTTTTGACGCTGGTACGCCAGTGGAAAACCAACACCTTGAAGTACCGTACTTTTGGTACCTTCTTGAAGTACCAAAAGTACGGTACCTGGTGTGGTGGGAAAGTGCCCTTTAGCTGAGCGGTGAATTGGAAAGTTTTACAGCGCAGTGCATTTCACAAACAAGATGCACGCTATTCCTAATGGCTGTGGTACATCCAGAGGCAGAAGACGCCGCCGTATGGTGTTAGAGTCCCCCAACAACGCAACCTCTGCTATACTCCAAGCATCTTCTGTATAGCGGCTTCCTCTGGGTCAAAGCCCCAGGGGGGAGCACGCATAGAGCACCTAGGCCACTTTCAGTCAGATTGAAAGTATATATGCAGGAGTACACTGACTCCCAATCGCATTATCTGGGTGTCTTAATTCGACCAAGAAACTTGATTTAGAATGATGTCAGTCGAACTAAGATGATTACATGAAGAGTCTCGCTTATCCAACCTTCCGTATTATCAGACGTAACACCGCAAAAAAAAACGCATCAATCGCAACAAGAACTGCAAGTTGCGAGCATAGTCTGTTTTTTGTTGCAGCCAATTAGTTACCCTGACAGTGCAGTGGTGTGCCCGTCACAGGACTGACATTAAGTACATATACTGTATTTAACTTCAGACAATTCTGTAACTAAGTTCATTTTTTCAGTTAATTTTTTTTCTGTTTTGTTGTAAAACATGATTATTAGGTTCGTAATGTGTAAAATTATAACATAGCTTGACGTTTAGTAGGCTTTGTCTTAACACCTCACATTATCCGACATTTTTGTTTATCCAGCGTTCTGCCAGCCGATTTGTTGGATAAGCGAGACTTTGGTCTAAAAGTTTAGTCTTAGTCGGACTAACAATAATTTGATTTTCTTAGTGTGCATGTAAATGTGCCGATTGTCTGACTGTCACCTTGGCAACACTACCACTCATTCCCCTGAAGGTAAAACAGAATCTGAGACCCAGGTTAAAAAAAAAAAACATGCAACGAGGTGTTTGTTCAAGTACCGCCTTTCCAAGGAGTGGGAAGCGTGTATGTGAATTCTGGTCCATTCAGCACGAGCTCCCAACACCCCCTCGTTGTTATGATACACACCTTCCGTGACTTCCTCCTCCTCAGCCTCTGCCTCACTCATCACTTTCGGATGCGTCTGGATTGAGTAGGAGTTCCTCCTCAGAGGTTTCCGCCGCCTCTTCACCCGCGAGTACATGTCCATGTTCTCCTTTAGACCGCAGATTGATAGGAAGGGTTAAGTGCATCACTTGAGGCACAGCCCCACCTTGGGCTTGAACCAGCAACCCTTGAGTTATGGGTCCATTTTCCTACCCACCGCACTGACCCTCTACCGCTTGTATTCCAACACTTTCTGTCACCTCCCCAAAAGGTGGCGGCTGCACACTCACAAACTCTGTGTCCGTCCACATGCGGAGACGCTCCACTTCCCGGTTCTGCCGGATGCTGCTGATGTTGTCCATTTCCTGCAGGACCGCCTCTGCCGTACTGCAAACAGGGAGAGAAGCCCACAAACAAGCCCCTTTACCACCCTCTTTAATCTGAAACATCTCGCATGTCTTCAGACCAAGCCTGACATGAACTGCAGTTGGTGACTACAGAACAGTCAAGGTGAATGGTCTATGACAGGACCACCTGCCACCCACCAAATACCCACGGCTCTCCTGCCTGGTCTGGATCGCCTCGACTAGAATAGCATATTCACACTGAGACTGAAGAGGGCAGCAGAAATATAATGGAGAATATTAGCTGGTTTTAACCATGGGTTTTCTATTATCCTCACATACAGGGGCACCAATCACACCATTATTCACACAATGCACCATTTATTTTGCGTCAGCTGGTGTAACATCCATAACAACCCATGCCGGACATGAACAATACAATGTAGATGTATGCCTTACTATAACAGCACCAGTTACAATTAAGTTTCAGCAGTGAAAATGCCCAATGAAATCCTCTTCCCTGTGAGAACACCCTTATGGTGTCATCTCAGCCAAGCCCTCCCCATTACCTGTTGACAAGCTGATCGAAGAGCAGGCTCTGATTGACATGCTCGAATCGGCCCTTGCGGGAGCGACAGCTCCTCTTCAGCTCCACGTGCCCGTTCATGTGGGCATGGTCACGGTCGCCGGTATCTGCATCCTCGCTCCTCAAGTTCATACGGGCTAGAATTCAACATGGCAAGGCGGACAGTGCATTATAAATGAACTGCTGTGCCCTCAGACAGCAAACAGTCCATACTCCATACAGGGTAGGCTACAAAAAAAAAGAAGCTTCACCCAATGACCTGTTTTTCCACTATTATTTCTTTAAGAAACCTGAGAACATAATTTCATCCATATCATTTGGGAGTTCTGGAGACAAACAGCCTTAAAGCTCAACTAGAAAGAGAAACATTAAAATGTCTATATATAGCAATTCAATTTAATCTTGAGAAACTGCTGTATGACATGAACTCAAACTTTAAGCAGCAATTAAGGGCAGACAAAACTGCCGGAGGTGTTTTTATACACAGTGATTAAACCATGTGACCTGTTAACAGTGCAACTGAAGACAGGATGGGGGAAAGAGACACTCCAATAAAAACCACAACAAAAACCACAATGCCAAAAACTCACACTTCCTTTTACAGAACACGTGGTGCAATCTACCGTGTAAGTTCTAATTCCATCTCAACTTGTGATTCATGGTATTGAGTTTCTTTGATTTTTCACTGTAATATGATTTAACAATGCCACCTTTTCAATGCAACAGCACAAGACAAAAAATTACATACTCTACACAATCTGCAGTTCTCAGGGGAAGAAGTATTGTTCAAAAAAATCTGCACTATATATTATGTAACTACATTTAAAAGTGCTAAACTCAACAATTAGGGGAAAAAAAAACTATGCCACAGACAAGGCAGACAACTCACAGCCCTACCACAAAAGCAAAACAATAGGCAACGCTGTTCATTTACAACTGCTGAATTCCTGCTCAATTAGGACCTAAGCACTCCCACATAAGGTCATGGTGGATTGAGATGCAAGCACTGTGACTGCCGGTACAGTGAAGGTATTCACGATGCAACAGACTAGCAAAACCTCAGTACCAGCTTCGCTCTGCATGCACAGGACATGCATAGGACAATCAGAAGCTTTGCTAAAAGTGAACTAAATTCCCACAGTAAGCAATGATGCCTTTTAAGTAGGTAAAGTCATATTTTGGGTAAAATGCTTGAAAAGACCCAAAGTGAGATGAACACTCACAGATGTTCCCGTGTCCATTCTGCAGAGCTACAGAAAGCCTAAAAAAAAAGATTTGCATAATCAGTAAAACAGAATTCAAACAAGCTTTAAAGATGACTCTGAAGCTGATATTATGATATGTAAAATTCTTTATACATACCTATTATACACAAATACATGTCATGAAAAGCATACACTAATTGCCAAAAGTATGTGGACATCCATATTAGAGGAACAGGAACTGGCTAATTAAGCCGCACCCACTGCTGATATAAATTAAACACACAGCCATGCAGTTTCCATAAACACTGGTAATAGAATGACCAGTCATATGGAAGAGGTTAGTGATATTCAACTTCACTTCTTTCCAACAAACCAGTTTGCCAAATTTCTCCCTAGGTCAACTGCAAGGGCAGTAATCATGAAACAAAAACATTTGGGAATAAACTGTTGCGAAGTGGTCAGCCACACAAACTCACAAAAAGGGACCTGACCAGCCAGCATCAAAACTCAGCCTAAATGGCAGTAAATGCAACCAGCAACAATCCAACAGTTGTGCACAAAACTGGAAACATTTTGAAATATTGCAATGTAATATTTATAAAGCAAAAATGACCTAAAATAAACCATAACCAAACAGAAATTATTTGACAGACTCTGACACATAGCCATGCTCTTGCTTTGGCTCAATATTGCCTCTTAATTCCAAAATATTTCTATACAGCAGAAGGTGAATGCCTCTTGGTGACCATACTTATTTGCTCTTCCTCATTTTTGCTACATTTCTCACAAATGCATTGAAATGTCTATGAGTGAGACCGGCAGCAAGCACAAAAATGATTACAACTGGATCAGGTAGCACCCTGAAGCACTCATGGAAAAGCAGCAGCAAAACATTATACTGATTTTTAAACATCTTGTAAAAATCTTGTAACGGAAAAAATCATTAAAACTGCAAAGCTTGTCAAGTTTTCCTTCCTCTGACAGAGCAAAATGTTTTACCACAGTATAAAGTCCAGAAAGTAAAAAAAGAAAATTCGGTACTGCCCAGGTTCAATCTCAACCCAGCTAACTATCAAGGTCCTTATGTGACAACTGCACAGGCATAACATACAATGTAGATATTAACATCACACATTCGGCTGGCCTAACTCCAGAAAAGCCTTACCAAAAAGAGACTATTATACCAATGAAGGGTGGACCAACTTCATATTAATATCCCTGATTTTCAAATTGGATAGTGGACAAGATGATGTCCATATACTTTTCGCCATATAGCGCATTCTCGACTGTCTTGTGAACAAACACCACTATTCATTCAATGGTATACCACAAACAGACTTCTACGTGAACTTTGGGGAACAGTCTTGCACATGGGTATGGAGGGCTCTCACCTGGTACGTTGGGGTGGGATGTTCCATGAGACTCTCTGACCTTTGGCCTGAGGAACAGGAGAGGTATCACTGGAGCTGGGGGTGGTGTGCCTGCGGGCCCGTTTGGAAGGGGGCGAAAGGCGGACGCTACTGCAGCTGACATTGCTGCCTGGATCTCTCTGTTGGACAAACCAGGTTTCATCTACTTGAATCACACTGTCAGAAATATAGACTCAACACTAGAGCTGGGCGATATGGCAAAAAAAAATTATCACGATATTTTTTCCTGTATTGACCGATATCGATAATTATCAATATTATAGTTTCACAATGCTGTTCCATGTAATAATGTAAAGCACAATAATAATAAAAATAACCATATTCTGACAAATAGAATGAATACATTGAAATAAACAATATTGGAAAAATACTTATTTTCTAACAAATTTTACTGTTTACATACAAAATTCCCTTAAAATTATAAAAGGTTATTGATCAAGTATTCAAAGAAACATAGCTCAAATGAACAACACCATATAATAATGTAACAATGTGCAAAACTGTATAATATTGCAAATATGTTAAAGGGCAAACATAAAATAAAGCAGGACAGAACTGACTCCAACAAGTATCTTCCTCTATTCTTGGTGTCTTAAAAACTTTTTAAAATTCTGAGGTAGAAAAGTATCTAAACCAAACAAAAAACACTTAGAAACACTTGTATGATTTTTTTTGTCCGGCGCTGCAAACGTCACCACGCGTCACCATGTCACATGGTACAAAATCCTCGCGAGAGCAAGACGAGACAGACTGTGCAGCATAAACTGGAACTGTCTCCGTGATGACACAACTGTGCCCTTATTGGCTGAAGATTTTAGTCACACGCATGACATTTGTATCCCAGGAAGTTCCAATGCGTTATCTGCTATTTCTCCCAAAAAGCACGTAAAGCAGTAAGAACTGGTTCAGTTCATTTACCTGGTAAAATAAAGTTTAAATAAATTACATAAATGCTCTAACAGTACACGCAAGTTAGTGGTTTATTTATTGTTAGTTA
>JAODJW010000039.1:15294532-15316998 GCA_026777045.1 Hyperopisus bebe | reverse complement strand
TCTCGCAGACTACGAGGAGTAGAAGTTGTCCGACTTGGCTGCAGTCAGTTCATACTCCACCTCTGCAGCCACCAGCAGATTGCGCTCCATGTCGCGTCAGCTGCAGACAGGCCTAAGCCCAAGTCGAACGCGCCCAATACTTCTTTAAGGGAGGATGGGCAAAATTACGTCGTCGGTGATTGCCTGTTGTGCTGGGGTTCAGTAAATCTCTACTCAATAGGCCATCAAGTTGTCTGTGTCAGCGCATTCTCTAAAACGGAGCAAACTTGGTTGATCAAGTTTTATAGTCTGTGTGTATCATCGTGATCGTCCTCATTTATCGATAAAAAAATTGAGATAAACCAATCGCACGACCCTACTCAACACATAATTACTGAGAAAATGAGCTTAAAACAGCTGTACTCTTTTGCATAAATCATACAAGCACCATACAAACCTAGCAATAAGGGTAGTAATGACTGGACAATAATAAGATTAACACAACTACACCGCCTGCCTGAAGAACGCAAGGCCAAAGGTTAAGGACATCCTGCATGGAATGCCAATTCATCACAGGGCACACAATTGCAAACATTCATACTCTACAGGCAATTTAGAGACACCAATTAGCCTGATTTAATGTCTTTGGACTATGGGAGGAAACCAGAGTACCTAGAAGAAACCTGTGTAACACAGGGGGGCATGCTGACTCCACAGACAGAGTTGAGGTGGAATTCAAACCCCCAATCCTGGAAATGTAAGGCAATAGTGCTACCCACCGAACCACACATACTCCAGGAGTCTATCCATCATGCCTTAAGTTCATATCCATTGAAGCATTTGTGCCACCTGCTGGCTGGAGGAGCAAGAAGAGAAAGCAATTTGACAGTATCAGTGCTGATACCTCTCAAGCTAATTCCGGCATGTGGAAAAGACACCCAGTAATACATAGTCACATTATTCTGTGCCACCTCTGCCTATAACTTGCTTGTCAGCCTAACAGGCCATAGCCTTGTTACAAGCAGAACTTACTCTGACTAAGCTAAACTTAAGAATCTAGAATCAGGTAAAAGGCAATACTGGGCTTGTGGGAATACAGTGGGAAATTACATTCCAACTTCAAAACAATGTACTCAAACCTTGTTTATGTAAACTTGTTTTAATCAAGAGGGTCCAACACGAAGTCATGAATGACTCAACACAAGACAAAGCCCAAACATACCATTATCCAACAAGTGTTACAGGCTTCACCCCCTCCCACCCCAAGCTGATAAGGAGACCTCACAGCAGGCAGGAGCAACCACCCCAGCTCTTTGTCTGAAACTGAGACCTTGTTCATATACTTCGATTATTCCCCAGACCCTGTGGTAGACCATAGCACAATAAATGTTCGTGACCTACAATAAATAAGCAAGTATCTAAATGAAACCATACCGTATGTGCACAAATGTGTGGAGATATATACTGCATATTGACACACAAACAAAATTTATAGACCTTCAAAAATTACCAAGAAACAGATGAATCTCTGTGCTGAACGTCGGTTAACTAAAGAAAAAAAACTTACGAAAATACTGACTAATTTCCAGGGGTGCCGTGAGTGCAGGAATAAGACTTTGTATGGAGCCTAGTTAACCGGCTAGCATAGCCGTTAGCCGCTCTTCCTTTCTTTGTATTTCTAAGCAAATCTTATGACATTAAACTGGCCGTCAAGGGAGACTCGGGCGCGGCGCTCGGGGGTCGCGTAGTCGGCCTTGGTAACGCGACACGGTCGGGCTTCGATTTCGCAGTCGAAAAATTAAATAAAGAATTAAAAGTTTTAGCAGCCAATTTGAAGTTTGGGAGCGGAATTAGCCGGCTAGCTAGGCTAGAGACAATGTCCGATTGCAGCCAGCAGGGGGGTCCCCCGGCTCCGCTGGCTTCCCTTCCCCCCACCTCGGCCACTGCTTCCCTTTATTTGAACAAAAAAACAACAAGAAACGGAACAAACAAAACGGTAGACGGTTCGCCCGGGTGGACCGAACCCGCCGATATGCAGGGCCGGGGGACACCGGCGTGGACACGGACGTCATGAAGGAAGAGCGGCAAGAAGCGGCTCTTAGGCAGTTGGCTCCCCGGCCGGCGAGACGCCGGAGCCCAGCTCGCGAGCCGGCCCAGCCCGCAAACCCCGGTTCGCACAAAGGGTGCTTAAAAAAAACAGGAGGGACTAGGAGAGACGAGCGCGGCGCGGAGCGGCGCCTCTTCCCAGAATGTCACACTGTCAAGGGAAACGAGACCAAAACAAAGTCGACCAAAGGCAACTTAAGTTCTTTTGTGTTTGTGGACCTGTGTATGTGCCGGGTGACAGAGGCCGCCCGTCCCGCCCGCGAGCCCCCAGCGCGCCGCCCTGTGCTCCCCAGACACCACCGGCGGACGCTAACAAAAGAGTCGATGGCAGGCCAGACGGGGACACTTCGCCGCCGCTCGCTGGCTGGCGGAGGAAGGGGAGGGGGGTTAAAAATAAAATAAATAAGAGCGAACCCGGCTCCTTACATGGTGCTGTTCCTCCGGGTTCGGGTTGTTCTTGACGGACGACCTGGTCCTAGACGAGATGAAGGGGCTGGGCGGCTCATGTTGGGAGCTCTTTCGGGTGTTCACCATGGTGTTTTTTCGGCTCCTTCCCCCCTGCGGCTCGACTCTAGCTGATTCGGTCTCTCCGCCCGGCGCTGTCTCAGTGAGCGCAGTGCCGAGGCGCCATTTCTCTTTCTCTCGCTCCCCCTCCTCCTCCTCCTCCTCCCGCCGTCAGCAGGCCAAACTCTTTTGTGCAGCACTTCCGCTTTGCCTCAGCCGACCGGCTTTCAGAGCTGAATTGCAAGCCGAATCGTCCTAATAACCAGCAGAATAACCCAAAGTACAGACGACGTGCTGTTCTGCGCCAGAACACAGCGACCCTTCTCACTCCAGAATGATCGGCATGATCGGAGATATCTCTGCGAAATGATGGAATGATTTCTTTTAAAGGCTACATAACGTTTTCCTCTGGATTTAACTGTAAAATTTTGACGTTAAAAGCGCCAGAAATTAACTTTGGAATTAAATCACCAGATGGAAATGTTAAATGTGCATATTGGTATACCTAAGCTAGTATCAAATCCATGTAGGTACCAAAACTAATAGCTTTGATAAATTGGTTGCTCCATAAAAATATCCAGATATTGCCGACATTTATTATTTATGTATACATTATATGAACCAATGAATATTAGTACTGTTTGTACAGACCAAAGCAAACACTTAAATGTTATTGCTTAAAATTTTCTGGTAACTGCTCCAAACTGCAGTGTATCATGGATACTTTTGTGTGTATGTGTGTCTGTGTTTGTGTGTGCATTAGGTTTATATTACATTGTGGGGACCAAATGGCCACCACAATGTAGGCTAATAAAAACCTGTTTTTTGACGTTGTGGGGACCATTTTTCAGGTCCCCACAAAGATCTGTGAATGCAATCAAAAAGCTAGAAATTCCAAAAGTCTCATGTTTTGTTTGGTTGCTTGTGGTTAGGGTTAGGGCTGGATAGGGGTTAAGGTCGTTATGTTGGGGTTAGAGGTTTCCCCATAGAAATGAATAGAGAGTCCCCACAAAGACAAACCTGCGTGTGTGTTAATCATATCTTTGCCAGATGGCTACGGCAAACTGATGTAGACTTGTTTCATTTCAACTGAGGATCCAGTCTTGTTGTCATAGCTACATGCAATAAATCTGAATTTTGGTGATATACAGAAAGACAGGAGTGTAGTGAGTCAAATGAATGTTGTCAAAGGAAGACAGCTAGATCAAGAACTGCCTTAAGACCCATCTTTCCCAGAAAAACCTCCAAGTAGCTTGCCGGACCACTGACCTACTGCCATCAGCTGTCCCTGAATTGTTTACGGTCTCTGGTATTTTGCACTTGTTTAGCAGGAAATTAGTCATTATGATGTCTGATTTGAATAGATCTTTCATCTATCTCTCTACCTACCTATCTATCTGTCTGTCTGCCATATATAACATGCTACTTCAGGATTTTTCATCTGGCTTCGAACCTACATTCTTCTTTGGTCATTATGCCATAATGGGGCAACCGTAAAAGAATTTGTTTTTGATACTTCACAGTCCGCATCCCACTGAAAATGGTCCCATGACCCACCAGCTAAGAAACACTCTGGTACGTCATGGTTATCTGCTGTTCTTGGCTCATCACAGGAAAGGGGGATTAGCCGTTAGCCAGCGCTAAAGCATAACAGATGAGGCGCACGCCAGACACCACAGCCACCCATGGGGATGTAAACATGTCTAAATGAGCTTTGTCCAGCTATCCCAGTCTGACATGGGTAAGAAGCTGAAAAGGATGGGAGTACCACACCGCAAGCAAAAGCATCAACATGCAGGGTGTAGAAGCCTCCTAAGTGCCTGTGATTATACTCAGTCAATGTTGTGGGTTAGCTGTTTTCCCGACTGCTCCCTCCTTTTGTTCATTATGTAGTTAAGCTCCCTCTCATATGTCTCTTAATCAAAATATTACAATGACCCCCATCAATGTTTATTAATGTTCTAGATCCATTCAATGGAATTTGTTGTGTTTAAGCAAAATGGGCTATAAAGATTAACTTGTGTGGTTATGCAGCTATTTTGTACTATTCTGTAGTCGAAGTACTATCAGAAACCGCAGATCAATCACAAAGGGAATTCACAATAATGTATCGTCTTCCATAATTGCTTATCCTGCACTGGGTCATGGTGGACCAGGATCCTCTCCAGGGCACCACAGGGCATGGGGCAGTGATCACTCTGCATGTGATGCCAGCCCATCGCAGTCACACTCTAAAGATAACTTAGGGTTATCAGTCCACGTGACCTCAACACACTCACAGCTGGGGGTAGGAATGCAATCCACAATCCTATAGGTGTCAGACCACAGTACATGCTAACCACAGAGGCATGTGGAATATAGGCTTATATTATTAGCTAAATTATAATGCTGAAATTTGTCTATGAATTAAATGCATTAACTGTAAAATAAGTACTGGTTAATTTTAGTTTAGTTCCATATTTAATTACTAATGCAGTTTTCCACGTGGATACAAGATCACTGGTTTAACAAATGCATATGTTTCGTCGAAAAAAATATTTTTCTAATCTAATTTATTACATGAACGCTGAGGTAATTCAGTGTACCTAAAGACCGCATTGAAGCAGAACTGGACGTACTGGGGGAGCTTGGAGCGCAGGCGGCGTGACGTCAGCGTGGGGCGGGAGGAACGTCACCGGCAAAAACTTGACAGGCGACATCCCCTTCTGCATAACGGACTAGGAGACAAAAGCCAGTAAGCGCTCACCTTTCTGATTTTGCAAATAATAATAAAACTAAAATGCTTGAAATGTGTTCCGTAGCATTCAGCTGATGGCTGAAGGTGGTCTGGGAGCTCTTGCGTTTTGCTCCCTTATTATGTAATTTTGACGCACTCCTTGCGTGTAGCCTCCTGCTGCCTGGAGATCCGATGTATTTTCTTTTTTTCCGTTTTTAACCGTTCACAGTTTACGGTCGTGCTTGTTGATTTTGCTAGTTTATGTTGCCGTGTAATTTTAACGTTATTTTCACATGTTTTTGTATTTTACATTTGGGTATTTATCATTATGGAATATAAGTTGATTTTTTTGTTAATTTACAGTTACGGGATATTAATCAACGTTTTTTAATATAACATATAAATGAAACGCTTCTGAATTAATTTTGGATGATTTCCAGTAGCCTAATAAATGTGCTTTAACCTATTTGACAGCAAACCTACATAAACGCTAAAAATGGATATGGCCTATTCCTGCGTCAGCGCCTTTTATATTTAGCTGAGTTTACTTTATATTACACATAGAGGCTATATGAAGAATGCAAAGTAAAATATGACACATCCCTATAAACCTTTATTTTTCATTTTTTTTTTTACGAATTAACCAATATAATTTTGTGCTTGTTATCTTTTCTAACTGATGAAGTGCCCATTGCTGAAAAAAAGCGCATCTTCTAAAATTATGTCCGTGTTTCTTCAACCGTGTGAACAGGCGTCCCAGTCCCTATCCCGGCAGCAGATTCCATGATTTTACAATCCTGATGTATTTTATCATCCTGTTTTCTGATATCTGTTATCCTCAACTTGCTCTCATGCTTCCAAAACCAGGAAATGTACTGGTGTAGATTGTTGTAGAGTTTTCCCAGTTGAACCGTTATTCTAACTGATAAAATAACCCACAAAGATCTAGGACGTTGTTTACAGTTGTATTATAAAACGCTAAATTGCTGTTAAAGTGTGAAACTCATGAGTTTCATGTTATTGTAAAAATATTAAAACGAAGTTACATTTTCTTTTTAGATGGAAAAGTGTTAACACAATGAAAGATACTGAATCTAGAGAATCCGGGAAGGATGAGGATTGGTGAGTTTTGGGCTGTTTCCTGCTCATCAAGGTGTGCATGGTGTCTCTAACCTTACATAATAGATGGATATAACTAGGAATTCACCCCCCTCCCACACTTCTCCCCTATCTTCTGTTTTTCTACTCAAGGACCCAGTGTTGGGCATAAAGAGTCAGAGTTACAGGGAACTTAGCTGGTTGGTAGAAACAAAATCTTGGTCTGGATTTGTAGTTACTGGACCTGAAACTCCAACTGCAAGGATCCCTGTAAAGTGTTGGGCCCCAGAATCTGCCAGGGTATCCATGCCCCTATTGCACCCCTGATGACAGCAGAGCTTAATTGGACGTTAATAAATGCTTCATTAGCATCAAGATGGAGCAGTCAATGTAACCACCGAAAGAGAGACGTCAAGGCACACTCTTTGAAATTAATAACAGAAACTAGTTTTAAAATATTGCATGAGGAGGACATGAACTCTAAGTCCATTTTGCTCAGGGTTGTTGATGTTGTCAACAGTGACAAGGATTTACCCATAAGGCGGAGTTTCTCCGTGGAGGACCTGCTTGATGAGGTGGAGAAGATTGGCAATGTCTCGACAGGGGAAAGTAAGGTATCAGGTTTCCACTTTGTAGGTATTAGCAGTCAAAGTATAGGCATGCAGTTTGGGAAACCGGCATCCCAGCATGTCTGAAGCCCCAGCTGTCTCTCTGCTTCAGGTTGAGATCGTGGTCAGGTTGTGGAAGAACGGCTTCACCGTGAACGACGAGGACCTTCGCAGTTACTCTGAGGATGAAAATCAGCAGTTCCTGGAGGCTATTAAACGAGGGTGGGTCGATGGAGGCCACTTTCACGTGAAGCTGGTTTTATTTAATTTCTTGCCTTGTGGATCCTGGCTAGGGATGGTTCATACAGGTTCATACAATTTTAGTGACCCTATGCTGCCATCATAGTACAAAGGAAAAATGGAAAATATGAATAGGAAGCTAAGGAGTATGCACTGATTACAGCATGTTTCGAGTCCCACCATACAACAAACCACCTCAGGGATGAGTCCAGCGGTGGGTGATACCTCAGCACTACACTATTCCTAGTGGAATAATGTGACTGGAGTGCCAATCCTGTAAAATATGGACAGGATCATGGAAAAGGGGCAGAGCATTGAGTAGTATTGTGGATCTCCAGTATGGTCATTCTCTGTTTGCGTAGAGTGCTCATTATTTACTTGTGGATTTCCTCAGGGTACTCAACATTCTGTCCCTGGTCCAAACATGTGCAATTTAGATGAACGGGTGTCTTTACATTGCCCTACATTTTGATTGTGACCTGTGATTCCTGTGATTGGCTCCAAGCTCATCACAACCCATCAGTGGACAAGCAAATATGGAAAAAGGATGGATGGATGGGAAGAAGGATAGATGGAAGGATAGACGGATAGGCAGATTAATAATCTAAAGATTAGATTCTTTTGATATCTAAAAGATTAGATATCATTTAGATAGACCTCAACCTTACAAACATATAATGATACTCGCATTTAGCCTCTGTTCAAATTTGTCCCTTATTAAATGTGTATGTGTTTCTGTCTGTATACAACTCAACATACACTATATGGAAAAAAGTACTGGGACACACCTCTCAAGCCTGGTACTGTCATAGTACCATAGTACTGTCAGTTTGTGAAATTTCTTTTCCCGTGAAGGAACACTTCAGCATGCCAAGAAATTTTGGACAATTCTGTGCTTCATGCCTTCATGTCCCACATTAGTGCCTGACCTCACAAATACTGTCTGGGATGAACAGGCAAAAATTCCCACAGACACACTCCCTAAACTTGTGGAAAGCCTTCCCCAAAGAGTGGCAGCTGTTACAGCTGCAAAGGGAGGACCCCCGCCATATTGATGCATATAGATTTAGAACGGGGTGTCATAAAAGTTCCTGTAGGTGTAATGGCCAGGTGTCTCAATTTTTTGTTCATATAGCGTACAGCCAAATGCTAATGTCTCCTTCACATAAAGGGAGCTGCCACCAGAGCTGGAAAACTCAGCGGAGGAAGAGGAACTGGAAGTGAATGTAGAAGACTTGAAGGAAGAGATGTATGTGCCAAGGAAGAAGAGTTTCCACCCCTTCACTGGCCGAGGCTACCGACTGGGCAGGTGGGGCCTAGTATTGTGTTCTGCTCCGGAATCCTAGTTTTAAAATTGTTTTGCCTTTACTGTGCTTGACCACTAGGTGTCTCCAAAAGCCCTTATTTTGTTCTGAGACGGATGTCCGCGTTTACTCGAATTAAACAGGGCCAAATCGATTCTCAGCTGTCTTTCTGACTTATGCCTGTGATGTGTACGCCCCTAAACATTTACCACTGAGTCTTTTATAACATTTTTACACATTTGACTTCTGAGGTAATGGCCTAGTCAACTAATGATGACGCTGACATTTAGCCTCTGCTCAAATTTATCCCTTACCAAATTAGTCATTAATTAGATTAAATCATCACTGTGTTTTGTATCCCTCTGTTTGCCTGTTGGCTTGGACTTGTCACGTAGGGATACCATTGGCTCCAAGCCAGTATTGTGACTAATCGCCATACAGGAATCAATCAGTATCATGACGTGAACCAAACCAGTTACTGTATAAACAGTACTGAGATCATCAAAGTCTCTCCTCCCCTTGTATTCTGGTGTAAGTAGCCGAAAACAAAAGCAGAATGCTTGGAATTTAATTTCCAAGTCGAGTCACATTTTTCTGTTAAGCCCCTAGTTGTGAAAGCTGTTGGGATGGCATTTTCACCACAAAGCCTCATGCATACCATGTTTAAAACCATATAAGGTCTTGATAGTTTGTTCAACATCTTTCATTCATGCAGCGTGGCACCCAGGATAATAGCCAGGTCTCCATCAATACACAAAGAGGACAGCGCGCCCACTGTGCCGTCAGTGTCCTTGAATGACACGCAGCCGGTCACCAGCCTTCAGATCTGGCTGGCAGATGGGAGACGACTGGTACAGAAGTTCAACCTTTCTCACAGGTGAGGGAAGTGGAGTCAGGTGACACGAGACCGCAACGTGGATGCCACTCGTATGAGAAATGAATGGTACTTCAGTGGCACTTAAAATTGCATCGTTTCACAAATTGGGTAGGATTTAAAACCTTATTCTTGGGAAAGGAAGCTATATTAAAATCCATTTACATATTAAGTAACCGTAGTCTTACACCTCTGGGACCTGGGTTAGTGTTTCTGCCATGGCTCCATGTGTGTGGAGTTGCATGTTCTCCCGGTGTCTATGTGGGGCTTCCACTGGGTTCTCCAGCTTCCCCCCAAAGTCGTTATAGAACTGCCAATAGGTGTGCATGTGTGTGTGAATGGTGTGTGAGAGTGCCCTGCAATGGGTTGGCGTCCCATCCTGGGTTGTTCCCTGTCTTGCACCTGTAGCAAACCCACGACCCTGAATAGGATAAGCAGTTACAGAAAATGGATGGATGGATATAAAGTATACAAGAATCATTATAATACATTCTAATTATATATGCATTGAAATATTGTTATATGACAAAATTGCTTGCTGTTTTTGTGTATAAATTATCAAGTTCAAAGTTATTTTATATTAGAGCTGTCACAATTATGCAATTAAAGTCAATTACTAAAAAGCATTGATTAAAAATTTCCTTCTCGATTACTCTGCAATGTGGTGGAAGGAAGACGCGCATAGCATATGAAGGTCCAAGTAATTTCATTCACATATTTTTTATCAATGCAGCCATCTGTAAGTATTGCAAAGCATAACTTAAATATCACCAGAGAATGACTGCAATGCAAGTATATCTTAAAAGACGACATTCAGGGAATGTGGAAATAACGCAAGGTTAACTGTAGATGTGTGCCTTTTAGCCTGGCGGAGTAGCCTAGCCTGTCTTTGTCATCACGTTGACTTGTTTCGCTTAATTTACTTTCTACACTTCCTGTATGTCAAAATAATCACTGCTAAAATGAAGGGTAGCCCCGTCACGTAGCCGCGTCATCTTACATGACACAAGGTTGGCAACTGTGCTCAGCTGGCTGGCGTGAGATTTTCAATAAGACAAATCTGCACGCACATGCACACGCATTAACATGTATGTAACAGTTTTATTACCTTGTAAAAATTCGGTACATTGTGGATTTCATATGTTCACCATGTGTGGTGGCTTTAATGCGGATCCTCTGGTTTGTTTCCACTCTCCAAAAACATGCAACTTAAATGAACTAATGTGCTTAAACTGACCGCTTGTGTCAGTCACTGTGCACCCTGCAGTGGTCGATGTTACGGCATAGGCTGGAAAAATGTGACCGTCCACTTGCAGCTCCAAGAGAAAAAGGGCTTTATGGAAGATGGAGAACACATTGGGGTGAACTACAAAACAGCAGAACCACAAAGGGCCAAAAAAAGGAAAAAAAAAAAGATTAACAAGCTCGATCTTGGATATAATGGATGGTGACAGGCCTCCACTATCTGTGCCAGCAGGTAGCTTCGGTTTGCAGTCCTCATCCATAGACACACTTTACAGACAAACACTTATCACACATCACCAGCTGCTGGAACAAACCTGTTTTTGTGTCATTTCGTTCTGCACCTTGGGACTGTAAACCTGCGACCAGAGGGAAGGAGGTGAGGTTCAGTTTGCAAAGGCTGGGAGTTTTCCCTTAGAACTGAGCTAGTTATTCACTTTAACTGTCTAATATGCAGGGCCTCCAGATTAACTTGTGACTCACCAAGTCAGCAAGCTGTTATAGTGTTATAGTGGATAGATGGATGGATGGATGGATGGATGGATGAAAGGATGAATGAAGTCTTGGGAATAGGAACTAGGGGAACTGGGAAGGACATTTACCCCCCCCCCCCCCCCAATTCATTCATCCCTCCCAATAAATAGAGCTTTGCATTATACTTTAAAACTGTGTGTCCAATATATCAAATTCTCTCCTATGCCCCTCTGTGAGGTATAGAATTTATGTTAAATAGTCATTATAATGTATGTAGTATGATTGTTGAGGTAGCTGCTGTGTGTGTGGCCTTCCAGGATCAGCGATGTGCGGGATTTCGTGCAGCAGTCAGAGAGCTCCGGCTCGCCCTTCATCCTCACGACATCACTTCCCTTCCGCGAGCTGAGGCAGCCGGACCTGAGCCTGCAGGAGGCCGACCTGAGCAACGCCGTCATTGTCCAGCGGCCCCTGCTGTCCCCATCTGACGGCGCTAACTGAGGAGACCAAAGACCGGCGGCACACTGTGGCGACACTGCAAACTGCCACGGCCCCCTCTGCGCCAAGCGGCCACCCGGACACCTGTTTACCAGCTCGCGCACAAACACTTTGTATGCAGAATACAGATTCTTCCACTTATTTGATATGCACACGAGCAGGAAGTTTCAAATGACTGCCTGCATGTACTATAGAGTATCCATGCAAAATGACGTTTACTATCTTTACTGTGCTGGCAGAATATAGGAGGCTTCAAAGGCTAGGATGGGGATTCTGCTGTGCTGTTCTACCAATCGCTTCTTACATTTACATTTAATTGATTTAGCAGACACTTTATCCAAAGCAACATTTTTTGAGAGAGTGGGATCAGACTGTCCCTGGGACAATTGAAGGTTAAGGGCCCAATAGAGGCATAACTCTGTCCTCCGCAGGATTCGAACCAATGATTTCTGATCACAAGCAAAGAGCTATTTGAGAACATATTGGAACCCACTAAAACAACCAATAGGTTAAACAATCTGGTAACTGACTGCACGTGATAATCTCTGACTAGGCTTTTCAAGCCTCGAATCTCCCAGACTGCTTGGATTTATGGGTGAAATTACGACTTTCCATGAAGTCTGCAGTTGAAATCTGAGTTTTTGTGTAAACTTGATTATATAGAAGACTGTTACTGCTACAATACATGCTAACAATAATAAGGGCAAAATTAGCTGTCTAAAGGTTGCACTTCACATGCGGTCTGTATCGCTGTCACTCTTGCATCCTTTACAGAAAATAATCAATTGGTACTAAATGAACTGATTCCAATAAATTACATCGTCTCCATTCTGGTTTGCAGCCTGTTTACTTTGTGAACTTTTGCTTAATAATATGTGATATTTTAATAATATAGTGTATATCTGGCTAAAAATTTTATATGAAACCGTTTTCATGGAAATATATTGGGAGCTGAACTTGAAATATCAGAATACATGCAGTTAAGCCATAAATGGTTTTATAGTTCAAAATGCATACATATGTATCAGTTAATTTATTTTATTTGTCACAATAAATGCTTTTCTGCTGCATGGACAGTAGTCTCGGGTTTCTGTCTCAGTGCCTGTAATGCATACCCATCGACATTAAGGGCACCACTTCATTATACATCTGTATTCAGGCCAGGGTAGGTGTAAATTCCACAGTGCTAATCATGGAGGCCAATTTCAATAAGAATTCCAGATAGTGAAAGTAAATGAAGGTGTTCACACCACAACGACAGAATCTGAATTACAAGCAGAAAAACATTGTATTTCTTGACAAGCGGCAGTTTAAACATTTGCCAGAATGTTTCTGAAAATAAGATCCATTCCTTTCTTGTAAAGTTTTATTAATACCAAGAATAGAAGAAATAGTTAATAGTGGCATAATTACTGTAAAGGTATCAGCAGGCATTTGCATCATAAAATTCTCTATTTTCTTAATTAGCGAATTTGTTCATATTTAATGTGTTTTATTGTGTTAGTAAAATTCTTCTCTTAATGCAATTATATGTGACTGGAAATAATGACATTTTGAGATAATTGCCTGAAATAAAATAAAATAAAATGCTCTATCAGAGGGTTAGTTGAGGGTTGGGTTCACAGAAACTAGCTGGCTTTTGATCCATTCAATGCACTGTTCACAAAGCACATATAGTCACCCTAGAGACAAATATTACAGTGTATAGTTTGAATATAGCTGGTTCTTGAGCAAACAAACACTAGTACTACTGAAATTTCAAGATACTAAATCTATGTACAGTCTGCAAAAATTCCCATATTGCTTAATAAATATATTTGAAGCAATTGCAGGTTCTATGTGAGATATCACCTTGTTGAATAAAGTATAAAGTTTTCACAATATCTTACACACCTAAAATGCAGCAGGTTCTCAAAGCTATCAATAGGTTAGAATGTGAAATGTCTTTTGTGCGAGAGAATGTACTATTGCAATAAGGAAATATGACACATATATGAAATAAAAAAATGAAATGACATTAACATTACACATCAGTCAGCAGAAACTGGAGCATTCTGAGCTTCAATTCAATTTTAATTTTAAGCATTTTTAATTTCAAACTTAAAGATGCCCATTACACGCTTTGCCAATTTCACCCTTTATATATATGTGTGTGTGTGTGTGTGTGTGTGTGTGTGTGAAGTTGCAGCGACTCTCCCCCCCTCCCCTCACCCCATGACATTGACCAGGATGGATGGATGATGAAAAATGGGACATATGCTACCCATGAATATCTAAGCAATGTCTGTCTGTCTGCTCCACTTATGCAGTCTGCTGCTATGGGAATACTGTAACCTTAATGCACCCCACGTACATGCTGATGCAAAACGTAATGCGCAGGAAAGGGCTTCCCCGGCCGTTTTGTGAGGTTATACGGCAATAATGCACCATTCTTTCTGTAGGCCCAGCAGGAGGTGAAGCTTTAGCGGCATAATTACTGTGAAGGTATCGGCAGGTATGTGCAGCTCATGCCTGAGGAATGCAGATACGCGACACTCCTGTTTTCTGAAGAGACTTAGGAAAGGCTCAGCCAGGACTTTATCCTACTCTAACTCATCACACAGCATTTCATACATTCCCCATACATTTCTCAATGCCGGAATTATATTACTAACAGTAGCGTGGGAACAAAACATCGATTAAGACCCAGTTACAAAACGCACATTGCACTGTGATATTTTTGCCAGTGGCAACTTTAAATTTAGAAACAATCTCAGGGTGAGATCAATGCTGAAGCGCTTCAGATTAGCGATGGCGGGTATTTCCCAGAGCTGCCACTGCCTCGAGCAAACGCGCTGACGCCTTTCCGTCACCAGGGGGCGCAGGTTACACCCTCAGGCAGGTTCGAGTTCAGCTGCGCTGTCAAACCTCCGCAGTATCTGACGCTTCTGCGGGGATCGCGAAACACAGCATAAAACATCCTGTACAGCCGATCACATCCACTAACACCCAGGTAAGTGGACTCTTCCTTGAATTTTCATGAAACGAAGACATCTCAGGGTTAAAAGTGGACAGGCCGTTTATGATGTACCGTTGCCGTTGAAACTGTAATGTTAAGAAATGTGGGTAAAATTATGGCATGTGCTGTGATCTAGCTATTTGGTATCTGGAAAAACCTTTGTACCGAACTTCACAGAGTGATCTCAGACATGGGAGGTACATCATGAGGGATTTGTGCAGAGAGTAATTAGCCGAGCACTGGAGGAGTGACAAACCTGTTTATTAGAGAATTCGTTTTGACGCCGTCCTCCCATTCTGGCTCCCACCCAAACCTGACAGCAGCATGTGAATGGCACTGGCGTTTGCGGGGAAGTCACGCTCAGTCACCGCGATGGCCAAGGGTGAGAGAGCAATGGAGAGCTCCACGGCCGGGATCTTCAAAAACCCTGACTCACTCCTCAGCAAAGTCCAGCACCAGGTTAGGCTACCTTCTGTCTTTTCTGTCACTCCCTGTTCCTCAGATTCGCTGTTTTCCATGTGTTGTGAAGGCATGTCTTAAGTCGTTAAGATGCGACTAAAGTGACAGTGAGTCTGAATTTAGGTCGGCGAAATAATCTAATATGTAATGGTATTAAAAGTATTTTTGTGTTAACATTGTTTTAATTTTGGATTATACTCCAAATTATAATGTAGAAATGCGGGTTTAATTTAAATGCCTTAATTGTATGTTAAATATAAACGCTGATGTCGATAGATAAATGATACACTTTATTGATCTCAAAAGGAAATTGACTTGTCTACCTCAGCATAAAGTGCACGGATACATCTACAAAACTGTAATCTATAAAGCATGAGTGATGTAAAGTGTATAATGAATAAAACAACAAAATGTCTATTTACTTGTGATTTCAGAGTCATACTGTGTTATTGCACATAGAAGTGAAGGTGGACACGGTCGTTTAGCTGCACTCATGCCGACTCCTTGACAAGTCATTTGCTTGTAAACAACAAAACACTTGTACGTCGTTTTAAACAAAAGCGTCTGGTAAATAAAATAAATGGAAATGTGAATGTTTCTGCCCGACCATTCAGATATTAACAGCTATTTACACATAGGCTATTTATAGCTCGTTGTGCTACAAAATTGTTGATTTTTGGTAAAGTTCGGCAGAAACCCATACAGAAATATCTGAATTGAAGCCATTTAAATATATTTTAAAAAAATTGACAAGTAATTAGGTCAAATTTGTTATACTGTATTTTATACAGTAGTACTTATAAAGCTGAATATGTACTTATTGACCTTGCGAAATGTTTGCAAATAGCCTATGATATATATGCTACATTTGTCTGTTGTAGCTTATACATTCAAGTCTGCTCATTTTTGCTCATGAAAATAATGTAATTGATGTAAAGTCGCCAGTATAAGAAGACTCGGTTTTTATGTGTGTGAAAATGATTTCCAAATGCTTCAGTGTATTCCCTCTTTCTTTTCAATTTTGCGATTTGAGAAACGAGAACAAAACATTGGAGTTTAATTAACTGATATATTATTTCAAATCTTGACTAGTAATGTTTGTTGAGAAAATGAATGAAATGGCTTGGATTTAATTATGTTTCACACTTTATGTATTCTACCTGATAGAGCATTCTAATCAAATAATAATAAAGCATGTGTGACTAAATACATTTTAAATGAAATATCAGTTAAAAGTTAAAAATGGCCCCATAAATATTGAAAATGTTAATATGTCTAATTCTGCGCGCCACAGGTAAGTCCTGTAAACGCGAGTCACTGAAAGTGGCTCCCCCTAGCGGCCAAAACTCTATCTAAAGTACTGACACTTCAAAGAGCGCCGAAGGATTTTGGATTAGATTTTGATCTTCATGAAACTTACCGTATATCACCTAGTTTTGGAGTTTTTGTGAAGATGATTTCAACGTTATTTGGTTTCCATGATACCTGCTAGAAAGCTAATTAATTTAGCTTAAGAGGACGAGTAAATTACTTGGGGATTTTAGTTTCCCTGGGATTTTGTCTGTTACGCAGATTTTGAGATAAAGATATATAAAAAGACAAATATTAATGACAAATTCTTGCTCAAACATGTTATATGCTATCGCTGTCATTATCTACGTAGTTTTAATATTAACTTTTTTTGTAAAGAAGGAGCCATTTCCTGTTTGTTCTGAACTGGACAGGAACTTGTAAATAATACCATTACCCAAATGTGTTCTCCACCCATCTCTTCAAAGGCAGATTTCAGTCGCAGACTTGATTGCTGTTCATTCTTTTATTATTCTTTTAGAGGTAGACTCATTTTCCATCTGGTTTGTTGAATGGTACCACTTGTGAATGTGGGCGTCGATGGTCTTGACATAAGACAAATTTACATTATAAAATGGTTTATTTATGTAATAATCAATATAGAACCATACTTTTTGTTAAGAAAGACAAATAAAAATGAATTTAAATTAATATATTAAGAAAGCTTCTGTACAGCACACATTGCCTATTGTTTATTTACACTTTTCAAACAAAAATCTTGAATGTTTAAACAAAGCAGTAGACTTAATTACAGAGCCTTTGAAAGGGATATCTGCTGTATCACACGATCACTGTCAGGATTTCCTTGTCATAGCCTCAATCAAAAGCACTGGCGTTGCCACTAAGAATTGATGAAGATACCAGACGTTAAATAAACAGTCACTCAAATATAGTCCAGATCTTTGTAACGTGGCAATTGATGGATGCATCTCCGCCTTTTTAATTTCAGAGCTTTCTTAAATATTATGCTTTGAATATAATCATAGTTTTCCTCTTTTGAAAGTCAGGCACCAGCCTGACCACCTTTTTTAATGTGTGAAAAAGGCTTCCGTCCCTCTACCACTGAAATCGGGTATTTTTAGCACGGACCGGTCGCGGCAAAGAAATCCCCACACCCATATGAAGGAGCCCTTTTTGTACAGCGCTGGGGCCTCCTCTGTGACTTGGCGACTTTGACAGACTGCGTAAATATTGGTGTGCTGCATTTTTAAAAATCGCAGTATCTACTGCAATGCACCTCCTGAATGTGGCTGGAAGGACAGTGGGGCTGGCCCTGGGGTCTGCGGCAGGTCCTCCAGACTTGAGGGTGCATGGATGGATGTCTGAAAGCTGAAATTGGAGACTGGGTCATTTCTGCAGTGATCCCTGCTGTAGGGTAGTGGAAAAGGTAGCCGGGTGGATCGGCTCTATCTGTGATTTTAATTAATTGCTTTAGGAGGATCAATATGGCTTTGCTTATTGCTGGAGTGGAACTAAAACAACTGCCAGGTTTGCTTTGGATCCAGTTTACTTCAAAGTTCGGGTATTAAAGCTTTATGCTGTAAAACAAATGTCCTTCACTCACAGATTTCTCAAATCCCCATGTGACAAACATCTTCATGTCTTCTGTGTTGAAGATCTCTTTTAATGTATTTTTAAAATCTGTTTTAGCAAGTTAGTCAGGTAAATGTATTGTTTTATTTCTGTTTAATTTCCCCTGGATCTGAAAATGTCGTCTTCTTCTTTTTCTTCCAGGTGAGCCCTGATCAGAGACTGTCAGTGTTTAGCAAGCTGTGTTTTGCCATAGGAGGGGCTCCCATCCAAATAGCTGGAAGCGCCACTGGATTCTTCCTGCAGATCTACCTGCTGGATGTTGCCCAGGTAAGGCCACAGAATTTCATTATGGCCCAGAGTCAAAGCAGCATCCAGATGTACATTCAGTGCAGCACCTGAATGAATGTCCAGTGCAGCATCTGGATTAATTTTCCATGCAGTGTTCCATTGCAACACCTGGATGAATGCTCAATGCAACGTCCAGATGAATGTTCTCCATCATTTAAGAGACTCTCTGAGATTCAAAATACATTTACATTTGAAGAACACAAAGATGCATTTGTTTCAGGCCAAAACGTGATTGTCCCTTGTGAAGTAACCACACTTGTCCTTTTTAGATTAGCCCCTTCCAGGCCTCTGTGGTGCTGTTTGTTGGGAAGGTGTGGGGTGCTGTGTCTGATCCAGTCATCGGCTTTTTCATCAGCAAGAGCAGATGGACAAAGATTGGAAGACTTATGCCTTGGTATGTGCCCCCAGATCCAGAAGGTTCTAATGGCTTTTAACTCGTCATCATTATGAATAACGGCAAGTGAAAAAGGGTGATGTGAGGCTGAGTGGGTTATGGATCTGTGCCTTTGTAAGGTATGTTGTTGGTTTGAATCCTGTTGCTGAACAGTAATCATATTACCACTGGGCCCTTCAGTAAGGCCCTTAACCACAATTGCTCAGAGGATGCTGACTGATCCTACTCTTTGCCTCCAAGTTTTTCTCACTTGCACATGACAAAAAATGTCTTACAATAAATTAAAATAATAAAAATTTAATTCATTTTGTGAGAGCAAAGGTTATAAAGGAAAAGAGTAAGAAAGACAGGAGTGTGGACCAACAGACTGCTTCCTTCCGGAGAAAGTCAATAAAGAAGCAGGAGATCATGAAAAAAAATACCCATACAGTATGTGTCTTTTTAGGGGGATAGGAGCAGGCTGATATGGCCAAAAACGTCATCTCTATCTGCAGATAAACCTAAAGCAGGGATAATCGTACTGGGCCGAGACACTGGGATGTAACTCGAGCATCAGAGGGAGTTGAAATCAGCCGTGGAGAGCAGGAGAAACATCTCTAAACGAGGTTCCTTATGGAATGCGGAAGCAAAAAGTGACAGAGAGTGACAGCAGCAGCAGCCGGGGGAGGAAACTCAGCCGATCATTACTTGCTATAATGAGTTTTTATCGTTACCGTGAGAAACCGAGACCCTCCCTCAGTTTTCTTCTACTCTTTTCTAAATCACTGTCTAGGAGGAAGTGCAGTAATGACCCTTGCAACTGATGTGTGGCAGCATGACCACACAGGAAGCACTTAGCATTTGTAGTCAGCCGACAGTTTCTGGAGCGACTGGGAAGCATCGCAGCCTCTTCTACTGCCGGCCACTCATTACTGACCCCCCCCCCCAACAAAATGAGAAAAAAATCACCATCTATCTTTCAGCTGCTAATCCCAGTCTGGGTCTTGGGGGACCTGGAACCCGTCCCAGGCAACATGGGCCACATCCTGGACACATTACATGTAAACTCACACACATACTGTCCTGATTACCGATGCCAGTTAGCTCAATTGTCTTTGCACTGTGGAACTCGCAAGCACTCGTATTTACAATTCATTTACTTATAAGACGTGCATTTTCAGAAAGCAGGGGGTTAAGGGCTTCACTGACGGGCCCGACGGGCAACCTTCTGATGGCAGATCACAGCGTGCCAACCTACTGAGCCACAAACCAGCCACACGCAGACACAGCCTCACAGAACCTGTCAGACGCAGGATGAAATGTGTTACGCGGGTATCTGTTTTTGCAGCAAGCTCACACACCAATGGACATTGTTCAAAACAGTATCAAAACGACAGGCTGGGACTGGGCATAAATAGATGGTCTAACTTGTTTCAAAACAAGCGTCACACTCCAGACAGCCAGGCCCCCGATATGGAGAACTGCTGACTGCTTACATTGTGTGCAGCCAGATGTACATCTAGAAGGTTCAACCTTTGTTTCCTGTCATAATGGCAGGATCGCTGTTTCTGGCACTGGTGCTGTGACCCATCTTACAGAATATTCCAATGCCTCTGCTGGAACGGGCCTATGTATACAACCAGCAAATGGCTCTTGACCGGCTCACAACGTCAAGCGCTTTGCTCTTTGTACGGAGGACAATTGGCCACCAGGGGAGCATGAGGCTGGCAGGCTCTGGAAGAGCAGTGGAAAAGGGGGGCTGGACGGTGCCAGAACTGGCCGTCCACACTGAGCCTCAAAGGCAGCACAGTGAAGTACAACAAGGAAGGTTGGGAGGGTGTGGTATCAGATACACAAACAGGGCATTAGAGCTTAGATTGGCCTTGCAGATTGAACCTTAGCTCTTAAAGTGACACTGGGACACGGAGACCAGGTGCTGGGCGAGCCATGTCCTGTTTGCTAGAATCGACGGACGAGGCAAGACACGCTGAGGTTTAAGAGCATTATTACACGCAAGTGTTTGGGCTCCTGTTTTGGAAAGTGCGTAGGGTGGCGTCGAACTCCCTGCGGCTGCTCTCGGTGACCATAATGGCTCACCACCCATAAATCAGCGCGGGAGGAACGCCTTGCCACATCCTGATGGGGGGAGAATGCGCCATCCTGTGGGTTTTCTCCTGCGTGCTTTAGATTCCTCTGGTGATCGGGCCTTGACTGGTGCTGACTGTGGGCGGCTGCCGCACAACTGACTAACGAACCTGCCGGCACGTTGAAGATATTGTGTTCGTACATAATTCACGCATTTCACCGTGGAAATAGCGCGACGCTTCGATACAGCAAGAAGACCCATGCAGCGTGCATGGGAGGATCCAAAGGGGGCTTTATTTGGACACGGGTGGGGATGGTTTAACCAAACAAGAAAAAAAAAGGATGGAGAGGAACGGGAAAAAATGCATTTCGGCATCAGCACAAGGGAAACACAGAGGAAGACGGAATGGGGACCCGGCCTTGGGAAGGGGGGTAAATGGGATCCGGCACCGAGGTCCGGGGGTGACCTCTGGGGACAGAGAAATGAAAGAGGCGCCTGTTACATTTCGTTTTTAGGGATGGGGGACTGAGCTGGCTCATCTTCACTCATCAATCCGAACCATGATGGAGTTTGTGGATTAATAAAGTATATATTATCTTAAACAGTAAACAAAACACATGATACTGTCTATAGTCACCTATTAGGCATGGCATTCGAACCCACTACAGACTTTTAACTTAATCTAGACCCTGACTGATACTGGTGATTAATACAACTCTTTGCTTTAACTAATAAGGCTGTTGGTTGAGAAGGTATGAAATCTCCCTTTGACTGGGATGAGACGCTTGGCTGACATCTTGCCCCCCTCACCTCCTTAATGACAGGATGGTGGCCTCTACCCCTTTCGTGGTGATCTCCTACTTCTGCCTCTGGTACGTTCCTCCCTTTATCAGTGGGAGGGTCGTCTGGTACCTTGGCTTCTACTGCGTCTACCAGACCCTCATTACGGTAGGTAACCATCGCGCTAACATACTCATACTTCTGAAATTGTGGAAGACTTGGGGTTTATTAAACAAAAAAAAACGTCTGAAATACCTACTACATGTATTTAATTTCTTTCAGATTTTAATGCTTTTTTTGTATCACAAAGTGTCCCTGATGATATTAACCTGTCATGCCAACCAAATTCCTTTTAAGCTTGTATTTTATTGTTCTTCTATCTATACTTAGTTTTGAACGTTTTAGCTTAACAAAGGCACCTCACTTTTCAAGATGTATGTTCTGCCTTAGTTACGCCGGAGCTGTTTAAATACGGCGCAGTCACGCTGGCTGCCCTGTTCGCGGTGCAGATTCTAAAATAACTGTTTTGAAAATGGCTCAATCACTGCTTTTTGTTCTCAGGCCGCGAGGTCCCTTCCAGGGCTATCATTTCCTTTCCGTTTCTGTGTCCTTCACATGTGTTTTGCTGTATGGGGCACAGAGAAACCGCAGTGTGGCGTGCAGTAAATAACATGTCATTCCTGCGACTCGGCAAACCTGCGGCCTGCGCAGCCAGCAGCCCCAACAGCAGATAAATGCCACTCTCCGCTTTTAGAGCCTCTCATTGTCTAGCGTGAGGTTAAATATAAGCTCAGTTTACTGTCTCTGTACACCATCATTTTGAGGTACCTGAGAAGTACGGTTGGGTTTTATCAGACGTCTCATATAATCAATGCAGTTTGTTTTGGGGAGGGGGTGTG
>JAODJW010000039.1:15270182-15284247 GCA_026777045.1 Hyperopisus bebe | reverse complement strand
ATTGTGCGTCTGCGTTTTGCCTGCCTTACCTGTAATTAAACCCCGTATTCCCCGATACCCTGACGTCTGCGCCTTTGATTCCGTTCCGTCCACGCTCAGCACGACAATATTATTATAAGTAAATGTATTAATGGTTTATTATTAATATTAAAATAAAGAAACCTTTTTAAAATGTATTTTATTATATAATTACTGTTACTGTCTATCATTGTCTAAATGTATTTTACTCTCTAAATATATGTATTCAGATAGCGAATGCGAGGCTGAGACTGAAGCGTTACCTTTGGTTTCCGCTGAGAGACGTGCCGCGTGACTCATTTCCCCGCGCATACAAGCTATCTTAGATCGACGTTCACGGTTTGAATCCTGAGATTCAGATCGAGCTCTATGTAATTTTTTTTCCTAACTGGTTGGTTCGACTTTTAAGAAATTCGAGTTCTAATGAGTTTGAGAACTGAGGTACCACTGTATATAGATTTTGTATATGTTTACACCTGCTAAAATCTGAGGATCTCACCAACTATAACGGTAACTTTAAACAAGGTCAGAGCAATTACACTAATTATTCAGTAATTTGGAATTAAATACTGGATTATTGAACTTTATAGCAACACATATTTAGGGTGCTTAATATGAGTGCCCTTGGATTTCAACATATTAAGTGAAACGAAATCATGCTTTTTATTTTCCATTTCCACAAGTATGAATGCAGGCAGACTGGAATTCTCTAGTTTTCACACATATGCCATCATGCTCTCCTTTGAACAGACACACGCATGAGGAGGGAGGGAGGGAGGCCTGGGGTATGAATGTGGGGTCAGCCGTCCATCCGGTGCCTCCACAGCATTTTTCAGGGAGTTATGAGTCCTGCTCAAGGGCCCAACGGGCATGTGGACAGGATACTGGGTGATCTCCCAGTCACTGGCACCAACCCAGTGAGCCACATCTGCCCCATAATGCAACAGAACACAAACGTGTCACATAAAAAGGTCAGTATTGTGACTTATACTACAGTTACATACATCGGTTTTAATATCCAGCTTTTATTATACTATGCAGGCTTTTTATTTTAAAAAATATATCTACATGTATATTCAAATTACTGAATGACTCTGGATAGTATTTCCATGATACAGGCTGTCAACCTTTTTCCAGATAAATTTTTTGAAGATCATATTTTAACAGAAAAAGACAAATCATCAAAACTTACATATACCTAGTCGTAAGCATTTCCAAAAATAAACTACACGTCTTTAAAATATATATCTCAAATAAATATTAATATAGCATAAAACGATGCCACTGTTTTGTCACTAAAGCAGGGAATTCTTGTAACAGATGCAAAATTCTTCATCCAGATGTTTAAATGAAGGAAGCTTCCTTTCTCTAAGGAAAACCTTCTCAAACTGAAGGTTGCTGAAGATCAGTGTAACAGACTCAGTGAATTTACAAACCTTCAGTTGAAGCATAAAGTAACCAGGTCCGGCTCTAGAGACCCACGCTTTACTGCACTCAAACGTCCAGCGATGAGCCACACGGACTCCCTGAGCGGGACGCGTTGGGGCGGCAGGGCAGCTCAGCCGGTGATTTAGGCTTTCCGTTGCGCACAGTGAGTTTGTCTTTGGGCTTGAAGGTGAGAGGCACAAATCCATAAGCATCTGCCACAAGCACGATCCATGAATTACCTAAAAAAAATTAGCAAATTATATGGTCAACAATGATTTCTTTACTGCACGCATCTGAGTAATATTCAAATTATTTAGTATGGTTATGATAAAAAATTCCATGAAAAAGGTTCACATTAAATTTCATGTTTTAAAATGTGTCCCCCTTAAATTTCCTATTTTTCCTTAATGTGTGTGTGTCTCTCTGGGATTCCCTGTGTGTCCTGCTCTCCCTGATTGGTTTGGTGGGCTCCTGTGGAGCTGAACACCTTTATTCAGCGAGGATCCTTATAAATAGCATCACAAGCTGCTTTCATTGTGGATCTTTAAAGCCCGTCTTCCACCGTAATGCCCTCCTATTTTTTACCTTCCACATTCAGTGCCAAGCAGTGCTTCGCAGCTGTAGAGGTTCTCTGAAGTTCACCATACAGACACAGTGCAACTGCCTTCAATTCATCCGGTTTTACCACTATCAGCCAATCAACAAAACTAATGGTGCCTTCCATTTCGGCTGGGAAGTCGGAATTTCCGAGTTCCAAGTGAAATGTCAACTGGAACGCCCCTTGAAGTCAGAGTTCCGACTCAGAAAGACAAGAAGCTCTGCAGCCCCAACCTCAGAAATTAAGACGGCTGCACCCTTCATCAGTAGAACCGAAAGTTGTAGTTATATACTGTATATTAGCACTTATGTTTTATTTGTGTCTCATTAAATCAGTCATACACACAGTGCTGTCCAACCTCTATCTATGGACATGCTGCTAGTGTTTGTATGCACAAAATACTACATAATGTGTTATCTGATATTACTAACAATGGTTAACGATGAACCTGGCTAGAAGTGGTATTGCTAAATGGCTTTCTGACTTTTTGTACTGGAACGCAGGTAATTTGTGAGTAACGTCATTCTCAGCTCCAACTTCCGACCTCCAAGGTAAATGGAACGCAACGTAACATCTATAGTTCTATGTCCGCCGCCAGAATTTGTGCACTAGATGATTGTTTGACGGTCTCTTCCCATCATGTCCAGTGGTTGTCTCAGAATCAAATTTTGTAGTGTTTTGTGGCATAAACCAGTGCAAGCAACTTGCGAATAAAGCGTACATAGACTCTGAAAGCTCAAATTCGCAGAAATCCAGTTGTGTGGAAGGATTTGACATTCAACTAGGATGTTCGGATGATACAAAATGAGAGCCATGGTTCAATAAAACCCAGTCTGGCAAACAGATGTTTTGGAATGTTTAGACCACAGAGATCAGCCATATTCATATTGAGCTCTTAAAGTACTCTGTCTGGACCTGTGAGGACCTAGAAATGAGGACATTATAATGGTTTCAAGTTCAATGACACTGACACCTATGATGCATACAAAGCCCTCGGGGTAATGCCAAACACAGGGTTACCGTTCATCATCTCCACCACGGTCAAGCTGAACAGGTCCTGGAGGACGCGCAGGCTGAGCTTTCCATCACAGAGCAGCACCTGCCTCTTCTCGTCAACAAAGACATCCTCCGTAAGCTGCTTCTGCAGGGGCGAGACGGGGGAGGGGCAGAACACGGAAACAACTTACTGCTTTCCGCTGGAGAAGAGGTCTGAGAATGGAACTGGGTATAAGTGAAAAAAGGTGCCGGTGTGTTTTTGGGAGAGGAAAATGGAAAAGCCAGAGCAATTTAAGACACTACAATTTCACACTGAAAGCCTGATCGCATTTTATATTTTATTCATTTAGCAGATCCTTGGGTAAAGGGTCTCAAGGGCCCAATGGTGAAATCAGTCTGCCAACCAAGGCAATCAAACCGATGACCTTCCAATCATGGGCACAGGGTCCTAACCCGCTAAGCCACACAACCTCAGTATTTCATCCAATTGGCTGACTCCAGAAGGCACAGAAAGGGGGACAGCGGTTTAACCTCCGTAAGCTGCAGACAGTTAGGGTCAGGTCTGGCTATTATCACTCTACTCTGATAGGTGCTGGAAGGATTGCTGAACCACTCAAAAGGAAATAACTGGCAGTAACATTTAAAAAAACAAAAACGTAAAGACCTGCAGGCCTGGTCTACAGGAACTATAATTCTTAGTTCAGTATAAACATGTCATCAATAAGGCTTAATGTAACTACTTTTGCATGCGACCTGACAAACCCATGTGAATTGCTGCAGAGGCACCGATAGAAGCATATTTGCAAAAGAGGCATATAAGTAATGAAACCTTTCTATGTTAAACTGGCCCTATGTACGAGTATTTTTGTTCAAGATTCGCTGTGTTGTTGTTACTGCTTGGTACTCTGCATAATTATGTGACTGACTAATCCTATTTTAGCTGAATTCTATATGACACGGTTTTGTTTTAACTATTTTTATTAGGATCTATTGCTTGAAATGTTTATCTATGCAACACGGGTGTGGACAACATAATGAAGACTGATAAGAATCTAGAAAAATCTTTTGTTTTTTTTTTTTTAGCACCAGAGACTGTCCTGGAGATCACAACAGGGTTAGCCAGTGTCCCTGGATCAAGTTAAAGGTCTTGCTAATGGGCTGCATGCTGATATTACCTATCTGGTCACAGGATATGAACTCATGACCTTTACTTGGGTAACACTCCTAATGTATTGAGCTGGTTATACCCTCTATCTTTATTGCAGGCAAGCCTATTCAGGCTGAAAGCAGATGACCTTTGACAGGCTCCTTTGGCCTCACCAAAACCTGGTCCTGCCTTTCTGTTTTCAGCTGGACCCAAGATGGACTTGTCATATACTAATCGCTATACTTTTCTGAAAAACGGTACAGGTACCTGAAAGGTGACACTGATGAACGGGGGCTCCAGTGCAGAAGGATAGGCCCCCACCAGCTTCTTCCCATTTTGGGTAAAATCCTGAATTTCCAACAAGCACTGCTGCACTTCGGCAAACTTGGAAGATATGCTCTCTATGTCCCACTTGAGCTGCTCGGCTGGCCTCTCCCTGATCGGGCCACCACTATTGGGTGGAATGAAATGAGACTGCAGCTTCTCCAGGGTTTTGAACCTGGGTGAGCCTGGCCGCCCAGACTCCCTGCAGTTCTGGCCAGCCAGCCGGTGGGCAATCTCCATGTCGAAGTCCTCTATGTTGAGGGACGAAATGTTGGAGGTCACTCGGTCCGAAAAGTCAGTCAGACTCGTCAGCGGGTTCCAGTCAGTGCTCTTCACCTCCTCCACCAGCTTTTTCCGGTTTTTGGGTGGCTGGATCGCATACCCAGCAGGCAACACAAGATCCGTCAAACCTGCTTGCGCCTCCTTAGGAAAGCTCTCAGAGAACCTTCTGACCCCAGACAAGCATGCACTCGAATCCTGACTGGGACTCACTAAGCTGCCACTCTCTTCATTGACAAGCTCTCTAATCATGAGTCGGATGTTGTACTTGTCCGTATTTGAAGATGGTAAGAAAGTGGAATCGTTGGACTTTGGCCTTCCTACCATGAGCAACAGTGTGTTGTCGTCGAGGAAACACGCACCTTTGGGTCTGTCGTGCTTCTCCAACTGAACTTGCTGGATGTTGGGAATGGAAGAAGCAGTGACGCAGTACACCAGCACTATGTTACTTGTGTTGGAGGCCACAGCCACGGTGCAGCCGCGCCGGTCAAATGCGATGATATCCGGGACCAAGATCCCTGGGATACTCACTTTCCGGGTTGTGGTTGCCTTTCGCTCGTACCTCACCAGAATTAGATGGGACAAGTCCTGGCCAGACCCCGTTAAGTGGTCCCTGCGTCTCAAGTGAATGAGGGGACTTGGCTCTGAATTCCTGTGCCTTGAGAGGAGGTTCGTCAAGTCGATCGGTCCAGAAGATGGCAAGGAGATGCGACCCAGCTTCTCCAAGTCCACTGACCTCCTCCGAGAGTCAGAACTGGAGTCGTCACTCAGCACAAGGATGGGAGAGCAGGTGGGTGGGGACTCCGCCTCGGGTGGGACATCGAATGCCATCCCAGCGTTAAGGCTGCAGATTTTGCCCAACGGGAGCTCGGTGGTGACAGCAACCTGCTGGCCTTCTGTAGATTCTATGGCACAGATGCTACCACCCACGTCGAAGACGGGACAGAAGGAGCAGGCGACGAGGGTCTTCTCGATGTCATTCCATATGTAGGAGTGCAGAGCGCTTCCTATCGCAACCACCAGCTGCGTACCGTCCTTGGTCCAGCAAGCACAGCGGATTAGGCCACCCTCCTTGATGGGCGCCTTCACCCTCCTGTTGTCCACCCTCACTGAGAACAGGACAGAAGCATCCCGCTTGGTGAGGACGGCCAGGACATCCATCTTTGGGTGCCACACGCAGCCCTGGGGGAGCAGGGGGAGTGGCTCACTCAGCTCACAGGTCTGCGTGCACAGCAGCTTGTTCTGCTCCAGCGAGCTGAGCTGTAGCTGCCACACGCTAACATGCTTCTTATGCTGAATGGCCAGGAGGGCGGGCGTCCCCGAGCAGCAGAGCGCCCCCCAGTACAGCCCCTGCACGTGCTCAAACTGCCCGATGACATTGGTGTTGCCAAACTTAGCCTGCCCGTCGCCAAAACAAAAAGAGGTAAGGCTAATCTGCCTGCCATCAGTCCAGGCTATTCCATGCACCGGATGAATGGCTTGATGGAGAGAGTTCAGACCTGTCCTCGGGAGTTTCACCTTTCCTAAGTCCATTCTATGGAAGGAGCCTCACACATCAAATATGGGTTTCATCAAATCAGCGGCAGTTGCTTCTCACTAACTTGTCCATACGGTGATCACAGAGGCCAGTCCTCCCGAGAGACCTTAATATCGCTCTATGTAAAAGCAAAGCCTCTTTACTCTGCGTCTTGCGATGTGAAGTCCTTAATCCTACGGAGATGTTCAAGCCATTGCCGTGATGTTAGCAGATTACACTTAACTGACCTAACAAATTTCAAAGACTTACACAGGCGCGTATTTTAGACTTAAGATACCGCGTTTATTTCAAAGTGGTGTTCATACAATTCAAAACACTCCATAAGCCTTATCCTGAGGCATATAGTCTATAGGATATTCCAAAATCACCATTCACTTCCCCGGCTGGGTAACTAGCCCATCTGCGCAGTAACATCTTTTAAGGATGGTCACGGACTGCTAGCATGCGCCGCTCCCACTGGACACCAGCTCCTAAAGTGCTGCGTGTAACAGTTTCAGTCATTACGTATAAATTCCAGTTTATGACTAATAAAATACACTTCTCACCCGAATTTTGTACTTTGTGGAATCCCGTATCAGGAACCATTCGACCCACGCCGGTTCGCCTTGTGCGTTTGACAAACCAAAGACCGGAAATGACGCTTTCTTCCAAAATGTGGGAAACGTAGTTTTTTTAAAAAACTTAATGTTTATTTCATGACCGGACACCGGAGGGAGCTACTGCACTGTACACCCTTTGTAAATTACTTTGATTTATAAAGCGCTGTATAGAGCTACGGCGTTGGTATTTCCATATGTTTCAATTTAATAATAATGTGATTTGATACGCCGCCTTTCCATTCCTCTCATTTTGGAGGACTTTTGTAACACCAATTATTTGGGTCTCTCATTTCATCATAATCGCATTTTTACATATTTGATATCGATTTCTTTATACTCTATACTCCCTGTCATCCACAGTATTAAATATAAATACTTTGAGACGTAATAGCGAGATGATGTTCGTTTGAGAAGTAATATAAGGAGCGTGACTCCAGACAGTAACATGACTAAGGGGCAAATGGTGCTGAATAGACGTCCACGTTTCCAAAAACGTGTTTGGAATGTGGAGGTGCCACCATCCTCATCTCCACCTTATGTCGTTCCATATCCTTCATTCAGGAGTGGTATTCCCTCAGTGTGTAGACATCCACGTTTTTATCACGTGTGCTTTATCAAAAGTCGAACTCTGAGTCTATGAAATCACCCATATCAATGACCAGTCCTACATTCATAAATAACAGATGCCAAAGTTTGGTTTGGGGCGTTTTTGTCTACGTTTTAATCAGGGCCGGCTCTTCCTTATCAAGGGCCCTAGGCAAAGCTGTACATGGGAGGCCCCCCTACCAAGAAAACTGATTATTATTTCACTTCCTCGTAATTCGGGAGTACTGGGCAACGGCCAAAACTGCCTGGTTTAAATGTCCAAAGATACTTTCACATAGCACGCATGGGCTAATTAAGCGGTTAATCCAAATGAAGAGAGGTTAAAAGCAAAGAGGCGAAGCACACATTTCCATTATCTGTATACTGTATATCTTTCCTTTTTCTCCATCCAAGGACGGCTGTACATAATTTACCCAAAACATAACGAAGACGTAACTTCAGAAGGATTCACACATTAATTCTTGTTTAAAAGGCGCAGAGATGTGTAAAGAGCAGTTTCGGTGGTGTAGTGGTGCATTTGCAGGTGGGGTTAATGTTACACCGTAGAATTGCATATACGCACCTCTCCTCTGCCTAGTAAGCATTTCTGACCATTTCGGGTGGGTATACTCCCTTTACCCGTGTATACCCACCACTACGTGTCTACCCGATGTGGGGCTCCGCATGCAGTGGGGACAGCGTATACATTGTATTGCACTAGAGCGCTGTGGATTGTTCTAGACGCAGCATCATGGCGGGTCCCCGGCGCAAGCGTGCACAGGGGCGCCCATGGGAGGCCAGTCCCACCGCTAGGGGGCGGCTCATACACTCAAAGCGTCTGGAGTGTGTGGCTCAGGCTGCCCTGCCGCCGGGAGCTGGCCGGATACTGTGGCCCCGACCGCCGCAACATTTAGTAACATTTGTAACATTTAGTAACATTTTTAACGTTCATTTCTTCCGAAGCTCCGCGGTGCAGGGATGGGTGTGGAAATCGAAACGGTAGCTCCGGGAGACGGTGAGAAACAACAGCCGGCGATTATTATTGTTTTCGCTCTTTTTTAAAAATGTAAATGTAACGACGTCCCTGAAAATGCTGATGTGAGTGGAAACATCTGCGCGATAAAAAGTGCCCGTGTGTCGTTTATTTAGTAAATGAGCGCTGGTTAGTTGGTTAATTGCGGTTATTAAAGCAGCGCGGCTGCCCGTCCGCCTACAAGGCGAAGCTGCGTTTTTACACCCATTTGACAGCTAGTTAACCAAGTATTTGCGCCGCTGGTTATTTTACCACTACTTTGCCGTTTCAAGTCTTCGCACAGCATAACCCGGTATTTTTTATATATATATATATTTTATTAATTAGCATACTGATTTATCATCAAATGAAGGCTTCCTATATACATGCTTAATTGATCCAAAGCGATTATGTAATTTGATGATTTACTCAAAGTTTCTAATGTTTTGATAATTGTTTGTTTATCATTAATCACCATATTAATTAAGATGATTTTTTGACGTTTTGCTGTCCATCGGTGGACTGTGGTGGCGTAGGGGCTCCCCGTATTAAGTATTTTTGCTATCTGAACACTAAAACGGTATTTGCAACAACGTTTGATTTACATTACGTTCCTGGCACAGTAAATAAAGCCTGTATTTAAATGTGTGTGGGGAAAAAAAGAAACAGACAAGTGAGATGATATAATACGCGTGTAAATTGCTTTAGACATTGTATAATAAACACCGAGTGGTGTAATTTGGTGTGTAATTTAATGGACTTTGGCGGGGGGTCTGTGATGGCAAAGGACTGCGTTGTGTTAGTTTGAGTGTAGCAGGATTATTTTTCCTCAATTGGTAATGAGATTTCAATCCATATGTTTCCTGATCATGGCAGACACTTGCGCCGTGGCCAAGTCAGCTATTTTTACAGTGTGGTGGGGGGGGGGGGCAGGGTCCACATTTCTACCGATGCATCAGTCGTCGTTTGTGAGTTTCAGATACAGTCCCAGTTTGTCTTCGCTACATCGATATAGGCTGCTTGTGATTGATTACTGCTATCTGATTTAAATATATAACTTGTTACGGTACCAGTGCCGTAGCATATGCTATGCACATGTACTGTGGCGCAATGTCTTACGATATTTCCCTGGATTTGCCCTGTAGCAGTAATCAGGGGCCTGTTCGCTGTTCTGTTAATGATCATTGGGATCGTTATATCGTCACTGCTGGAATTGTTCAGAGATGTGCCTAGTATGAATATTATCAGTGTCCTCGAGCCATTAAAAACGAACAGAACTTGGGCTGCTGTTAGTCTATGTAATCTGATATATAACAGATCAATGTACTATATTGGCATTACTGTAGATTTCTGAATAGTTTTTACTGTGATTATTGCTCTTTACCGCCTGGCCTTATTCTGGGCATGGGGCTATGACTCACAAACATCGACATACATGAGACTGTTTTTCATTATTGTCTACTAAAGCTGAGATTGATTGGAGCTGTTCATAAAAGCAGGCTGTGGAATACATGTTTAATATATGTGGCTGTAGGCCCTGGATTTGGGATCCCAAATGCTTCTGGGTCGTCGTGCTTTTCGCTTCCGTGTCACAGGCCGATGCATGTATGTATATGTGATGCTAACTTAATGCGCCTGTTGTCCTCACCAGCCCTGAAGATTTCCCTGCTAACTGGGAGTCACACGGAAAGGCTCAGGCAAAGGAAAAATGGCAGAAGTGTCTGACAGTATGTGGGTTTTATGGCTGAGCGCACAGGAAAATATTTAGTGGGTAATCGAGGAGTAACAGGAATCAGATTATAAAGAAAAAACGGCGATGAATCGTAATAAGGGAACAAAAAATTGTAATAGTGAAAAAGGTTGCAAATTGATTCAGGTGTTAACCATACTGTAGGTTGTATATTTTGGCACATCACTGTCATCGTCTGAATCTCCAGTGTGTGTTTTGAGTAAATTTCTGCATTCTCCAGTGTCCTACGCTGGGCGTAACCTGTCCTCATTGCGGTTCAGACGCTCGCGTTGTTTCTGGAGTTTGTTTTTACACCCTCTCCAGGCACGCATGCTCTTATCATGGGATTTACATTCACAGCTGACACACAGCCGGCCCAAATGTCAGTGCATGCTGAGTATCGTAGAATGCTGGAGCACTGTAGAGCTGGAATTGCATCTAATGGTTGGCCACGGATTTTATTTTTAACCCAGCTTTTTCCTGGGCCCTGCATTGGCTTTAGGGTTGCAAAGGGGTGGAAAATGTCCAGAAACTGAATGGAAAGTTAAGATGGGGAATTTTGGAAATATTCCTAGTTCTAAACTTATAGGAATTTGTGGGAATGTGTGGAAGTTAGCGATAAAATTCCATTTTGCAACCCTAAATTAAACAGAAAATGGACACTGAGAGGAAGTAAGTTTTGCTGTCCCCACTAACTCAAGGCAGGACACGGTACTCTAACATGGACAGAAAGATGGTTCATATTGACAGCATGCTTGTTGCCAGGCAACTGGTCACATTCAGAATCTAGTGCTTAAACCTCTAGTCCAGAATGGGCCTGCTGATTCCCATGATGACCATGATAGCTCAGTTTCATAGACTTCCTCTCTGTGCAGGACTTTTGTAGAACTGGTTTGCATACAGTTTTGATTAGATATGACATGTTTACTTATCTTCAGGTTTTCTTGACGTGTGGTTTATGCAAGGTTTGCACTCATTTCTCCTCTGCTTTTAAGGTTTGTAATGATATATACAGGGGGGCCGGTAGTGAAAGCATGTCGTACTGGGCCCCCATCACAGACCAGTCCAATTACGGTCCAAACTTTTTTGGAATCGACCTAACCAACCGCCCCTCCCCCACAGCCCCCCTGAATATACAGTATTTATTTATCTATTTTTTTTTTTAACACGCACACAAAAACGATGTAGCCATCATGTTTTAAATAAAGTCTGTACGGGTGACTTTTCATACTGTTGCCCTCCCCTCCGTGCTGTTTTTACCCCCCAGTTACCATATCAGTATGCAGATCCAGACCACGAGGCTCTGCTACATATGCAGTAATAATGTTAAGGTGATGCATGTGAGAATTGTTCGCTTCCACACTTTTGAGCCCTTTCATGTTAATATTAAGGATGGAATGGTGCTGTGCGTGCACGGGTCATGGTTTAAAAAAAAAAAAAGGCCTCCATTCAAATTAGGACAGATATTTAGGTGGCAGTTTTGCTGAACTAGCTAAAAATACTTGTAAGAGGGACGGTGCCGCATCAGAGGGATTCGGGGGAGTTTCAGGCCAGGACACAGTCCTAGATGTTTAAACCTCCAGACGCCGGAGAGCGGCGCTTTAACACCGCCTGGAAATGCATGCCGACGCCGTCCTTGAAGCCAATGACTGAGAACGTCTGTGAACATCATCGGCACCATACCCAGGAGCTGACAGCCACGGGGGGCCGAAGGTGGCCATCGAATCATGTGACTAACGTTGGCCATGTTTCTGTTTTCGTTGCAGGAAGGACATTCCCGAAGAAGGGCCAGACGTGTGTGGTGCACTACATAGGTAACTCGATCCAACAAAGTTACTTTTGTCATTTTTAAATTTTATTTATTTATGTTCTTAAATTTTTTACATGCCTTTTGTACATAGGAAATTTTAGTTACACCATCCAGTCAGTAACATGTAAAACAATTAGACGGCACAAAACCAAAAGGGGACAGAATACAAATATACATGTAATGAATGTGAAAAGGCTGAAATAAAATATGGTTTATTAAATTGCAATGTGTAATATCACCCTGTCTGACATACTGTACTTTTTAATTTTTATTTTTAAAAACTGCAATCGCAGGGGTATATTGTCCCTCCGAATTCCAGCCCCTAACTTCACTGTGATGTTTATTTCTTGTAAGTGACCTGGGGTTGCTGATTGCTGGTCTAGAGGCCTGCATGTGTGACCATACAAGTCTGTTTGTTTGTTCCCCTGCTGAGCTGTGGGTGTCGCCGCGTTTGTTCAGGGTTTGTGTGAAATTCTGAGCTCGGCACTGAGCCACCGGTCAGAGGAAGTCAGACACGCCTCCCCTCAGTTTACAGATGAAGATGTCGATGCTTCGGAGGGACTGGCAGCCCATCATGCACATTTCCCTCGTTTTTGTCCTGGGTGGGGTCTCTTCAGTTGTGAGCCCAGGGACGGAAAACCTGGATGAGTGAATATCTTTGTCAATTTTACTGGTGGCTTTGATCGAAATGTCTCAGAGGTATTGGGGAAGGTGGCGCAGGAGATAGCGCTATCGTTCGGCAACCAGAGGGTTGCAGGGTCGAGCCCTGGTTTCTCCTGACCCCATCAAAGTGTCCTTGAGCAAAACCCCAAATTGCTCCCGGTGTGCAGGTTGGCGCCTTGCATGGCAGCCTTTGCCACCGGTGTATGGATGTGAGTGTGGATGGGTGAATGTGATGCATGTATTGTAAAGCGCTTTGAGTACTCGTAGGAGTAGAAAAGCACTATATCTACCATTGTCAGTGTGCAGGTCATCTATAGAAGTTCTACGTAGTATATATGCTTTCACATGCATGCTGAGAAGGCTGGAACGTGGACTCGACCCCATTCTCTCATTCGGCCTTGACCTCGTAACAAAAATAACCATGAGCTCATCTGAAAGGCCTAATTAAAGCAGAAGGCTTTTTTTTGAGAGCTCAGTGATTTTTTTTTTTTCGTGCCCTTTTCTTTACATGCGGCTTCAAATGCAAAAAAAAAAAACACCCAGTTCAGTTGCTTCTTTTTTTACCTGCATTTCGGCCTGTAAGATGTGAACTCAGAAAGATGACAGGAGAAGATTTTAAACCGCGGCGGTGCGGAACCGCTTCTGCAAAGCACTGTAAAAGCAAACGTGAAGCGAAAGTGAGTGCGGCAGACGTGTGTCTCAGCAAGAAGGGGGCTGATGAGTCAAACTGGAGCGTCTCTGTGATCCTGCAGCTGGGCCGGATGTGCAGCCACTCCTATATTAGCCCCCCCCCGCCCTATTAGCTGGTGTTAATGTCCCGTTTGAGCTCCCACCCCCGGCTTCTCCCCAGGCCCTCTGTGCTTTTTGTCCTCCTTGCTTTCTCCGAGTGAGGCAAAGTGATTTTGTCTGGCAGCAGTGATCTTGTTGGGCGTTTTCACTCTTCATGTCCAAACAGTTACTGAAATTTCAAGTCATTATTGAAAGAAGAACCCCCCCAAAGCTGAGCTGTGCCTTTAATGTGCATATGGCTCTTGTGTTGCTATTGAAGCTGCCCTTACTAGGCACCTATGTCTGTATTTAAGGTAAAATGTAAAAATGTTTTGAAAGAAATCAACCCTGCAGTTACCTATGTAGTCTGTTTAAAAACGTGATGACATCTTACCCTTTGCACTTTTGCACATTAAGATTCCATTCTTTACCCACCACACATGTGAATGATGTAGCCATCATGTTTTGAATTAAGTCTGTATGGGTGACTTTTCATACTGTTGCCCTCCCTTCCGTGCTGTTTTTACAGGGATAGAGACTCTTCCCCCCCCCCCCCCCCCCCCCCCCCCCCC
>JAODJW010000039.1:15255304-15270082 GCA_026777045.1 Hyperopisus bebe | reverse complement strand
CCCCCCCCCCCCCCCCCCCATTACCATATCAGTATGCAGCCTTATCTCTAAAGGCCCTTTTGCTTTTCTGGTGCTGATCCAGACTGCGTGGCTCTGCTCCACATACGCGCGTCCATATCGCCGATCGCTGTCTGCTTCCCCATCCACAGCTCTCCCAATACTGCCGGCTCCGGTAATTCCCCTGCCAGTGGCTATTTTCTGCCGAGTCCTGCAGACGGAATCTCTGACTAATTTTGGTCCCAGCTCTATAATTACACAAGTTATTCCTAATAACTGAATTGAGGAGAGGAGTATGTAAATGTCGGTATAGATGGAGGAGTAGGGGGTGAACAGGGTTCGTAACCGATCGAGTTTCGTGTGAGGTCAGAGGGATGATTTAGCGCCATGGCCACTGGACGCTGGGATGGGAGTGTTACAGTATGCGGGGGTAAAAATAGGGCTCGGCTGGCGCGGCTGCGTTCGTGGATATTTCCTGCATCTCAAATTTGCGCCTGCAAGTCTTAAGAGACCGATTACAGTACGGGGTGGAGGACTAGCGAAACACTGGCGTATTAAAAAGAAAAACATAAATTTCCGCAGCATATAAGCGTGACGCTCCTGTCTCTCCCGGACAAGAAACGTGCACATACAGCACAACTATGGAATGAAATATTAGACTCACCAGGAATTTAATGATGTGGCAGGGAGAAAAAAAATATTACCTGAAGATACTTAACCAGAGGCAATATTTTTGTGAGTGTCAGATGGTTACAAAATCCAAAATCCTTTTCCCCACTAACAGTTCTGCGAGAGTTTCTGACCTAGCAGGGTGAAATCTGGTGTAAAACTGATGGGACAGGAAACACCACAAGTGGCTCTTTGAGCAATCATGGGCAGCTTTCCTGTTCATTAAAGCCCGTGGTGGTGAAAGTCACACACATCACCGTGATTTTAGCTTGTGATTGTATGTGTGTGTGTGTAGATTATACATACTGTATACATAAAGCTGTAATATTGTATAGCTTTATCACTTTTCACAGGGTTTTCAGTAAAAACCACAATCACACAAACACAAATATCACACTTTACATGTACATTTACTCCACTACTTTGTAGTTGACCGAGGGACCTTTTAAAAACCGAGAATAAATAACTCGTGATTTTTCTATGATTCCTTGTTTTTCTAGGCATGCTACAGAATGGAAAAAAGTTTGATTCCTCCAGGGACAGAAACAAGCCCTTCAAGTTCAAGATTGGCAAGCAGGAGGTGATCAAGGGCTGGGAGGAAGGAGTTGCACAGGTGAGCAGCTGCATGTGCTGCTAGGGTGAATTTAAGCAGAGCATGAAGTGGGGCGATTGCGTAGGCCAGATGAATGTCAGACAGAGCAGGTAACAGAAAAAGGATTTGAGCTGGACAAATATCAGCAAAGGCAATGCTGATTGGATCAGGCAGAATTGTCGGTTCATCCTTTTTATCTCCTAAGTGGCTCATTTTAAAAGAATTAGATGAAATATATGCCATTAAGAAAATTTGCTGATGGGAGTATGAGAATAATTTCCTGGTGTTGGTGCCAGAGCGTGTTCAGTTGTGTGATCTCAGCGCTCATGCCAGCTCCCTCGCTCTGCTCTCCTCCTGAACAGATGAGTCTGGGCCAAAGAGCGAAGATAACCTGCACGCCTGACATGGCCTACGGGGCCACGGGTCACCCGGGGGTGATCCCTCCCAACGCCACGCTCATATTCGACGTGGAACTCCTGAAGCTGGAGTGAGGATGCCCCGCCCCCGAATCCCTCCCATCTCCGTCCCAGCGATTCTGAACCTCACTATAGCATCTTAATTAAACCTCTCACTTATTTTCTGTTCTGCTTCATTGCCAACTGTATCGGTCAGATGCTTATCGATGCTTTAGTGACTTACTTTTTCCCCAAAAAAATTTGGCCTCCTCAATTACATCATTTATATTTCCCAAATATAACTCCCCCTCCATTTTTACATTGTACATTTTTATTTAATAATAAATGACAAAGAAACTTAAGTAAAAATAGAATATATAAAGGGTATAAACCACTGCCTTATGATGCTGTTAAAATGGAGGTAATACGTAAAAGGACAATATCGTGCATCTTAATGGGCATTAACAACTACTGTCTGCTTTACAACTTGATAAAGAAATGTCCTCCACGTGATGATAGTGATGAACTGCATTGCTATCTTTTTATAAATCCCTGTTACGAATGTTTGTCGTTGCCACAGAACACAAAAGCAGAGGTGTGAGAGATGGCTTTACTTCTGATGATACTTGATAAACATGTAATTAAATTTATCGTATGCCTCTGCTGTGACCATAACGTCTGAATCATGTTCACACATCACACACATTTTGAAAGCTTCCAGTGTTTGACAGGTCATCCGACAGCTCGATTGCAGCCTTTTCCATTTAGGATGTCATCTTTTACTCAATTTGACTTCATATTGTCTCTGTGTCATTTTATTTCATGATTTTTCATTTATTTCATTAAAATGTTGCTCTCTTTAGTTTGGTCGCTCTTGAGTCTGTTCACATTTCGGGTTTTCATTTTTGTCCTAAGCATTGCTTCTAAATATGGAGCAGACCCCATCAGCTGCTCGCTGATTTTTTTTGGCCTTAACGCTGGTCGGAATTGCTATTATGGGGTGATGCCGAATATATTGAAAAGTCATGAAATTCATCTTGCGTCATGGCTTCAAGCACAATGCTAATTTAGCAAATGGCGAAATAAACCATAAATTTCACATTTAATAATTATTTTCATGTTGATTTGGGTTTGAAATGCCCTGGAAAAATATCCTGTTTTACACAGGTTTGCATGATTTCTCGATTGTAATGGCGGCTGGGGGTGGCTTGTGGGATATATTTTCAATGTTTATAGAAACTGTAAAGTAACTTGATGCCCAGTCCCACCTTAATATTAATCACTTACGCAGAGGGACCGGAAACATTGAGCACTGGGCTGGAAGGAGTGTGTGACCATCTTGATTTTGTTTGCAGTAAAGACCGAGTATTTTTCTTGTACTGTACATCTGGGGAGCCTTACTTACGGGTTGGTGCGTGATTAACAGGTTCATTCCAGGTACAATAAACAGATTAATAAGTGGAGTGTTCATGGGTAATTCGATTGGTATTACTGACTGCAGCTTAATAAAATGCAAAGCTGAACTGCTATGCACAACAAATTTACAAGATCTAAAGAACAAAAACGTTCTTACTCTTAGTGTTACAATTAACAAAAGTAAAGGCGCCTGCTGCTGAGCCCTGTTGATATTTTTCTCCGCACACCAACACTGCCAGCCTGCAGGATCCCACGCTGTGCTGGGCTGAGGTTTCCCGCAGACAGACCCTGCCCAACCACAATCACCAAAGGGAAGTGGGCGTCGCCGATGTGCTCGGCCAGATTGCCATAAAGTAAACTCTACAATCATAAACACTGGACACAGTATGCTCCATTGCAGGTACCACAATTTTGGGTTAGCCGACGTACCATGTCATTTTACATTTGAAATCAAGAAGAGTAGTTTGTAAAGCCTAAAATATATTTCTACTGCAAGTATGAGAGCAAGGATGAAAAAAAATATCATTCCCATCAGATGGGTGACCATTTCCTGAAGATCATTTGCCAGTTATCAGGGACAATGGAGGGACAAGTAGCTCCTGGAAGATTCTGGGGCCCAGCACTGTCGATTACTGCCCCCCTCCCACCCCCAAACAGTAAAATACATCTTGTCAGGGGGCCTGTATTTCAAGCTACACCCCTGCCCATTAACTAGAGCAGTCCAACAGTTCTTTTTAAACCATATTGCACTGTACTTCCATACTAAAAACAAAGTCATAATTCTAGGCTACAAATGAATAGATAAATTATGTGACATTAAAGGCTATAAACGTTTATATTGTTTACATAAAGGCGCATAAAGGCCATTTAAACAGCCCATAGATTTACATCTCAGTACACGTTTCTTTCCATCAAACATGAACTTTATTTTTGTGCAGACTTGTGCTGCCTGAGGCCCCCAAAGATGGATAATAATAATGATGAGTAGAAAGGATGCTGTTGGAACGCCTGAGATGTATCCCCCGCACATGGGCCTCACCCATCTCCCCCTAATCCTCACTCCTCCAACGCCCCACATCCTCAACAATTTCTAGAATTATTGGATGGATCACCTGGAAACGTGCAAGCCAAAAAATGGCATTTTTTTACCCGAATGCTCTGAATCCTAGTTGTAACACATAACTCTGAAATCACACATTCATTTATTGCACATTCTAACTTACATGCTGCTACAAGTTGCACAATATTTCCCCACCACTTAGGTGATTAACTATTCCTTTGTATAGCATGTCTTAATTTATATAATGTACATTTATATAATGTACATTCTTTATATGTCTGCATATTGGTGTGTGATTGTGCACTGTGATGGGTTGGTGCCCCATCCTGGATTGTTCCCTGCCTTTTGCCCTTAGCCTCCTGGATAGGCTCCAGACCGCCCCCCAACCGCCCCCCCGCCCCCCGCAACGCTGAATAGAACATGCGGTTTCAGAGAATGGATGGATTGATAGATGCATGGAGGATGGATGGATATATGCCTAAACATTTCTATTCTGTTTATTTCTCATTTGCATTATCAAGACTGAAGAACTGCAACAGACACACCAACAGTACAACTAAGTAACTACTATGTAATGTGATTTTCTTCTGAGATAAAATACAGGCAAACTGATACCGTGATTGTTAACTGTAGGCTACATACGCCTTCCAAGTAAAGCGGGCAACAGGAGAAGTGGGACGCAGTCAACATAAAATCTGTATAGCTTAATATACCAGATCCCAGGTTCGTGAAAACTAAACACTACCAAACAAAAAAAAAGTTATATTAGCATCTTAACTTTGGGGAAAAAATTGAAGCAAGCTTGTGGGTGATGTTTAGAAATAAGCGATACCACTTTAAAAGCAGAAGCTCCGCCTTTATTGATAGTTTGCTGGCAGTGAAAACTAGCGGCGACTCAATTTACTAGTGTTGGGAAGTTCGGTTCCAATTACAGAACCGATTCTACGGAACGGTTCCTTTAAATTAATCAAATATTCAAAGACTCGGTTGGGGCGGGAGACACTACATGCTGCTGCACTTTGTTACATTACTTTTATCGAAACTGTGTGTTATCTTACTTTTATTGAAATTTTGGTCACCTTCAAATATCGACCTGTTCCGGTCTAATTAAAATGAAAAACAATCACGTAAGCAGGCTTCAACGTTTTGAATATAAGCAGCTAGCCTCCGAAAGCTCAGTTTTGGTCACCCACAGATTGGACACTATGGGGAAGGTGGTGGAGGGGTGTACGCGGGGAAAGGTCAGGCCATCCCGAACAACCGTAATCGTCCTCTGTAGAGAAGCGGCAGCGGCGGCGGGAGGCTGCGGGACAGAAAGGTTCAGAGGGTCACTCGATCGTCCCCACGGCCAGTTTTTATGCAGGATTTTTATGTAAATAATAATAATTTTTACCAGTCCAGTATGTATGGATAGATGTATTTACTCATTTGTTTATAGTCTTATTGTGTATTACCTTTTATTAATGTAGTTAACTTTTATCTTACTCTTTGAAAGAAGGATACTTGAATTTCTCAGAGAGGATAAAGTATCTATTATTATTATTATTATATTTTATATTCAGTACTGTATTATGGCGGTTTGAGTTACACCATTTGTACAGTACTGTAATTTGAAAAAGCCTTTCAAACAGCTGTACTGCGTTTTAAAAGAATAAAATTCAGTAAATAACAAGTATGATTCACACAATATACAAATGTCAGATGGAAATCTTCCTGAGACAGAAAGGGAAAAAAATGGTTATAATGATAATCTGCTTACAGTGATCAATTTCACCCAAACAGACGTGATCACTGTATGTGGTTTCCTCTGTATTCATATTTTCTCCTACTTTTGTTACAGTAATTACTATTAGATACACCAGATTTGTGCCTGTTCTTTTTTGCGCCACCATTAACTAGGATTATGGCTAAGTTTTATTGCCCATGATAAATTTCACAGAACTAAACCACAGCAGTAAAACGAAAATAGTCCTATTGCCGTAATATGACCCAACCCTACCCCACAAACGGGATGTTTCTCAATACCAAGAACACAAAGATCGTACTTGTGGTTTTGGCAAGAGAGGTTTTGCTATCTTAGAACAAATTTTGGATGCAATGACTTATGGGATTGCTCTCGTTTGGCAAGAATGCAACCGATGCATCCTTGATATTTGGGGCGGGGCAAGAAAGACATTTTGGGATTTTTACTGTCCGCTGTACTTCTGTTCTTAGTATTGGAACTGGTCTTTGGCAATAGGAGATTATGTAAAATGAGTATGCGAGAACACAGGTATGGTTAAGCATGCATATTGAGAAAACCCACTGTCTATACAGCCCTATTTAATTTAATTCAAAATTCCCCCATTATAAATTTCACCGACCGGTTACTGGACTGCCACCGATAAAATTTGCTTCATAGGCAAATTTTAGAAAATCATCCCACACACCACAGTTTGAGAATACGTGTACAATGTTCCTTAGAAGTTTACGAAAAGATCCACAGAATATGTTTAGATCACAGATGGCTGCGTTCACAAGATGGCTGCCACAGCCTCAAATTTCACCCTCTGCTCCCCCCCCCTGCAGTTTTGGGGCTCTGGCCTACCAGGTGTACATTTTCAGGTGTAGATTTTCATCCATATAATGTTTTTGTGAAGTGGTAATCAGATCCACCAGAGATCAAATAGGGCTATCTTGTGCACAAGGACCAGCTTCTTATCTAAGGCACCATTGTCTTTGCTGTCACCAAGTACTATTGCTTCAATTTTAGGGCAATTTATCTCAACATTTGAACAGGTTACAACCCATATAATGTGTTGACAAAGTCTGGAAAAGGTCAGAAAATTTTTGAAATATCATGCTGACAAGATTGAGTGTCTGAGGCTGTCTTTCTCTTTGCTATCACTCTGTGGTCTTATGAAATATTACATAACACTGTATAACAGTGAATGTAATCCTTAGGATAAAACTATAAAGATGTAACCAGAATGTGTTTCTGCACCTAATCTTAGCCTCAGAGTTTCTGAATCTTATATTAGCCCTGGCTCTATGACTATGTGCCTTATTCAGCTTGGCAGCATATTGCTATGTTGAAGACCCAAGAATATCATTGGCTCTGTAGCTAAGCAACATGTGGCCAGACTGCTACTGTTCATTATTAAAGAAACACCTGCGTTCTTGCGGTAGTTCCGAGTGTCTTGCCTGGGTCTAAATTGTGATGTCCTTGGCCGGTTCTTGGGCTCTCTGCCATGAGTGTACAAAACATTTTGGAGGCCAGTTTGCTTTGTTTTCTAGATGGTTCGACCAAAGAAATGATTGCCAACCTGATATTTATTGAGGTGGGGAAGTAATTAGACCCCAAAAAGACAGGAAATAATAGTAAAGACACATAGGGCCGAGAAATACCTGAGCACAGTGATAGCAGTTGGTCCAGAATGATGATGCTTGGGACACCCCCTGTGACAAATATCTTGACAAGAGATATGAAAAGTGTATAAAAATCAGTGTAATCCAGTATGGGACACACTCCTGCAAGGTGTCCAGCCTTTGATGTACTCTATGTGGATACAATAAAAGACTGATTGAATTCTATACAAGTGACTTCTGACTCCTGATTTGGCTTAAAAGGATTAACCATGAGAGTTTGGTGTGATCAGGTCCAGATCTTTACTCTTACAACATGTCTGCAATATTTGAAAAAGATATCAAATACTTTTTGAGTTATCATGGTAACAGGATCAAGTGTCTGAAATTGAAATTCTTTTTATAACTCTGAAGTGCTGCTTCAGGTTTGAGCCTCAAGTTTGAGTCTCAAAATTTGACCATTTTCAGTTTGTCACCCATACAATTTGTCTGCAAAGTTTGAAAAAGATCAGTTCTTTTAAATACTTTTAGAGTTACTGTCACCTCCTTTCACCTCTCCCTTCGCTTCCACTAAGTGGTATTGCTGCAATTTTGGGGAGTTGTCCAAAATTAGCTGAATCCCAGTTCCTCAGTCGTACAATGTGTCTACAAAGTTTAAACAAAGTTCAAGTACTTCTTCAGTTATTGCTCTAAAAATATCAAGTGACAAAACTTGCTTGTTTTTGCTATCATTATGTGGTAATGCTTCAGTTTTGATGCCATCTGTCTCAAAATCTTATCAATTCCACTTCATCACACCTCTGCAAAATGTGGAAAAAAAACATCTGTGAATTATTTTCTGTAAATTGCCAATTTTTTTTTGTGTGGGGGGGTTCTCACAGAGTCTACTGACGGGGATGCCGGACCCCCCACAAAATTTATTTCTAATTTTATAATACTACTACTACTACTACCACTACTACGACTAATAATAATAATAATAGTGGCACTGTGACTCAGTGGGTATCACTCTTGTGACACACTCCCGCGGGCTGGCCAGATTCCTACCTCCACTCTGAGTCTGCATTCCTTCCACAGTACTAAGACGTGTATTTAGGCAAATTAGTGTCTAAATTGCTCATAATGTGTATACCCTGTTATGTACTGACATCATGCCCAGGGTGTACCTGTGTCCTGCACAGACTCAAACAGGCTCCAGGCCCCTCCCCCATGACTGTGACTTGGTGATTTTTCTTCAATCAGATTCTCTTTCGTAAAAATAGCCTACAAAGGAAAATTAGTACAACATTTTGCTTAAATTAGAAAAAAAAGCTAAATAAGTAATTTTTTTCAGATAAAAATTAAAGTATTTTGTAGTTTTCAGTATACATTCCATTGAATTGTGTTGCAATATATAAACATCGTTTGAATCACTAAACCCCCGGTTTTTTAATCCATACAGGATGTTCCCAGCTTGCTTGCTGCTACCGTATGTTGGATAAATGGCCATGGAACACGAATGTTTGCGTTGCAATGCGCCGCATGGTGGAATAAAGTGGTATAGTGTTTCATTTTTTAAGCAAAATTCACGATCGCCCCCTAGTGGGAAAGTCTGGTTCCACTGAGTTTTTATTTCCCCGGTCAGAGGTTAAAGTTCGCCTACCCGTCCTCTGATTGGCTGAAGGCCTTGTGTTTTGATCGCTGATTGGGAGAGTCTCCACGCCCCTTAAAATAAGTTAAACAAGATAAAGCAAGGTCAGAATTCATTTTTCACTTTTTACTCAATTGTATTTTAGTACCTTTTCTGATCTCAGTGAAAATAAACAATAACGCAGACTTGCTGCGCTGTCAGATTCGTGACTAGAGTGGTAAGCTGTCCGCGTCGGTCCTGCGATTTTCTAATACATAAATAGGACGGCGATTCGTGCGTTCATTAGCGGTCCAAACAGCAATAGTTGCTTTAAAAAGTGAATAAAACTCTTCACGTAGCAATCAAAATCCTACATCCAAGATACTGCTTGATAGCTGTACAATAAAGGTCCGTAGCTTTCATCTGCCAGCATGGCTAGACCTCCACCTCTTTCTTTTTTATATTATGTTGATCGTGTTCATATCTATACTGTGTGTTTCTGCGGCTTTGCAGCTGTCCTTTGCCTGAAGCAGGCGTGCAGGCTGGTGATCAGTCATGCTGGCGGCTCGGACGGCGCTTGCATCCCGGCGGCTCCTGTCAGCCTCGGCTTGCGCGCCTTGGCCGGACCGACCCTGCCGGCGCTTCGGGTCCAGGGAGCCTGTGCGTTCCGCCCAGCTGCACCCAGAGTGGGCGAAGCTGGCGAAGAAGCAGCTGAAGGGGAAGGACCCCGAGGAGCTGATATGGCACACGCCGGAGGGCATATCCATCAAACCCGTCTATACGCGCGCTGACTCGAGTGGGGTGTCTGATGAGCTGCCTGGGGTCTTTCCCTTCACCCGGGGTCCCTATCCCACCATGTACACGTACAGACCATGGACCATCCGGCAGTATGCGGGCTTCAGCACCGTGGAGGAAAGTAACAAGTTTTACAGAGACAACCTCAAGGGTATGCCTGCTTAAACCTTCATGCACAGAGTAAAATGGCGAGGCCAGAACCGGCTGTACATAGGTTTATACATATGGTACACGTGCAGTTTGCTGTTCGGATTGCCCATTTTAAATGCACACGTGGGACGACATGTTTTTATCTAAATTAGGGCCACCGGAAAATCTGTGTCATGGACACTTCGAGCTACTCCGGGTTTTACAAACTACTTTAAAACTGAAAGGCTCCCATGTTTGGCCGAATAGCTCAGTTTTTCTTGTACTTTGGTTTGTTTCCTTGATTGAAAGACTCGCCCAGCTGTTTCACATTAGCATTAGTGATATATGCATGATTATAGGAGACTGACCAATCAGCACACAGCAAGATCTCCGCGCTTAAGTGAAAATCAGGTGCTTTTAATTGAAATGGTAGTTTACAAATCCTGTGCTAACTCAGTGTCCTCCCTGACATGGATTATTTGGTCACCCTAAACTAAAATGTATGCTACGTCATTATTTGTATTTGTTAGCCCCGCCCATTATTACATTCTTAAAGAAGGTGCAGAACAGCATGGTGATTGATGACAGAGAAGTAACTTATTAAAGTCCCTTTAAGAGAGGTGCTGTAGTCCTCTTGAGCAGGGGTTCTGAACCACTGGTCCATAGCCAGTATTCCACCGGGCCATGGTTGGTTGGAAGGATACTATCTGATCTGAATTGCCCTGAGAAATGTCCAACCATACAATTTCAAAGAGTTGCAAGGTACTTTGGGGGGGAAAATAAGCGTAGTCGTGTTTACGAAAAATAAGCGTAGTCGATACATGTAGACATATTTTAATGTGATTTCTTTTTTAAATGTAAAGAATAGGTAGGAAATGAAGGTTTAATAGGTCTCATCATCTGAATTCCAGTAATGTCTGTCTTTGTAGTATTATATTATATTATTGGTGTACGCTTTGCTTTCACAGCTGGTCAGCAGGGTCTGTCTGTGGCTTTTGACCTGGCCACTCATCGTGGCTACGACTCTGACAACCCTCGGGTGCACGGCGACGTGGGGATGGCAGGTGTGGCTATAGATACCGTCGAGGACACCAAGATGCTATTTGATGGCATCCCCCTGGAGAAGATGTCCGTCTCCATGACAATGAACGGGGCGGTCATTCCCATTCTGGCCATGTTTATTGTGACTGGAGAGGAGCAGGGCGTTCCACTAGAGAAGCTCACCGGAACCATCCAGAATGACATCCTCAAGGAGTTTATGGTCCGAAACACCTACATCTTCCCCCCGGAGCCTTCCATGCATGCCATCGCTGATATATTCGCCTACACTTCCAAGGTACCTTCCAGAGGAGGCATATCATGTGTTAATCATTGATTAAACTAGTTCTCCTTTTGCCTTTATGGTCAACTCTCTCTTCTCTTCCCTCTGCAGTACATGCCCAAGTTTAATTCCATTTCCATCAGCGGGTATCACCTACAAGAAGCTGGGGCTGATGCTGTCCTTGAATTGGCTTACACCATCGCCAATGGTCTGGAATATTGCCGTACTGGACTAACGGCTGGCCTCACCATTGACCAGTTTGCCCCAAGGTGCATAGATATGTGTCGATAAAAGGACTCGTTTAGTCTTGTTAATTGTGTGTTTTCGTTTATGAATTACTTTTCAATTCACTGGTCTTCAAAGCACTTTTTCTGGTGGGGGGATGTTCATGAATGGCACAGTGACATTCTAATGATCCTGATGTCAAAGCAGCTTGATGTGTCCGTTGCTCTTTGTTGTGCAGACTGTCCTTCTTTTGGGGTATTGGCATGAATTTTTACATGGAAATTGCCAAGATGAGAGCTGGCCGACGACTCTGGGCCAGTCTGATCAAGGAGAAGTTTCAACCTCAGGACTCCAAGTCACTGCTGCTGAGAGCTCATTGCCAGACTTCTGGATGGTCTCTAACAGAACAGGTAAGTGAGAGGGACCTAAATATAGAGGAGTTGTTTTTAGGCACTGGCTGTTGCTTAGTCCGTCGTCCACCGCAATGTTTCGTTGTATACATCGCCCAACCTTAGAAGGTAAACGTAAACTATAGGGAAACCTAGACCAATTTAAACATACAGTCGACCCCCAGGGGTGCAGGTGCCCTGTGATCTGGAAGAACCACATAAAGCTTTCTGGTCCCCTTGGTGAGTCACTTAAGTGGAGATACAAGAAAACAAATGTACAAGTTATACAAAGATTACGGTGAGATGTCATGTGAAAGGCTGCCGTAAAACGCTTGGCATCGTCCAAACCAGCTCTATGCATTATGAGTAAAACTCTAAAAATTCCCATGTCATTTCTTACGCTAATCCCGCCAAACTGCTATGAAGTAAGTTGCGATGCAGGAGGGTCGACCGCATTTACTAAGACCTGTGGAGTGTTGAAGGTATTAGAGTTCCTGTTGGTCTTGTTTTAATATAAAATTGTAGGCGTTTTCTGAGTCCGGTTGCAGTCCGTTTTAAGTTGTGGTGTCCCCTGCCATAGGATCCATACAACAACGTGATTCGCACCGTGATCGAGGCCATGGCTGCTGTTTTTGGTGGCACACAATCCTTGCACACCAACTCATTTGATGAGGCGCTAGGGCTGCCCACCGTCAAGAGCGCGCGAATCGCCCGCAACACGCAGATCATCATCCAGGAGGAGTCAGGCATCCCCAAGGTAGCTGACCCGTGGGGGGGGTCATATATGATGGAGTCCCTCACCAGTGACATCTACAACGGTGCCCTCAAGGTAAGGAATCCCTATGACCAGTCCTAACTCACATGTACCTAGTCTAGGTCCTTTTGCTGTCTTTACCTGTGTATAATAACACGTGGTGCAACAGTCCCTTTTGAAAGCCAGTAGGACCAGGTCATTTACACAAGGTGGTGTATCGGGCTTAACATGTTTTACCTTACAAGTGCAGATCCAGCTGTATGTTATGCTCCTTTGAGTGCATGTTTTGTCATATTGTCCTTTTTTTAACCTCCCTTTGCTGCATTTATCATTTTCATGGTCCTTTAACTGAGGTTTTTAATAAAGTCAAGCCAGACACATTTTTTTTTTTATATCAAAAACTAATGTTAAACACCTTATTTTAGATTGTTCTGTCGTTTTGTCTGTTTATAGCAATTTCTAATTATTTATGACAATTAAATTTTTTTATTTGTTCAGTTTGTTTTCTGTCCATATATAGCCCGGTTGCTGGAATGATGTTCAAAGGCAACGTAACTAACAGACTAACCTGGGTATGTTGTCTCTCCTCCCCCTCCCCCCACTCTGGTCCCAGTTAATTAATGAGATAGAGGAGATGGGGGGCATGGCTCGGGCTGTGGCGGAGGGCATCCCCAAACTCCGTATTGAGGAGTGCGCTGCCAGAAGACAGGCCAGGATAGACTCAGGTACTCCAATGAATCTTCCATGACACCTGGCTGGTGTGCATATTATCAAGGGGGGGGGGGCAGAACTGCTTGGAGGACACAGTTTTCTAACTAATGGGAAAAGGGTAAAGTTCAAGTCTAACAGATTTTTGCCAACAAATTTTAATAAACATTAATAAACATATAAATATGTAATAAATATATAGTAAAGAATTTTAATAATAACCCCCAGAGATCATCCTGTACCGAGTAAGTAGGGTAGTTGATTTTAGGTACCAGGGAACAAGAACTCTGGATTGAAGGCCCTTTGAGAGAGTTGAATTGAAAAGATGTGAAATCCTAATCAAAGACACATAAATATGTTGGTTAACTACACCACCCTGCATTGCTGTGCCCCCCAGTCCATACAGGCAGTCTGTCCTGCCTGAGCAATACTGCTCAAACTCACACTCCGGAATCCTCCTAGCAGACCTTCAATATGGAGGTAATTAGTGTGATCGGGGCTTTTTTTCCACTAGAGGCGCTTGTAGACTAGTGATGCTACCCCAACCCAACTAAATGCCATTGTTCTGAAGTAAATGTAAAATTCATCTTTGCAGTTAAAATGTGTTCTGATTTAATAATGTATTTGAGTGTTAATTACTGGAGTAGTATGGATTGTGTGGGTGTTCAGATATAATTGAGAAGCATGATTAGTGCTGTTGAATAGGGGTTCCCACCCCAGGACCAGTCTGTGGCCAGTATTCAACTGGGCGGCAGAACGCTGGGGGTTTTGGGGAGGGGTTGGTTACTTTACAGAAATAAACTATACGTTTTCATTTTTTATGACCCCTCACATTCACATGCTCTGTTTATATCAACACCAGTAGAAACCCCTACTGTTGAAATTTCAAGTAAAAACTGGACTGGCAGCCCCCTGCTGGGAGGAGCGTGTGTTGCAGTTATGTAGTTAGTATCTTTTCCACTTGATTCCCCACAAGAATTGTATCCATCCATCCATCATTAGTATTATTATTAATGTCTTTGCTTTTTACCATCATCTTCATCACTCTTCTGCACTTCCTCCCTCAGGCTCTGAAGTCATTGTCGGCGTCAACAAGTACCGGCTGGAGAAGGAGGAGAGCGTGGAGGTTCTGGCCATCGACAACACGGCAGTGCGCAACAAACAGATTGAGAAGCTCAGGAAGGTGAGTATCTGACTGTGTCTGTCTGTCTGCACGACATGAATATCCCCTGCGGACTATGCATCTGCCTATGTGTGTTACTGTGGTGTGTGTGTGTGTGTGTGTTACTGTGATGTCTGTGTGTCTGACGTGCCGTGCCCTGTCACCAGGTGAGGGAGAGCCGTGACGCTGAGGCCGTCAGGAGGTGTCTGTCC
>JAODJW010000039.1:15230140-15249896 GCA_026777045.1 Hyperopisus bebe | reverse complement strand
AAAAGCAGGCCTTTAACCCCCCCCCCCCCCCGAATGGTTTTATAGCATAAGAACATTCCGGACGTATAAAACGTCAGCTCCCTATCAATGCAACTTGTTCCCATGAATTTGCTTGTGCCGAGTTAGGTGGCTCGAGGTCCGGAAGCCCAGCCCACATTTGGGACAAACACAGGGCCGCTCATCTGTGTGAATCCGCCTGTGGATCTTCAGGTGGTCTAGCCTATTTGTGGCATACTCGCAGACGTCACACTGCAACGTTTTGGGGTGACGGTGACGATTCAGTTCACTGCGGGTTCGAAAAGCACGGCCACAGTCCTGACATCCATAGGGCTTCTCACCAGTGTGAATCCTCATGTGACAGGCCAGACTGTCAGAGCGGGTGGTGGCATAAAGGCATTGCTGGCAGTTATATCTACGCGTCATGCTGCCCAGGCCACTTACGCTCCACTCAGACTTGCATCTCGAAGTGCTTGATTGATCCTCCTTGAACTCTCTGACCACAGGAGTGACACGGTCACAAAGCAGGGAGCCCACCGAGCTCTTTCCCACACACCTCACGAGGACAGAGTCCGAGCTGCAGGAGGAACAGTCACGGACTGGGCAAGATCTACGACCCCTTAGCTGACGCTCTGTAGTCTTCATCTCAGCAGCTTGAGCAGGGTTCTCAGTGTTCCCCACCGCAGCCTGCCTACAGAGGGTGCCCCCTTCGTGTCGCCCTTTACTGGTCCTTCTACTTGCACCCCTGGATTCCCCCGGCGACCTCAGCGTTGGGTGTTCCTCTAACTGAGGACTCCTATCTGCATAAACATGAGTGTTCCAACAATTTACTCTTCAGGGTATTGAACAGTCCTACCAGTTACTTTTGAACATGCATGGACAATTACAGTTTTTAGCATGAACAACAAATACCTTTCTCAAATGGCTTATTCGTCTTCTTGCCTGTTGATCTTTGACCCAAAGCCTGGCAATCTTCCTCATCTTCATCTACAACCAATATACTGACTGGAATATTACCTGCAAGCCAATCAGAAACTAATAATAAAAATCAAGAGGGCAGGATTTAGTAATATACTGGAAGTAATACTAGAGCTGATAAACTGTTCTTTAAGCTGAAAATATACTGCACATAGTACTAGAGTCTGGATGTATGTTTATTGGCTTTGACATCGTGTATACAGCTACACACTAGGACTGACTGCATTCTGTAGGTGTGTGTGTACACCTGTATTTAGTGTTTTGTTTATGGAGTGTGTATGTAAGTGTTAAGGATGTGTGAGTTGTTTTACTTGCTGATATGTCTTTACAGGCAGCTGCTCAGTGGGTAGCCTCACACCCCCAAGGTTGGGGGTCTGAATTCCACCTGCGCTCTGTCTGTGAGGAATCGGCATGTTCTCCCAGTATTGCACGTTTCTAGATCCCCCCCCCCCCCCCCCCCCCACAGTCCAAAAACATGCAGTCAGGCTAAGGGCCTCTAAATTACTCATAAGCCGAGACTGTGTGTGTGTGACGGACTGGCATCTGGCCAGGCTGTACTCCAGCCTTGGGCCCTGAACTACCAGGGGCTTGCTCCAGGGCCCAGGCTCTATTCAATTGTCTAAAACGGTGGTCACAGCCAAAGGCTGCATATGGCTTTGACTGACAGTACACACTCCTGAACTTGGGAAGCTGTGGAACAAGGAGCAATGCTACACCATAAATATGTCGATAGGCAGCTCCGTTTCCCAACCGAGATCACTATTACGTCTCTCTGTCCTGACATAGTGGCGTGGTCCACCAAAGCGAAATCCGTGCTCCTCATCGAGCTCAGGATACCAGCAGAGGAGGGGATGGAGGCTGCCTACGAGCAAAGAAAGGCCAAGTACTCAGAGCTGGCTGCTGAGTGCCAGAAGGCTGGCTGGAAGACTACCATTTATCCAGGGGGGGGGGTGGATGCCAAGGCTATCTATGTAGGGCTGTCAACCACACGCCTTCTGAAGAACGCAGGAGTAACCGGAAGAAGGACAAGTGCCGGGGAAACAACTAACCCCAATAACAGCCGCAGGGGAAACGCCTATCAGCTGCAGGGGTGAGAGGGAGGCGTCCCTGTCACTGCTTCACCACCAGGAGACGTTCCAGGATTAAAAGAGCGAAATGTTGTTGATCGTGGTTCCTGGCTGTCAAACCTGCAGCTGACCCGTGGGTACCGGAGGAGGTGCGACCAGCAGCAATGCCTAGCCAGCAATTCCGTCTTCCTGTACATACTACTGTGACTATGGTCAGGTTACCATGGATACCCAGATGTCACAAAACATACAATCAAGCGCTCTCATTGATTGTGTCAGGTCTTGTAGAATTGTAAGTTTATATTCATTTTAAATTTCTATATTCATTACACATATTCATATTAAAACTTCTAATATTCATTACTGGTTTATCAGCTATACCTTACCAAGGAAGAATATCAACTCCTCTTGCTGTTGGGATGTGGAACTCATTTTCTGTTGAAAGAGAATAAATAAATAATTTTATATATTCTCAGCATTGTTTTAGATCATTCCTACATTTATTATATACACATTGGCCACTTTATTAGGTACACCTATTCAACTGGTCAATGAAGCAAATATCTAATCAGAGCAATAGAAAAATGCAGATGCAGGTCAGGAGCTTCAGTTAATGTTCAAGTCAAACACCAGAACAGGGAAGAAAAGTGATTTAAATGACTGAATGTGGCACATTTGTAGGTACCAGATGGACTGGTATGATTACTTCAGGAAATCTCTAGGGTCACTTCATAATGCGTTAATGTGCCAGTGTAGTTACATAGTCCTATGGTCACTTGCTTTTGTATACTTATTATTTACAATCATCCATCCATCAACCACGATCCAAGTCCAGGTGGGACCTTATATTACATTTACAGTCACTAACATGTGACTTGGTCAAAGTCTCTTATAAATCAGTACTTACAATTAGAGCTGGTCGGTATGACCAAAAAAAAAACTATATCAGGGCATTTTTCGAAGTTATATCGGTTTCACGGTATATGACGGTATTTTTTTTTTTTTAACCACATTTTACAGGACATTTTTGTATCGTTCTCACATTAACTATATTATATTAGCCATTGCGCCTATCCGCTATATGTATGATAACATACAGCTAACGTGCTTGTTGGCTAACTGCTTATGGATAAACGGCTAATGCTAAGGTGTGTGCCGGTGTTATGCCGAAAAACGCATCCCTGCCATAGAATGTATGCCGGTGTTTTGAGGAGTTGAGCTTTTAAGGGTTTTTGGGGGGTTAGGGCATTTTTAGGGCTTAGGGTTAGGGTTTTAGGGGTGTTTTGGGGTAGGGTTAGGGTTTTAGAGGTTTTTTGTTTTTGGGGGGGGTTAGGGTTAGAGTTTTACGGGTTTTTTGGGGCTATTGGATTAGCACTACGGTAGCCTAACTCGACAAAGTAGCTCAACTCGTTTCAGATCAGCGATCAATCGGTCATTTAGAGACGGGCATGCATTCTACGGCAGGGACGCCTTTTTCGGCACAACACCTGCCAAGTTAACATTTTTGAACTGTGTGAAGTGTGGTGAATGAAGCGAAAACCGTACTGTTGGTATCTATAATGGTGAAAATGAGTATCTAATCAGATACTATTTTTTTAATATCGATTAGAATCTATTTTCTGACAATCCCAGTGTCTTCAGCATGGATCCCAGAACTTCAATAACTGTGTTATAATTTGCCAAATGCCAGTGCATTGTGATCACCTTCCTCACAAATCCCTTAGTAATTTAAATGGAAATAATTTAGTAATTTATGGTGGGGAGGTGATAAATGAAATAATCTAAATTAAACATTGGGAGCACAGGTCCCGCCGATTTCTACGGCCCTGCTTATTAGTCGGTTGTATATATATCTGCTGCTCCTCACACGCGTGTTGCACGACCACACAATCGCGCAGGTATCTTTAAGTGCATGCAATTTAAATGAAGCCCGAAAAGAAGACGTATCTTTGACCAGAAATAACAACAGACACAGCGGCACGACAGAAGCCGCCTGTAGAATGTGAATGGTTAGGAAATACACCACGCAACCACCAGCACCGCGACGCGGGTTTGCCTTACCAAAATTAGGGGTGGGTAGGAGAGGTCCTTTAGGAGACAGCCTAAACGCACGGATTAAGTACTGCTGTAAATTAACTGCTTTCACTTTCAAACATTTGGTTTATCTTTTTTGAGCAGTCTCGAGCGGTTGATGCAAAAAGATTAACATGGGTAAATTTTAATTTTTGATAATCAAGACAATCAAGTACAGGTTCGTATTCTTCAGAACTCGCTGCGTTTTATAGGTGCTACGGTCGACATATCGTGAGCTAAGCTGCTAAGGGACCTTCTACAAATTAGGCTGCATGATACCTGACAGGCTTCTGAATACAACATGGGCACTGCCTGAAGCTGTCCGCGCCTCGCCGTTACGCGGTCAAATATTCCGCGTTTATTAGATCACGTTTAGTAAAATAATTTGTATTAATTCGTTTTAGTACAGGATGTAACAAAATACAATGAAAGTCTTACTTTCCCATAATGCAAAAAAAGTCTCATATCATATGAAAGTCCAGACTTTCACTGTATCATTTGCAAGAAAATGCACTTTGAAAACCATGCTATTTTTTGTTATACGAGTCAAGTTTGACAGGCCATTTCTCAGAATTTTCTCATAATCATAATGAGAATAAACAAGTTTTATACCACCTGAAATCAAGGGTATTTCCAGACAAAATCTGGTCAGCTTTGTATTGTACTGTTCAAGTAAACTGAAAATTGTACAGACAGCCGTACGAAATGAGTGTTGAGAAATCTAATTGATAAATTATTCTAAATTTGACTCCACGTGCACGGGCAGTTTAATTAAAATATAGAACGCCTACAATGAACCATATATGGGCATATAACCTCAAGAAACGTTGACATATGCCCCTATATTCTGATTCCTATTTGTAATTTATTTTGCACTATACGTTTGCATTGTTATTTTGTAACTGCATTTTGAAATTGAGAAAGATAAAAAAAAAAAAAAAAGCAAACATAAAGGGAGGGGGGACTTCACCGAGAATGATATGGAAGTTTCGCTGGATGTAAAAAAAATATTTTTAAAACTTGACCAATGTCCTCTCAAAGGCTCTGAGACGCTAAACTTTTCCATTAGCAGCTTAAGTGTCACCTTAGATACAAGCCTCTTTTTCAAAGTGCATGTAGATGCAATGTCCAAGGTGTGCTTCCTGTAGATACCTAACAATGTCAAACTACAAACTTTCATTGCTGTTCACAACATTGAGAAACTAATGCATGCTTTTGTATACAGTAGGTAAGATGACTGTAATGCTTTATCTGGGAGCACAAACCACACAATAAACACCTTGCAGCATATTTAAAATGCAGCAATACGAATAGTCACCAGGAGCAGGAAGTTTGAACATGAGACACCTTCTCTTAGTTCCCTGCACTGGCTTCCTGTCAGGTTCAGGACTGACTCAGAAGTTCTCCTACTTACATGTAAGGCACATAACTCATGCTCTCTGCCTTCCTTCCCACATGTCCGGATGGCGCCTAGGGTGGGCATCATCTGAGCTGGAGTCCTGGGGCCCGTACTGCAAAGCGGGGTTACTGGCTTATCGGGTTAACTTGTTGGATTTCAGTCCCATGGAGGGGGTGACATCATGGATGTGACCTACAAACTGCAACATTGTGGGTGCAGCCAACAATCTGCCCCCCATCACAGGCCTGGATGGAGAACTGACTCATTGATGGACTTTGGCTTTGACCTTGACCATGGTCTACACCTTGCTGGGGGGGGAGGGGCAGCCATTGACCTTGGACACCAGAGGTTATTTTTCTTCCTACATGGTAGATTTTGGTTCCTCTCTTCCGTTGTCATCAGGCTTTCTTTCTTTCACTTCTTTGTCCTTGCTTTTCCCTGTTTTGAATTATTCTGTTTAAATGATGTGGGAATGTATCACAACACACACAGGTAAAGTGTCTTGGGGCAACTCTTGTGAAAAGTGCTACATAAAAATAAATTGAGATGGGCCTGGTATGGGGAAGTAGCACATGCAGTTAATGCTGTCCCGCCTTTGATGAGAAGAGTGGCAGTAGTGATGAAGAAGTGGATAGATCTGGAAATGACCATCAGCAAAATAATTGCAGCCCTCAGATCCCATGTCTATTATATAGGGGATGGCCCAAGCATGACGTCAGTGTCACCTCTGGATGGTAAAATAGCTGCCATTGTAGGAAAAACATCTCTAACGGTTCTGATCTCAGATGGTGACTCTGACAGTGCAGCTCTATCACCCACGGCTGAGGTTGGCCAATCAGAAATAGGTAGGATACTTTTTTTTTACTTGCTTTGTTAACTGGCTGCAGCAAGTAATGTATGTCATGCACCAGTATGGGATACTATTTAACACTGGATAAAAGATAGAGAATGTAATCATTAGGACACTGTTAGATACCTGTAACCTAAAGCTGATGTAAAGTGTGACCTTGTAAACTTCAGAGAATGCCAACTAATTACTGCTGCAAATGTAACTAATATGTAAGAATATGCATCTTGTGTTAGATGAAAAGTCTGTTAGTTATTTTACGTTAGTCTATAGTTGTATGAATATGTGCTTCATTTAGTTTCACAGCTTATCACAACTTTGAAAGCCCAGAATATTCTGTTTTGTGGCTAAGCATTTTGGGACAAGCTGAAGCCGCCACGAATTGTTACATTTTATCAGTGAAACCTGGGAAGTTTTGCTTTATTTATTGTCCTGGATATCTTGCCGTGGTTCTGGGATTTTTGCCATATACAAACACATCCTAAGGTTCATTTTGCTACGAACATAGAAGGTTTGACCAAAGAAATGATTGGCAGGCCTATCATATAGATATGGGGAAGTAATTGGACGCCAAGACAGGGGAATAATGGTCAAGACACCAAGGGGGGAGGACTCTGAGCCCCAGAAGGGTGTAGTCCAGTATGGGACACACTCTTGCAGGGTGTCCAATCTTAGAAATAACCTACATGGGTGCAATAAAAGAATGACTTTGGAATTCTATATATACATATAACACAGTGGAGAGGTTATTGTACGTCTTGGCATATTACATAGAATAATGGATTTTAATATATTCTATGGATTTTGCAATAATAAGGCACATTTCCCTGACCGGGAATCGAACCCGGGCCGCGGCGGTGAGAGCGCCGAATCCTAACCACTAGACCACCAGGGACAGCTACAACACATTCACATAGTATTTCAGGCCAGACATTCGTCCCTTGCAATGTGCCCGTTGCCTTTGCGGCAGGATCCCGCCCGCTCGCGAATTTGGATGGACGTCTCTACCCTAAATAAACAGGGTGATATTATCAAGGATGACCAACATATGTGGTTCTTAAAAAGAGATACACAGTTTCCTGTTATTATGTTGTACATTTCTAGAACAGGCATTACATGTTGAAAAACATGCAGTATCGGTCATTTGTTTCTCTAACGTGCCCAAAGTGAGTGATTCCCTGTGATAGACTGTCGTGCATTCCGGTGTGTCTCCTACCTTTTACACTCGAATGTATTCCATGCTCACAGAGACACTGCACTGGCTAGATAAGTAATTGTGAAAAATCGAGTTTAATGTTTTTCCCCGGAAGATCCATTGTGAGGACGATGAAAAGTGGCCAGTGTTGTAGGATATTGATATCCTGCTCTCTCGTTAGTTGCCAAGTTGCAATAACATTGCAATGGAAGTACTTCTCCAGCAGGGCGCAGCAGAGTTTAGTTTTTGAACTTCTGAAGTCGGCTTCAGTCTGAAAGCGATTCTGTTCAGAACCTTGATCGGAAGGAAAACTGAAGAGTTGAGAAATTCACTCATTTCGGGGTGGCTTAGAGCTCATGGTGCACTGAACTATATGGATGCCTGTTTGTGTTTCTACTCTGATATGACAAACAACACATAATGTTAAGAATCATAATGCGCATGTTGGGGTGCAGAGGCGCTGTGACAGATACTCATAGCTGCTCTCACTTGAAGAGCTTCCTCACATGAAGGACTGGGCGTCACAGACGAACCTTTTCCCACCATCAATTGCCTGACATCTGCTCCACGTTTTAGCGTTAATATTTATTTCTTTAATGAAGCATCGAAATCATGCAGTCTCAGGAGAAGGCTGCATGAATAAATCTGGTTTCAGGAAAACTGAAGTACAACATTTGGCACCAGTAAAAGTTCTCCCCACCTTTTTTTTTTAAAAAAAAAAAAAACTCTGAGGGCACATATGGCTAAACTTTCAGTTAATCAAGGCAGCGTCTCACAAAGGGTGGGATTGTTTAGTACTTCTTGGCTTGGAGCGCGGGGCGGCGACTTGGAGCCTATTCACATAGCAGCTACTTCTGAGGATCGAATGGGGGGTCCGGGAGGATCTGCGGGGGAGGCATTTACCGCCACTTCATTCGCAGAATTAACACAATTTATAGTAGTGGCAGCTGTGCGGCACATTTACCAACAGCTGCTGGAAGCTCATTACCTCTGTCACGACTGCCGTGTTCTCATCTGGGCCCAGGCCTGCTTCAATAACCCCCCTCGCCCCCTCCTGTCGGTCCAGGGTGCGTTATTATAACCACAGGAGGTAAACAGGGGCAGGGGTGAAGAGGTTTAATAGTGGTAGAGCTTTGGGGGGGGGGGGGTTAATTCGCAGGTTGCTAAAGTTTATGTGAGACCACAAGATTCCCATCAGTTGTCGGGTTTCCTTGGTGAGTTGGGATATTTTTTCCTAACTGCATTCTAGAAAGGGAAATTCAGGAATGTTGCATGGTCTGTAATTGGGGAAAATGATGGGATTCTCTATCACAGTCCATCCAGGATTACGATGTTGACTTCTGCCGTTGTCATAGTTACCCAGATAATCGGCGAGCTTTGCTCTCAAACCCGGTACCCTGCTCCTCGGTCATTACGCATGTGGTCACCACTGCTGGTATTCAAAGGGCTCCATTTACTGCTGCATTTTAATGATTGTGTGAGGGGGATCCAGGTGGTTTTAGGTTTGAAAGCACATCTGTGGAGAATTTATCTGATATTGGTAGCTGTGACTGTCACATGACTTCAAATATGCCCACGCTTCGGCAACTGGTAATGTTTTTTTGGACTCCACGTGCGGACGGAAGCAAAAAGCCAAGGAAAACGGGGGTGTTGAAGCAGCTGAGCCACCTGTGGGATCGGCCCCAGCAGACTAGCCTGAAGCTGTGCACCTTCAAAGAGCAGGACGACCTGGAAGCCCAGGTCATTTCCTGTCTGCAGCAAGTCTGAATGCTTATTTATAAAAATACACTTTATACACAGTAACATGGTGATGCTTGATAAGAATGTAGCTCACCAGCTCTTGCACCTCACTAAGCCTTTTATATTTTTTTGCGAAAGTGCCCATATTCACTGACGTGATGACGCCCTGCTACATTAATCCTGTCTGCCGCAGACAGGGATTTGGGACGTCCAAAGCTGACAGTGCTGTATTGTATTCAGAGCTACTCAGAATTAACAATAAGGCTTTCTTGGTATGCATAAACACTTTGCAATGGTGAAATTCTGTTCGTCTTTCATTTTCTTAAATGCCTGCTAATGGATTCAACTAATCACTCGCAAATGAAAAGAGCTGCACTGTTTCATGCACAATTTTGTGATTGTCAGGTATGCCTGTTATTAACCTCCAGTGTGGAATTGGCTTGCAGTGGGTTTATGTTGAATGTGTCATTGCAGTTCTGTCTTAAACTTGTTTAAGCTGGATGCCAAATTGATGGAGTTCCAGTGACCATTTCATGAGCTGAATAAGTTTATTCTAAATGTGTCATGTAGGATTTAATACATCTGTGGTGAGTCCTCAATACATGTATTTGTATTTGCTTTTCCACTGAATTTAGATTGTTTTGACCTGGAATTTCACCTTTATTAATATGTGTGATGAAAATGAGGTTGGAGTGATATTTTGATGGACTTTGGAAAAGCATTTTAAAGGCTGTGATAAATTTATTGAAATGTTATCCTTGGAGCAGACTTCATAAAAGGTCTCCAGAAGTGGTGAGAATGCAAGAACTTCTGCAAAGTTCTGGCGATCTCCATCCAGGGAAAGAGTCCCTCTTTCAAATTTAAATATGGCTGCTGTGAACAGTTCTTACTGCCCCTGCTACTGTGCATGCTGATATAGGACATGTAAACACAGAGATACACAGAACGATGGTGCAAATCGAACCTGCGACCCTGGAGTATTGAGGCCACTGTGCCACCCTCGCTGGGCCACTGTATGTTTCTAGATCTTCCCTAGTTATAGATGCTCATGAATGATTCAGGTAATCAATATATTTTGAGCAGAGGGTGTTTCTGAGACTCTGAATGGTGACCAGAACATCTGATACAGGAGTAGCCTAATTAAAACAAAAAACTGTGCGAGTGAAACATGGGGAGATAAAACAGGGTTAGGGTTTGGGCATCGGGGTCTGGGCGTGTGTTCTGGGTCTGATTGAGAAACCGGATCAAGTCTTACAGGACGGATGATAAAGCTCCAGAGGGCTGAATGAATGGGCTAGTGACCCGATCTTACCAGGCAGAGCATTGCTCATTCCTCAGAATTAACGGGTTTACATTTAACTCCCCTTCATGTCGTTGAGTAGTTTAAGGTCGAATTCTTGTACATCAGCGAATGCACATTTTTAAAATACCGTTTTACAAATTTTGCCCTCTTTATTCACACAAGGAAAAAATGCAAACGGATTGAGCAGATTTTCCCTGTTTATTAAAATGTGGTGCTGGAGATGCGTGGTATCGTATTTCCCCGGAGGAAAAAAAACAGCGTATCTGTTGCCTCATGCTGCAGACAAACTGCACGGCGATCCCCTCGCTAAATAAATGCACGGTCACTCCCGGGGCGGCGACGCGGATCGGCGGCTTGATCCGAGCCCGCGGGCCGGAGGCGGGGCCAGATCTCACTGCGCTGTGTAAACAGATCGCTGTCAGAGCTGGGTGATTCATTGCATTCCTGTCGCTACCCAGGAACGGCTCTCCAAAAAAAATTAAAAAGCAAAAAAAAATCACTTTCAAGTTTCAGCATTTCCTTCGCCTTTAGAAAAAAAAAATCTGCTTAAACGTTCGATAGTTGGGATGTAAAGCCGGGGTGGTCCAAGGCAGTCAATGAGGTATTCAGCAGGAGGAAAAAAAGATTCATTAAACTGGCCCAGTATGTCAGTGTGACTTCTGAGACTAAATATTCCTCATGAATTTAAGTAAGTGTTGACACGCGGGCGGAAACAGATTTTACGGGCTGAATATGAAAACTTTGGCATTTTAGAACAATCTGGTAGGTAAGTGTTAAACTCCTCTGGTTTTAATTGGTTAAACAAATAGTGTTTAAGATGCGAGGGCATGGAATGGCGTGGAAGCAGAAGGGAGGCGAGTAAATCATACCCTTTATTCGCGGGCCGCTCCGGTATCACTCGCGGGCGCATAGCTGCACGGGTCACCGGCACGTGTCAGAAAACATGCGTGATGAATGCGGAGTCTGTACCACTGGCTGGGTGTTTGTTCACGTGTGCACGAGCACGGGCCTCGCTCCGGTAAGGCCAGAGTGCCCTTTTGCACAGGGTCCGCTTCTTGGTCTGCACAGGCTTTTGCGCAAGAGGGATCTCCCAGGATGCTTGTAGTTTTATCAATAATTTACTAAACTGTGGTCCATTTTCTTATCCTTATCCCTTTTGCATCATAATATTTATTGTTCTCTTATTCTTGTCTTGCACTGCACTACACTGCTGTTTGTCTTGCACTGGCCTGTCTTTTATTGCACTGCTGTTTGTCCTGCATTGTACTGTTGTCTGTCATATTGTCCTCCATGCACCTGTCCCCTCCCCAGCAACTGTGGCATAAGCATTTGATTGCATTCCTACAAACACGTGACATTCAAACCTGAGACTTGTGCATTTGCAGGTCTTCAGTTATAAACTGACGCTGCTGCAGCGTAGCATAGAGGGAAGCACTGTTTTGATGTCTTGGTTTCAGCCCTACCACACGTTTAATCCTGTTGTCAGTATGCTGAATGGTAACCGGATATATTGAAACAGGTACACACACACACACGCACACACACACACACACACACACAGCTTTGTAAATATATCTTTGTGGGGACTCTCCATTGATTTGTATGGGGAAAACTCTAATCCCAACATGACAACCTTAACCCCTACCCAGCCATAACCTTAACCATAAGTAACCAAACAAAATATGAGACTTTTGGCGTTTTTACTTTTTTGATTGTATTCACAGATCTTTGTGGGGACCTGAAAAATGGTCCCTACAACATCAAAATAACAGGTTTTTATCAGATTGTGAGGGAAATTTGGTCCCCACAATGTAAAATAAACCTGATCCATGCACACACACACAACACATTTCGCTGCTAGAGTGTTTAAAAACACTGGTGTCAGCTTCCAAGAAGTATGTGGCCGTCTGCAAATAGCTTGCATGCTAAAAATAGAAGATGTTAGGTAAAGCTAAAGAGAAATTACCACAAGGAGGAACCCCTAGTCATGTGAAAAAGTGCTTGTGGCTCTCATTACTGTTATTTAGTGTGTGTTTAGCTTCCGAAATTGCCATAAAATTGGCCCGGCTTTTGAGGAACACAGCAGGCCCATGCAGACAAACACAACGAAAGAGTCGCTCAGTCATGAAAACTAAATATGGGACAGCAGAAAATAAGTGAGTTCTTATAGTCTGAGCTGAATGTACAGGAAATATATATTGGCTTTAACAGTTTAGCAGTGATAAGCTAACCTCCCAGTTCTTTTCGGCTAACGATACGCATCTCTTACATTTCCGGTAAAACCGCGATTATCTGCAGCACCGTTACGGTTTGATGTAATTTACGTTGTTGTCGTGATTTTTAATTTCCCCTCCCTGCCCCTGAGATCGTGTGTCTAATCAGCAGCTGGTTGCTAATGTGAAGTTGTTGGAAAAATACAAGAATAAAATTCACAGCTGCCGAGTTGCTACTTAATCCCAAGCCTCTGAGAAAGAGCTGTTTCACCGCAACCGGTGATGCGTGTGGTTGTACGTTATAAGTCGTTAATGTGGACTCTATAGTCACCTCTTAAATCAAAGCGATATCTATGGGGAAATTTTTATTTTTAAAATCAACAGGCTTCACATTTTTCATAGCTTTAATTAAAAACGATGATTTACCCTGGCGCTGGCTAACAGTGGTTAAAAATAGCGTCATAAGGTTTTGCTTCCTGAATGAACACTGCTTTCCGGTGGCTCTCCTGGAACGGGGCCGATGGGAATGAAACGGGCACTGTCGTTACTGGGTTCATTCACCAGAATACACCAATCCCCCCACCTACCACACACTCTCAAACAGTGGCAATGCTGTAAGGCCTAATCCTGACACCAAAATAGTGACTCTATCGAGGGCAATCCAGTAGCAAGGCTCTACCCCCCACATCCAACCAGCAAATCGTGTGTGGCTCTGTGGGTTGGACCACTGTGCCTATGTTCAGAAGGTTGCCAGTTCAGATCCTGTCATGGGTGGCGTGATGTCACCTTTGTGCCCGTGGGCAAGTCTGGTACCCCAGTCGCTCCAGGAACCGTCTGATCCTGCTTCCTCTCAAAACAATTAATTGCTTTGAATAAAAGCATCTGCTAATTACGGTCCCAAGCACAGGCTACCAGTGTTGCAGTAATGCTTGTAACACTGTTTTATTATTCTTTACAGTACTATTTTAAAGTTTCAAATGCTCGAGAGCAGACTGCCCTTGAGAAAGCACGACAGATGTTATCCTCACTCTTAGAGAAATCTGATGTAGGTAATCGCACCAGCAAAGAAAGGACAGAACCATTTGTGTCACTGTTCACAATCACGGATGTAAACCGAAAATGAATCACAGCCAGGATCTTCCATATTGGAGAGCAAAACAAGCAACATGCAGCCCCAGCGGGTATGAAGGCCTGCGACTAGATAATACTGAGCATGGTGCAGAGAGCCTGTCAGGGGCATGAAGACAGCGGCGACGATGGATGAAGGTACTCTATTACTCATATGTAGCGGTTCATTGGTGGGTTGTTCTGGATTGCCGTGGGGACCCGTGTGGATCTTAGGGGGCTTACAAAGAATCTGCATCAGCTTTTTAGCAGCACGACAGAATAAGTCAGGCATTGTCATTTAGCTCAGATATAGAGATTCTAAACTTAGGCACAGTTTGATCCAGCCAAGTTAAATATGCAGTTAGCCTTAAGCAAAGGCCGTTATCTGTGCAGGGATTCCAGATTTATGTATGTGGCGAAATTAAAGCATGAAATGAATGTATGGGGGGGGGGGGGTGTTGCTGCACGCAAGCCCTAGATGATAGAGATTAAGGGAAATTATTTACTTTTCACTTCACAATAAAGAAGGGAACTGGAAGGCGGCCATTAGGGGTGTCTTGGCAGGAGACAGACGCTCCTGAGGTTTTCAGCGGCATTAAGACATGTCACTTTGACTAGCAGTTACGCCGTATTGGGTTCACGTTACTGGAAAACCAGTCGCAGATCACTCTTTTCTAGTTGTCACACCTATTAAAGCTTATCGTTATACACCAGGCACAATTTTATTACATGGTTTTAATTTCCTTGACAGGCAAATGAAATGTCCGTCTGCCGGAAAAGAAAAGTAGATTTATAAATCCATTTGCAAATATCTAATGAAACTGTATTGGTTGTGCTGCAGCCAAAACACCATGAATGGTGATCCCTTACCAAAACAGTCCTAAAATATCCTAATAACACTCCTAATGAGGGATTAAATACTGCAACTCAGCCTTTACTTTTTGACTGGTACACTTTTTTGGATGGAACATGTAGAAACTCCAGATGCTGTTAGGAAAATGTAGCTCTTTTAAACACATCTGTGCAAATATACAGATGCATAGATACACATTCCGCTTATTTCAATAAAATGCCATAAATTATTATTACTTCAATATTAGTCTGTTTTTAATTATTGAACCTTAATTGTGATTAGGCCCTCAGACAATAATCTCATTTATTTTACTTGTGTGAGGTCATATTAGTCTCAGAGATGGGAAAAAAACACTCACAATACAGAACTGACATGTTATTCTATTGAAAGCTGCAAGTGAATGACCCAACTGGTTGAAATGTTGTTTTACACAGCAAAATGTGATGTTGTTTCACAGCATTACTCCCACTGTGCAGGTGCTGTTCATTTTATCCTTATTCAAGCAATCGACTCCATTACAACCCAAGGGAAACTAGTTTTTGCTATGGTTAAATATCGGTACAACTGATATACTGTATGGTGTACAGCTGATATACAGCGTCATATGAGTGTGTTATTTTGTTGGGCTTTATTGATCTCCAGACTTCACTGCTTGAAAAGTCTAGTAAAATAATAAGGAAGAGAGAAATAAATTTACACCTGCAAATTCAACAGAAAAGTGCACATTATTTCATTTAATGATGGCCACAAACAGTAATTAAACCTCAGATCTGGGTTGGAAAGCATTAGATTTCATTACCATGTAAAGACCGTCTCTTTGACTCATAACCCCACACAGCAAGACTGTCAATAAAACGACTACCGTCCTTGTCTGTTAAGAAATAAATTCAAAAAAGCATGTGCAGGTTTTATACTTATTACTGTTACGCTCTGGCATTGGGAGATTCCAAAACAACCGCGGCCTTCTGGGACTTTAGAAAAACCCCAAGCTTTGGAAATGATCAAGGTAAAGACTGTAAAACCAGGACATTAATGAATACAGCTGCTTAGCCATGGCTGAACCTGTAAGTCGCTCCAGCAGCGTCGCCTCCTTCAGGTCTAAAGAAATATGACATTGAGCTGAAACATCTGTTCCTTGGCCTGAAACTGAAGTGGTAGGTTCTCATTTACAGGGGCAGAGACGTTGGTATTTTACTATGAGGAAACGTTCCTTAAACTTCTCATTTGCCCACTCAATCACGTTCGGAATCGCCCTGCTGGTATAATTGCTTCAGCAGAAGAAATAATGAATGAAGCCAGGGAAGTCTTGCAGTCACATGAGGTGAAGGTGGTTGGCTGCTTGAAATGCTTACATAAGCAGCCCGTACCTCTAGACTCTGTTATTGAGCAAGGGCAACAGTGATTTGACCATCATTCTTCTATAAATCCCCTTGTGTTACTTACTGGTTATTCATAGTTTACTTATTGTTTCCTGTCCCTTGATGTGTCTGCGTTGGTGTTCACAGTGTTTCTTTTATATGTACAATTGTGCAATGACAAAGTATTCTGATACACTTTCTCTGAGCTCCGCTGAATATTGCAGTTTATACACTTTGTGGTTATTTGTGTTCCTTGGAGATTTTGGGACAGGAGCTTGAAAACCTTAGTCTTTGGGGTGGGAGATATCCAGGAGATGTAGGGCCTGGAGGGCAGAATGGGGGAAATTATTGATTTTATTGGTCGGTGAGCTGAGCAAACATACGAAAATAGTCATTTTGCTCAATAGCTAAAAATAAACAAAATGTACACATATGAGAGCTGGGCTGTTTCTGGACTGTGTCTTGCACTCATAAGGCAAAGACTGACTTTATGCCCTTAATGACTGGTTACCAGTGAGTAGAAGGCCTGGTCCCATAACCTTGCCCCTCCCCTGAGACATCTATATTCTCCCTGTTTCACTTATTGGCCAGCATCTATATCTGGAGATCAACACTCAGAAAATAGATAAGTCCCACCCTGTTGACCCCAACCAGTCACTACGCTATACAGTATATTAAATAAATGTCTTCCTTATTTAGGAGATGACCCCCCCCCCATGCAACCGCAGACCACCATGGCGCCAGTTTGATTTGAGCAGTTTATTAAAACTGATGGATTGAGAATCAGGCGCAAAGCTACAGACAAAGACTACTGACTCCCTTCTTGAACAAGACAGTTAGATTAAAGTCACCCAGTCTATCTACAAAATGTTTTCACTTTGCTAAAGCTAAGGGTTCCAAACAGATGTGTTTAACGCATAATGTTTGTAAGATCCCTGCTTAAATGTCACACATTGACTGCTGTATGAGCTCGTCAATCTGAACCTTGAGGGAACTGAGCGCAAAGTAAAGGACAGTCTTGCTAATTAGTCCTGAACTTGGGTTTGTTCAGATGGACAGACATTACCTTCATAGAATCTGTGAAATCCTGGAAGCTGGTCATAAGGTGCATGTCCTCTGAAACAATAAGAAAACGAGTCTTTGGTGAAGCCTTTATGAAACACAAACAGAAGCCATATTTTATGATGGAGTTGAAGTCATGTTTCTTCCCCTTATGGATTACATGCCAAGAACAAGGTGATCCCCTTTATTCTGTTTGCTGATATGTAACTTTAAAGCAATAAACAAAAATCTGTTATTGTACATGACACTGTTAAACAAAATCATGGTGAAATTCAATATCTGGTTAAAAGTCATTACATTAGTACATCTCTCATAATTGATCACCTCCTTAACATGTTGGTCAGACATGGACTCTGGAAACTGTTCCCTGAAGGTTCCTTACAGAAGGCTCCCTTGCCTGCTCTGTGACACATCTTGAATGAATTTTGTCAGCTGCCAGAGCTGTCTGTCAATATTTATGTCCAAATGTTTAAAACAGAAAGGTCTGCTTCCAAATTGAAGACCATCTACAGCTGTCAACCTCTCTCAGTGTTCAATGGGGCTTGGAAGCCAAATTTAAACAAAATTATTTCTTCAAAATATTACTTTCAAAGATTTTAGGGAGGGTTTATGCACTATTATGGTGAAAAATGGCACATATGAACCAAATTCCTGTTTTAAATTAAAACATTGTGTGCTGAAGTAGAATAAATCAATATTACACTGAATGTGAGATCTGTGTAATTAAAAATTAACAGGATAATTTGAAAGGAGTAGGAAAGGTTCCATAAACACAAGAACAATAATAAATTGATTTTTGTTAGTTTCATTCAGCTGGATCTCAGGGTGGATGTTGGAATTCGCCATAAACCAAAATCGTGACTACCGAGAATTTGTGAAAAATTTCCATGTGAAAGGGTAATTAACCTTCATGGCTGCATAATTTACCCAAAATTAGTTTTTTGCAAAGCATCTCAAATGTCAAAACAATAGACACCAATTTAAAAAAGTTAGGCCCAATAATCACAGAAATTAGATTACTGTCATCTTTCTACAATGGTGAACCTAGCAACCTTTTAAAGTTTAATTCCTGTATTTAAAGGTTAGCAGTCATGAAGCAAGTGACTAAAGAATATATTTTATAAAACTAAAAGTGTTATTATAAATCAGATGTTAAAAATCTAAAATAGTAAAATCTCAGGATGTCAATTTCAGTGTCCCTGCTGTCTAATGAGTGCAAGTGATTTGAACGATTTTTTACCATAAATAGAGAGCAGATAGACAATTCAAGTGCAACATGACAGCATGAGTTACACAAATTATGCCAGGTTAAATTACTGAGTTTTGATATAAGGCCCCTCTGCTAAGGACCACGTAATTCTCTAGACTATTCTAGAAAATCCTTCAAAGGTTTCATACAAACACAAACAAACCCATGATAAAAGCAATAAATACACTCCTCTACAAAGTAGCTTAAAGAACCTCTTTCTTTTGTTATAAAATACACAAGTAAACTTTATTTTTTGTAGTCTTTGTTCACTGTGATGCCACAAAACATGTGAAAAACCAAAACTATCCTAAATGTCTGGAAAATGTACGGTGCTGTGCAAAACACGGTTTGAACTCAAAAAACAAAAAATTGCCATTTACACTTCATTGTGCCACATATTAAAAAAAAAAAAAAACCGTTCCCTCTGCGCGCTCTGAACGCAGTGTTCCAGTTGGTATGATGTATCATTTCATTACCCTGAGCTGCGACTTTCAGCCCATAGGGACTGAGAAGCGAAGGAATGTCTTGTTTTATATAGATACAAATCCTAACAACCTCCCTGTCACGCGCCTTTTATTTTTTTTGTTCAAGGCCCGTTGAAAAGATGACATTTGGATATATTTAAGGCAATATTATTATTATTATCTTGAACCAAAGCACAGAGTGGCACTGAAGGGAAAAGGAGATTATCGTTACTGCATTGGTCCAAGCAGCTAGCAGACCACCGATCGTTATTTATAAAATCAGCCACATGGAGATAGAACAGGCCCCTGGGAAGAGTCTACTAGCTTAGGCCAAGTTGTCAAAGGCACTTATAGAGGCCAAAAGGCAAAAAACTTACCCATCCATATATTTATATACCCACATGTCCTATGCAGGGTTGTGGGGGTCCAGAACCTACCCTGAATAACAACCCATCACAGGACACACCCCCACCCACAGTGACATGAAAACTCAGCATAGATAGAGCCTTGCTTACTAGTCGAACACAAATGTGAGGCAACAGTGCTAACCGCTGCGCCACCGTAGCATCCCATTGAAAAGTTTAAGGAATTCAACTTAATGGTTAAGTAAGTGTAACATTAAGACAGTGTATAAAGCACTGTGTAATAATTTGATAAACTTTTAATTTTTTATTAACAGCTTGTTTCTGTCAGCCTTTGTTACTGCTTTTTGATTTCATAATCTTATTTTGTATATATTTGTACATTTATGCAGTTTTAAATGTCATAATAAAAATAACAGTTAGTGCCAGTTGGTTAATTTTTGTAGGCAGGGGGCAGGGGGCAGGGGGCGGGGGGCGGGGGGGGGGGGG
>JAODJW010000039.1:15185168-15201256 GCA_026777045.1 Hyperopisus bebe | reverse complement strand
AACAAGTCCAAAAATAAATCCTGGCAATGTCAGAAAATTCACCCATTAAGGAGATATGAAAATAAAGGCCTTAATTGCAATTATGATAATGTGTGGATGTCAGTGTGGCCTGTGGCCTGCGTTTCCGTCTGCTAGCGCCACGAGGCTAACTGACTGATGTGAAACACGGCTGCCCGTGGCCTTTGATGTGAGTATATTATGCAGTGGTCAGGAATTAGTCATGTAGTTTGTTGAGTTGTGCCTTGCTTGTTAGATCATATTCAGGGAACATACGCAAGAATGAAGAACAACGTGTATATACAATCAACTGTTGACTAGTGTCCTATTGAGTAATGTCTGATATGTCCCACAAGAGCCTTAATGAAATTTATCAAGAAACATCTGAAGCAGATGTAGTGGACGTCAGCGGAAATATCTTACCACAAGTCCGGTATGTGGCAAGAACCAAAACAGACCAATTTTGCTGCCACTATAGAGGTTTAGTTAGATGTGTGTGATGTTGTATCGTATGTTGTACAGTATATTTTACCTAGTGCTGGGCGGTATACCGGGTCATACCAGAAACCGTTTTTTATTACTGTTAAGATATGAATTTTTCTTATACTGCAATAAAGGTTAAAATTGCCTACACAATGTTTGGAAAATGGCGCAGCGGGAATCTGTTTAAGGGGTGACCTTTTTCACTGCTGCACCGCTAAAAATGTACAGCAAAAGATCAGAAACGGAAGATACAGCTGACGCCAGAGACACTGGAGTTGTCAAAAATCGATTCTCAGATACTAATCGATATTAAAAATTAGTGACTGATTAGATACTCATTTTCACCATTATTGAGACCAACAGTGTGGTTTTTGCCTCCCCTCCTCTCAATAGCCGCTGAACGCATTCACGCTTGTTAATGCTTGCATGCCGAGTTGGCCAAACATGGCATATGCTGCAGTTGAAGGCACTTTGCAAGCTGCTTTAGTTAAAAAAAAAAAAAAAATGTGCGGTTTGGAAGTATTTTGCAGATGAGTATGGAAAGGCTAAGGATGTTGATAAGCCTTTATCCAAACATTGCTACAAAGTTGTGGTGACAAAGTCAAGTAGCACGTCAAACTTGGCAAAGCATCTTAAAGACTGACATCCCGGTCTTTATGAGAAATTTAGCGAGGTCAGTGAAGCTCGCATTCCAGCAACACTGAACTATTAAACACTTATCAAAAATGTTAACTTGGCCAGCACACACCTTAACATTAGCTGTTTATCCATAAGCATACTTTTAAAAAAAAATATCGTCGTATACCGTGAAACTGATATAACTTTGAAAAATACTGTGATATAATTTTTTGGTCATACCGCCCAGCTCTAATTTCACCTCTCTCCTACAAAGATCGAGATACCTCCAGATTGACTTACATCCTCACTTGTGGGACAATGCTGTAATATAAGTTGATGGATACCTGTCTATATAGTCACTGGTCACCTTATTAGGTACACTTTGCCTTCAGAACTGCCTTAATTCTTCATTGCATATATTCAACAAGGTTGAAATATTTTTCAGAGACTTTGGTCCATCCAGTTACTGCAGATTTGTCGGCTGCAGCTTCACGATGTGAATCTCCCGTTCCACCACATCTCATAGGTGCTTTACTGGATGGAGATCTGGTGACTGTGGAAGCTGTTTGAGTACAGTGAACTCATTGCCATGTTTAAGAAACCAGTCTGAAATATGAGCTTTGTGACATGGTGCATTATCCTGCTGGATGTAGCCATTAGAAGCTAGGTGCACTGGTTATAAAAGGATGGACATGGTCAGCAACAATACTCAGGTAGGTTGTGGTATTTATACAATGCTTAATTAATACTTAGGGGCCCAAAGTTTGCCAAGAAAATTATTAAATCACTGAATTATTGACACAAGGCAGGATGCATCCATAGTTCATATTGTTTACACCAGATTCTGACCCTACCATCTGAATGTTGTAGGAGAAATCGAGAAAATTGAGCAATATTTTTCCCCAATCTTCTGTTGTCCAATTTTGGTGAGCCTGTGCCCACTGAAGCCTCAGTTTCCTGTTTTTGGCTGAGTGGCACCCAGTGTGGTCTTCTGCTGCTGTAGCCCATCTCCATTAAGGTTCTAAATTGGGGTGGGCAATTGTATCCGCAAAGGGCCAGTTTGTATGCAGGCTTTTGGGATAACCTTTAGGTCAGCTGTTCAAACCCAGGTGTGAAGACTCTTCAGCCAATCAGCCCTCTAATTAGTAATCTAATTAGGGAGTTGCAGCAAAAACCCACATACACTACGGCCCTGTCTGAATAAGACTGGCCACCCCTATTCTACAGTAAGTGTTGTGCATTCAGGGATGCTATCTGCATATCTTGATTGTAACGTGGTTTAATTGAGTTACTGTTGCCTTTCTATCAGCTTGAACCAGTCTGGCCATTCTTCTCTGACCTCTACCATCAACAAGGCATTTTCAGTCAGATAACCACCCCTCAATGGATGATTTTTCTTTTTCAGCCCATTGTCTGTAAACCCTAGAGATGGTTGTGCATGAAAATCCTAGTATACTGTATCTATCTACAGTTCCTGAAATACTCATACCAACCCGTCTGGCACCTACAAATAAGCCACATACAAAATCACCTTTCTTCCCCATTCTTGTGTTAGATGTGAACATTAACTGAAGCTCCTGATCTGTATCTGCATTATACAATAAGTGGCAGACCACGCAACAGGGCGGGGTCACAGAGTGCTGTGGCGCAAAGTGTGTTAAAATCGCTAATGCTCTGTTGAGTCAATAACTTCCTCTGGCATTAACCCAACACAAAAACTGTGCACTGGGAGCTTCATGGAATGGACTTCCATGGCCGAGCAACTGCACGCAAGCCTCACATCACCAAGTGCATTGCTAAGCGTCAGGTGGAGTGCTGTAAAGCACGCCACCACTGGATTCTGGAGCAGTGGAAACATTTTCTGTGGAGTGAAGAATCACGCTTCTCTGACTGGCAGTCTAATGGACGAGTCTGGGTTTGATGGATGCCAGGAGAACATTACCTGCCTGACTGCATTATGCCAAGTTTAAAATTTGGTGCAGGAGGTATAATGGTATGGGGTTGTTTTTCAGGGGTTGGGCTAGGCCTCTTAGTTCTATTGAAAATAATTCTTAATGCTTCAGCATAAGATATTTTGGTTAATTCTATGCATCCAACCTTGTGGGATCAGTGTAGGGTAGGCCCTTTTCTGTTCCAGCATGACTGTGCTCCATGGTACAAAGCAAGGTCCACAAAGAAATGATTGGATGAGTTTGGTGTGGCAGAACTTGACTGGCCCTCACAGAGCCCTAACCTCAACCCCATCAAACATTTCTGGGATAAACTAGAACGGAGATTGCAAGCCAGGCCTTCATGTCCAACATTAGTGCCTGACCTCACAAATGCTCTTCTGGATGAATGAGCAAAAATTCCCACAGACACACTCCCTAAACTTGTGGAAAGCCTTCTCCAAAGAGTGGCAGCTGTTATAGCTGCAAAAAGGAGACTAAATCCATACTGATCCCTAAGGATTTAGAATGGGATGTTATAAAAAATCTGTAGATGCAATGGCCAGGTTATGGGCTATTAATGTAGCAAAATTATTTGCAAATGTGTATGGAGAGTGTCCATACACATATATGTCACTATATCCCAATCCATGTGTGCGGAATCAGATTAGTAAATGTATAAAAGAATTTGTAAATGCGTAGTGAGATTTACAAATGTGTAAAGGAACCTCTAAATGTGTATTCAGAATTTGTGTGAATTCTGTATAGTATTATTTGTGTTATTGATACACCTCTCAATTGGCTGTCTTTTTACATGTGATTTTTGCTACACTTCTGCTGTGGCAGATCTGCAAATGTGTGTGGAGGTTTTGACATTTCTGTACACATTTGCAAATCTCAGTACGTATTTACAAATTCTTCTACACATTTACAAATCTAATTACGCACACAAAGACTGCGATAGTCACACAACTCTCCATACACATTTGCAAATAATTTTCTACAGTAATAGCCCCATACCAGGAGACCCAAAACGTTTGTCCATGTACAGTAGTGTATATATACACACATACACATGCATATATCACCACATGAAAAAGGATTTTAAATTACTATCACAATCACAAACAGAGCTATTAACATGAGTCATTTGAGGCTGAATGCCAATTAACAAGACATATTAGCTATAAAAGGGGTCTGAAAATCAAACAGTTGGTGCCTGATTTGCAGGTATATCAATAATACAATCTGATGAGTCATCTCTTTTTCCTACATTAGACTGGGTTTATATTAGGGAGAAAACCAGTATGCTGTGGAATCCATAATGATACAGGCAGGCAGTGATTAGGTCAGATGATTGCTCTGCATGGGTTTATAATGGCCAAGGAACATCAGGCACAGGACCAGGTGCATGCTGTGTGGCAAACCATCTTGTTCTTCACTTATACTAAAATAATAATTGCAAACTACACCCTGCTAAACAGCAAGAGTTGCTTCATGAATACCAGAATGTAATGTCTGCACTTTTTGCACACTTGCATTTTATGTAGTCCTGTGTGTTATATGTAGCACCATGGTCCTGGAGGAACGCTGTCTTATTTCACTATATACTGTGTTACTGCATATGGTTGAAACAACAATAAAAGCCACTTGACTTGAATGAAGTCAAATGTCTTCTGTTGCTTCCCCAGTACATAATTTTATCTATCTTTTCTTCTTTTCTCCTACTCCTTGGCATTCACCAGGCTTAATGACTCCATCCACCCCTCCCCCTAATCAGGTTGCTACTCCTCCCATACCCCAAACCTCTAAAATCGCTAGGTCTCCTACACTCCGCCAAGCAGTGACTAACTTTGCTGTGACTAACTGCCATTTTTGGTGCAATCTGTCTCAAAAATAAACAGTTCACATGTCAACAGGTCAAACAACTATACGTTGTTTGTCTTGAGAAGTTTGAAAAAGATCCATCAACTACTTTTAGAGTTACTGTTTTCAAAAGAACAACATCTTCTTCAGCTGTTCTTTCCTGCCTTTGCTGGTACCTAGTGCTGCTGCTTCAGTGTTTGTGTGTTGATTTTCTCAAAGTAAAACCAGTTCCAGATTTTCACCCATACAATGTGTCTGAAAAAGTTTTATACTTATATATACTCATATAGTTATTGTGCTAAAGAGATCAATGCCAGTTATTGTGCTAATGAGATCACTGCCTGAAACTGCCTTTTTTTCTTTGCTATCACTATATAGTGATGCTTCAATTTTAGTGTGATTTGTCTCAAAATAAAACAAGTACCAGAAACCAGCTATACAGTGTTCCTGTGAAGTTTGAATAACATCCATAAAATATTTTTAGAGTTATTGTGTTCACACGATCGATTGTCTTTCATAGTCATTCTTCCCTTTGCTGCCACTAGGTATATGAATAAGACGTGAGAGCAAGTTTTGGAATCAGAGTACAGGGTCAGCTAGCATCCAATACCCAGCAATTGGGGTTAAGGGCGATATAAGGGTGATATAATTGATCTGTTGACCACAGGAGCTACATTAAAAAATTAACCAGCAACAATCATGCACCAGTTAAACCTCACAGGCTGCAATATTGCCACTGCGCAAGGATTAAGTTGTTACTTACTACTAATTTCTAGTGCAGGCACTTTCCAGGAACATTTATTTCCTGCTCTTTGATGAGACATGCTTGGTATTGATTGCCAAGGCAGAAAAACGTAGCTCACATTAAGTTAAGTAGGGATGTCCTTTTTAGGTCAGGGGCCTGAGAAAGGTCGATACCCACGCGCTGAGATCTTCACTCACGCTACTGTTGCTCTTGGCACTGAGAGTGCGGTTTGGTCAGGATAAGGGAAACCGCAAAATATCAACAAGAAGGGGCCATGGACACCTTCTAAATGTGTAGCTTTTAAAGTCTTTCTAAACAGCCCAGGTATTTGTTGTGGGTAATCAAAAGCAGATGGATGACATCTTAAAAATGATCAGCCACATGTCGCCAGTATAAAATCAACACTGTAAATGGGTGCCTTCAGAAACACCAGAGTGGACAGGTATCGTGGTCACGGCCTCAGCTTTCCAGGTGCTGATCTCAGACTTAGGTCTACTACACTAATAATGAAGTAAAGCGACCCTTCCGATTCTTCGTAACCCGTGTCTTATATGGTGGTTATGAGGTTTACCTAAAAATACTTCTCACTTTTTAACAATACAAATTTAGATTTATCTACGGTTACAAACTCAAGACATGACTGAGGTTCTTCCAGAGGTGCCTCTGCAATTAAGGCCCGGGACTCATAACTTGAGCTGATGGTTTAAATCCCAGGGGGGGTTTGGGGGGGTGGTATGGCGTCTATTTAGCCTGAACTTCTCTAGTGAAAAATCCATGTTCAAAAATGCCTTTGGATAAGAGCGCTGGTTTAAGTGTTAATTAAATCGTTTGCTTGCTGAAGTCCCACATTGTGCCGCTAAGAAGCTTCAAGCTTTTCCATCATAATATTTACATTTATCCAGAAGCAGGAACAGACGAGGCTCTGTTCTGGAAAATCTTCCTTAACTAACATAATTTCAGAACAAACAATGCAAAACAAACAAACAAACAAACAAAAAAACTTAAAATGTAAACTGTCTTTCCAAGCTGGACAGAAATTATTGTACCTAATTCCCTGGTGGAATTGTGCCACTTTTAAAAAGAAAATTACACTGACCACAAATTGCACTCAACAATTCCAGTACCTCAGCGCTTGACCACTTTAAAATGAGCGCGCAGTAAGATGATAAATATAACTCCTTTATGGCTTTGTTATTACGTACTGAGAAGGTGGAGAGGGGGCCAATCTTGCGGCTGTCAGGCCGGATGGCCGTTGTGATGTGGGCGGCCTGAAAAGGCAGTGCTTTGAGCCCCCGCACCGCGGGAATACGCCAGGGACGCCGCTAAATCAAAAACAGCGTGCCGGTTTGTGTACGAGAGCCTCATCGCACATGGGCGCGTGTTCAAAAGAAAGTACACAAAACAAAAACAAAACAAAAAAAAATGCTTTATAATACATAGTTCAGCACATCTCTGGCCCACATGTAGTCAGATCCTGAGAATTGTGATTCAGTAGTGAATATCATCTTAGTTTAAATATCAATTAAGTTACCGGGTGCAGAATGTGATTAAAGACTAAATATGCTCTCAATGGATTTATGTCATGACCGTGACTGGGAAAAGCAGTTAAAAGAAGGATGGATGGATTAATGGATCTAAATTTGAGGGAAAATGTGATAAGTACAGACTAAAAAAAGGAAAAAGTCAGTGTTAGGCAATGGTATCTGTTAGGCAAGAGGCAGTGTTCAGTGACAATAATATAGAATGGATTTATCTGTTAGATAGCATCTGTTTGCACTATTGGATTTTTAGTGGAATAAGACAAACTGAATAACAGGCCTTTCATTTAAACAGATCATCTTCATTCATTTGAATATTAAGAGAGTTTCAGAATATATGACAGTATATGACTGAGAGGGTTTGAGCCGTGGCGTGACTCCCAGGTTAATTCTTGCTAATAGCCATGTAGCCGTTGTGGTTGCCTGTCACAATCCCACTTCCCAGTCCTACTGCTGCCTGGAAACATTGCAAGTCAAAAAAGATTCCTATTAAAATTTACTATTTGGCCGGGCCTGTTGCTGTTTCAATTTCGACAACGGCTATAAACTTTAGCCAGAAACTACTATACGAAAGATTAAAAACAGGCTGAAATCCTGAATTATAATATCTAAAAAATAATGCCATTTAGGCTTGAAAAGAATGAATCAATTTAATATAGAATTAACTAATTTAATCAAAACTGTAGTTATAACATTTTGTACAAAGATCTTTGATTATTTTTATTCATTTAGGGTTGACCTAACCTAACAAAAGCTATAAGCCAACATAGTAATAATACGGTTTTGCACTGAACAGAGAATATTTCTCGTAGACCTACGCACATACCCTGGAAGCCAGCTTTCTGTAAGACAAATGGGTAACTGGAGAGCACAGGGTCCATGTGGGTGTGGGATGGACACACACTGACTTCCTGGTTATTTCAGCAGTTTTCTTGATTAGGTCGATTTGTCACAGTACGTTACTGGACAAAATAAGAACCCCCGAGTCACATTTATGTCTGTCTTTCATGTCTTAAATAAGCCAGGCTTTGCCCCTGAGTAAATGCAATTATTATTTAATGAAGGCCACATTGTTTTTAACGTGCATTTGGCTAGCTAGCTGCTGATCTGTGCCTGCTGTAGGTCGCGTCTCCCTGCACTGATATCCTTTTACTTTTAACAATCTCACCTGTGTGCCTTCGCTATATTTACAATTAACACATTCAAGCTAGATTCAACGATTACTTCGGAATAAACAGTATATGTTGACTAATGAAATTCATTATCAGGTTTGTTACAATGAGCAATAAACATTCCTACTATTTATCAGAACAGCTTGTTACAATAAACATGGCCACTCTCCACTCCAACCGAAATGGGCCTATTGTGAACAGCTGAAGTTCAAGCTCTGCTAAAGTGACTTTAAACTATGGCTTCTATTTTTATTTTGTAATGTGAGCCTGGGTGACTCGGAATCAGCTGAGCCATCCATCTACACACATAATGACAGCATTTCGGTCCGTGACATAACCCGTTGTGCCACTGTGACAATTTGCCGCTGGCATTCGCTCCATCGAGGTTTTGAGCAGCCCTCTGATCCCTGACCTTTGGTGGCGTTAGTCACCGGTCGTCAGTGCTGAAGAGCAGGAGGGCGGGCCCCCATCGGGTCGAGCCGGAGACTTTACAACATTTCACTGTCCCAGGCCAGCACACACTTCCAGTAAATGGGTCTGTGTGTGGGCAAAGCCTTAATCCCATCCTCTGATTTTCCTTTAGGAATGCGGCCTTCTGCCCAGCGCTGGTGAGCTCTGAAAGGATCCCTGCGTTGGCTTCATAAAGGTCCTTTGAGGAGACGTCTCTCAGGACTAAATTTAGATCCTCATATAATGCTGACTCACTTCGCTAGTCTGTTGCTGGATGCTGTGTTTATGCTTGCGCTCAATGTAAAGTTTTATGGTTTTACAGTATAGGTTTTATAGAGAAGTAGCGGGAAGGCTATAGGTTGTCCTTCCTCTTCCAAAATGTTTTATGGAATATGGAGAATTCATTATTACATAGAACACAATATTAATATGTGGCAAGAACATTAGCTACATATGTAGTGATATGGACTATATAAGGCCAATAAACTAAACTAATGAGGAGGGATCCAACTATTTGCCACTCCCTTTATACAGCGACTGGTTTCCTGGCACCTGGTCCAGGAGGTGAGCATCTTCACTGGAAACAGCTGCCATGACTTATCTTGCAGACAGATCTGTGCTTTAATCATAGCCAGCGTGCGGGAGATTAGCGACCCATGTCAGTCACACCGCAAGCTGCTGCTGAATCGGCCCCACGGGGAAATAACGAGGGCCGCTCCTCCTGCGTTGCGTAAGTGCTCTAAAGTTTTTCATTTTTCTTTTTTTTGACCTGATCTTCCTGTTTTCGGAGTCAGATCCCTACTAAGGTGCTACAGATAAATACCAATCCCATTGGTACAGCATTCCAGCAACTTGGAATACAGCCTTATGGAACACTTCAGTACACGTATACAGTGTAATTTCAGAACTGTGAAAAAGGCAGTAATGGACTAAAATAATCCAATACAAACACTGGCTAAAGCTAAGTCTCCACCCTTCATGGGACAGTTGTCACACTTCTATGTACATTTTTTTTACTCTTCTAACACTATTTTCTATTCTTTCAACTCCTCAGACTGCACCGCTGTCTATGTATATACACAGACATACATGCACACATACACATGCATACCACATCACTGCACTGAAGTCTCTGGAAGTCCTGAGCCGTGTCCAGACATATACTAGTGATTGTGCATGAGGATAACCACCAAATCCACCACGTCTATCAGCCCCGGGATAGTCTGACAACTGTGCATAGAGAAAGTGCCCAATGTAAGGGTTTCTGGAGAGTTGTCTGGCCACCCACACCAACCCGGAGACTTTTTATTTGGTTAGCTGGCAATCATTAGAAATTCCATCTTTGAGAATACAAATTAATGATGCTGAAAATCCAGCTCTCTGACTGCTTAAAATTCAGTCGGGGGGGACTGAGATTCCTATTAGCGCTGTTATGTAGACGTAGATGTCTAGCTGGTGCGTACTGGGAGAGTTTACAGTAGGCCCCATGTCTGGTGGAAGTCTGGATTCTGCTCCAGGTTAGACTGTGAACGAAAGGGTGTTTCTGCAGCTGATTAAAGCTGGTGAACCCTGTCATCCACTCAAATCGTGCAGACGAATAAATATAACAGCCAAAACTGGCCGTCAGGTTGATTTTTCAGACTGGACACTACATTTGACCTAATCAGGACCGCAGTCAACCCACATATGTCATGCAACCACAAGGCTGCTCTGACAAGTGTTTTCAGTGTCGTTTTTTCTATTCAGCTAAGATTTTGAGCATTGAAGAGTGTCATACATATCAGGCAGTTATGAAAACATTCATTTGGGTAACATCATTTATGAAATTTCCTTTGTCAATGATTGTTAGCTTCTTAGTTTCTCAGATAAATGGTCACATAACTCCGATGCACCTGTACTAGTACCAATGAATAAAGTTTTGTTTCAAACTGTTCATTGACACTTATCATAAACAGAGTCCCTGAGCTGAACTGTTTAGTCTCTTCCATACCAGCTTGGGTCAAGTAAAACATTTCTTTCTTCAGGTTTGTTCATTGATTTATCCATGTCATACAAGCCCCTCTTCCGTCCCATGGTGGCTGCCCCTTGGTACATTCTATGAATTTTATTTTATATTCTGCAATTACATATATTTTAATTAATAAATATTATGCATTTATCTCATTATATGTGGTACTTAATGGTAGTTACAAGATATCAGGCATAGACTTTTTCAGGTGTCTGTACATCATTACACCAGAGGGTGGCGAAAGAGAGGGTGTCTTACTTGTCAATGAACTAACTGAACAAACTGAACAACGGAACACTCATTTGATAAACTGAACAGAATGAACAAACTGAATGAACAACAACTCAGAGAACGAACTGAATGATTCTGTGCTGTCACCCAGATCATTTTGGTTACTTACAGTATTCAAAAAGAGATACTTAAATATATAGGCCTAAATTAGTTAAGTAAAGTCTTCAGTTTTCATTTTGACATTTACAAATTAAAATGCTTTTATTACAAAGTATACAACAATCACCAAACACAAATGCATTGACACAGTATAATACCATTAATATATTCTACTTTTTGGCATTAACATTTCTATTACACTGTTACCCTGAAAGTGGAGTTTCATAACATTGAATCCCAGCAACAGAGATCTTGTTATTTACTTGGGCTGTTTCAAATGAGGCTTGAAAATAATTCTGAAGGACTGAAATCAGCACCTGATGATACTTACAACTTGGACAAGACCACAAAATAATATACTTCTACTTTAATAATAATATGCCACTATGACTAGCTGAGAGTAAAAATAAACAGTGTCTCTATGGTAACCAGTGTTAACTATATTAGATTAAAGGGGAGTGATCTGTAATAAAATGATATTGGGTGCATTAGCTGTTGCGACAAAAGGGTGTGAAATCTGACTTTCTTCTGTTCTTTTTAACAGACAAAAGAAAGGGCAATATAGTGTTTGATCATTTACTGTAGTGATGAAAAGTAAATGAAAAGGGAAGGGAAAATGAAAAAGGGAAAAGGAATTAGACACTTAAGACGCCACATTTTCGAGATGTTCAGAAGAAATATGTACATGTGGCCTTATAATTAAGGCACCTCCATCTATAGCACACTGTGTATAGTTACAGCTGATAGAGTGATCTGGAACAGTATAGAGACAGGCATACTGAACATAGTCGCCTCAACTTACATTTTCAGCCAGAAAATATATGAAAATTTCTGCCATAATCAATAATTAGTTCAAGAAACATTGCCTAGAAATGTGAATTAAATTTATAAAGTATTCTATAAAGTATTAAATAAATATGTTCTCTGTATTGTTAATGGTGCCAAGTAACTGAAGTATCATCACCTTCTGATATGCTTATTATGCAGAGATGGCAGTTTGATCTTTGCCAAGCTGTCAGAGGTTCTGTAATGACACACAGTCCAATTCCTGTCGTGGTCTGTCCGCTCAAATCGCCACAGAGTGTCTATGAAACCAGGCCAGCCTGAGGCAGCCAGGGCAGCGTCCCGAAGTTCTGCCTCTCATGATACTTAAGACAAGGCATCTCCTCCCAGGGCGATTCTCCAAGCCGCTTTATTTATTCTAACATTTCCACATTCTTGTCTGAGATCTTAATTATGTCACAGGCCAGCAGGATTTTCATTTTTTAAGAGTGGGTTGATGAGCAATGGGATTATACTTTAACCTGTGCCTCATTATCAAGCTAGTAGCCAAAATACAAAAAAAAAAAACCTTTTTCACCTTAGGTATATACTGTAAACTTTACTGTTTGGTTGTTTTCGAAACCACACGTCATACTACTAGTATATACTGATTTAGACCAAAAAGTAATATGTGGTATGCAGTATGTGAAAAATATGAAATTTGCAGTATGCCAAAGTTACCCGGATGTCACACTGATTTTGAAAATGTCACGAGTATGCACATGACCAGTCCACCTTGCCTACCGCATCCTTGACTGTTATGGGTGTTTGTCAATATACATACTTGAACGTACTAGCGTACCCGTTTTATGTCATATTCCATTTCCAAAGACCAGTTTCAATATTAAAAACAGAAGTACATAGATGTCATTCTTGCTCCACCCCAAATATCAAGGATACATCAGTTGCATCCTCACCAAAACAAGACCAATCCCAAGTTCTTTCTTGAGAGGCAAGTTAGCAAGAACGGTCTTGGCCAAGACCACAAGTACAATCTTTGTGTTCTAGGTATTGAGAAAGACCCCCAAAAAACCTAATGGCACACCTAAAGGCCACCAGGGAAAGCTCAGCCTCATAATAAATTCATTCAAACTTTCATTGAGTTTCCTTTTATATTATCATTTTCATTTTTTTAAAGGGAGGGCAAAGTACAACAAATCAGTCAGACTAACTGGACCAAACAAGTCAGCAGCTCTACATGGATCAGAGAGCTAGCTAATGTTAACTGCTAATATTTCCCCATTACATTTCCTATAGACAAGGCACAGGATGTTTAGTCTTCAGGCATACACGATTGATGTGGTTGTTGGGATTTAACCCCCAATACTGAACTTTAATCACAGCTTACAAAAGGATGGACTAAATGTTACTGTCATTCTGATTAATTTACCTAGGTCAAACTACATGTTAATGTATAGCCTACTTATGACTTGTAATTTCTTTAAGTATTACATGCTTTTACAATTTGTGTATGTATACTGTTGTTGTTTGCCCTGATTGCCTATGTAACTATATTCAGTCGTGTAAATGACAACACATCGCAAGACACACTTGACAGATGTGATGCTTTAGGTAAACTGGTCGTTTATTTATTATTTGAAATTATACATTATTTTATTTGTAATAAGCTTTTATGTAGCATGATGGGATGTTGCAAAACACTGGTTGAAAAACATTGTTTTAAACATAGCTTTGTCTGTGGGAAATGGTCATTACCAATTTAAAAGGCTCACAAATGTAGCATGCTATAAAACTCTTATGAAAAAGCTGGCATACTGGATACTACACTGACTAACAGTATGCACTATACAGTATATACTGGGTACAGTATGCAGTTTGCTATATGCAGTGCATCGTTTCAAAAACAGCTTTTGTGTAGAAAGCAACTCCTGAGTCGGCTGTAAAACATTTGTTATTTATCATTTGCTGGATAATATGGTACAAAGTCATAAGTTTTCATCGCTATTGCTTTTGCCTTCCAGTTGCATATATATAGTAGTTATCAAGTATATTAATTCTGTATTAGTACTAATATCAATCACAGTTTGCCATTCATTTCAGAATACACTTTAAATCCACTTTAATAGACAAACACAAGACAAATAGTAGACAGACAAAAACTTCAAACAAACTGGCAAGATTTCTAGTTCTATAAATTAATCAGGCATTCTAGGAGGATTTGATATTTTGGGATTTAATTTTAATTGGGAATGAATTTTTTTGGGATTCAGTATGTACATTCATCCAGGCAGGTAAATTTGTAAGATTTATAACTGCAAATGCAGTTGATCCATCCATTATCCAGCTGTTTTCCAAACCTGCCTGTCCAGTTCAGGGGCACCACAAACCTGAGGCCTGTCCCGTAAAACATAAGGTCCAACACAAAATTTGCATATGGGGGAAAGTTAACTGTTGATTTTTTATTTAATGTCTTTCCTGGACCATATTGTATTTCATTACTACAATTCCTTTAGCTATGGGACACATTTAAATCTAGGCAGAATAATAGGAATAAATCATTCAGTACAATTTTTAAGAAATCTCTGAAAGCAATGTTAAATGTAATAGAAGCGCTACTTTTAATTTCAATCTATCCATCATCTTCTTATTCTGCTTAAGGTTGCGGCACAGAGCACACGGCTGGGGATATCCTGAACAGCATACCAGGCTAAATGCATTTTCATTGCACCAACTAATGTTACAGTGATATTTCAGACTTTGATAAGGCCCTTTGATATTCCATTGAAGCCCTGTGACATTATAATAAGGCCTTGCAATAATTCTGTGAGGCACTGTGGTACTTCAGTAAAGCCCTCGGATACTCAGTATCAAATGCTCTGTGAAAATATATGAAACTTCATTGTATTTCAGTTAGACCTTTTAACACATCAGTAACATCCTTTAATACTTCATTAAGACACTATGAAACTACTGTGAGGTCTATTGACATTTCAGTAAGACCTTGTGATATTTCTGTGTGAACATCTGATACATACAGTATGACTCTATGAAACTTCAATAAGACCCTGTGATTCAGTGAGTCCAACTGATGCATTAGTAAAGTCCAGTGATACGTATCAATGGCCCAGTACCTGGTCAGAGACCAGCTTTGATGATAATAGAGGAGGAAAACTTATAATGAAACTATCTTCTAGTTTGAATTCTTTGCCTCCAGTATTTAAACATGTGCAGTCAATCCTCTGATAATGGCTGGAATCCCTCCCCACCCGCGACATATAGTACATGGAACTTAAACTGTCAATTACAATGATTATAATTAGTTACAATACAACCTGATACACGTGCTGTCAGGGAGAACGTCACACGTAATTAAAAGAAATGCATGGATTTCTATAGTGGAAAAGCTGACAGTTATGGATTGGTTGTCTTTAATTTGCCACTTTCACATGTAGCCGGTGCGGTAAAGTTTCACCACAGATATATAGAGGGCGTAAGAGATGGGCCCAAGGGCAGAGGCAGCCAGGTTCTGATACTGCTCGGCCTGAATACAATGCATGATATGTATGCCCACCACAGCACAATTAACTTCTAAAGTTCCTTTTCTTTTTAACATTTTTCTTTCTTTTCAAGCAGGAGTCTGGCAGGACTAAGAATAATCAACCGAGGAAAAGTTTACTGTTTGGAATTCGAGCTGGTTCCAGGGCTTATTTTAGTATTTTATTCATTGAAGCTGCATTTACTGTTTTACTTAGAAAGGGGGGGAAATCCAGCACAGACAAGCAGGCACCTAAAGGATAGACAAGCAGCGTTTTCTTTTAAAGGCTGCGTTTAACATCGTTCCGTGGTTCATACCGTGCAACCGGAATCATGTGAGGCCTCTGCACCTCTGAAAAATAGGTATTGTTTCTGGTACAAATATCAAACGTCTATTACAAGTAAGATCCCTCTCTCAAATTTTAGGATTACAAGAATATGGCTTTGTGGCAGAAATACAAATGGAATGTTGCCTTTTGGCAATTTTCTTTTTTTTTCACCTGTAATCAATACATATATATAAGGAAAATAAACATTTCATATATATATATATATATATATATATATATATATATA
>JAODJW010000039.1:15141283-15185068 GCA_026777045.1 Hyperopisus bebe | reverse complement strand
TATATATATATATATATATATATATATATATATATATATATATATATACACACACACACACACATAATACAGTGTTTTGTGACTTTTAATGCATATTCAGTCTCACCAATTTTATGTACACCATCACCATTAACAATGGCAATATTATCTTTGTTTAATATTTTTATTAAATCAGAGATTTAATTCTTGAAAAAAAAGAATTTGTAAACCTGAGAAAACAATACATATTACTTAATTATGTTTCAATTTTTACTGAAGATTTTTTTCAGGTCCTGTAATGTGCAGTGGTTATTAATTTATTTTATGTTGAGTATATTTAATGTTGCCTAACTGTATGATTGACATCAGCACTACAGTGCAGGTTGTTGGTCTTTGATTGGGGAGGTTGGAGATTTACAGAATTGTTTTTAAATAGAATGTTTTTTCCATCCATCCATCCATCCATCCATCCACTTTTCCCAGTCAGGATTGTGGGGACTTTGTCTACTGTAAAATGATGAAGGCGGATCCTTCTAGAATTCCTCTATAACAGGGACAGATGAATGTCAGACAATCAGTACTTGTGATGCTCTGGTCCCAGAATCAGCAGGGGTGAGGATTAGGTCCCGGGGTGGACTGCTGGCCACTTGGCCTGGGAGACCCTCCACTTCAAATGGGACGGGCCACCCCAACACCAGGGTCACGGAAACGCAAGCAGAAAGGCCGCGAGCCTCGGGTGGGGGAGCACACAGGGAATATGATCACTCTGGAATTCAAACCTCCATTTTTTAAAAAGTGGGACAGATGTTTCTTTGTAAAGAGGGTCGGGGGGCATTTGGGGGGAGGGAGTGTCACCTCACATTTTCTGCTCACTAGTCTGACAACACTCAATATGAGCCCTGAAGGGGTCTAAGATGTTCACTGGGGGTGTGTGCAGCGTGTTCGGGGGCCACACCATGACTGTGAAAACACTGTTTAAACGAATCCAGCTTCAGCGCGGGAAACATGGTGACAGTGAAGCTGAGAGTGTCGGCCTACAAAGCACAGCCCTGCTTGTACCAGACTCATCCCAGAATCCTTCAGGATTCCCTTTCTGAACCAGTAACACGTCTGTCCACAGCCGGAAAACAGAAGCTTCTGGATGCATTGCAAAAGGATAATGGAGAAATATTACGAAGATATGTGAAATAATAAACATTTCTGGGTTCTGGATGACGGAAGGGTGTTCTCCGTATTAAGACTTGATTAACATATATTTGTTTTTTGAACTAATGATACATTTCAAATAAAATGAAGTTTTATTTATTTGAAATTCTCATAAAAGGTTAAATGAATGGCACCACCCTGGAGCTGTTTTATTTAAAAGCTAAAAGAAAAGAACAAAAACTAGTCTTCATTAATTTTTTTATTATTTTTTTTTGGGCAAAAATGGCAAAAGTAATTAATCACTGTCTGCTCCTGGACAGAATGATAACTGTCCTGATGTAAATCAGCAAGCAGCCTGAATGCCTGAGGGACTGAGGGGGCGCTTTTTCACTGAGACATTCGCAGCATCGACTTCCTGACCCCATCTACCCTGCTCGCCACTATACATTCAGTAGGAATCTCGCAGAAGTCAAAATTCATTCAGGCTATCGCACAGAGCATTAATCGGCACCAGTGCTTACGGTTGGAGTGTGGTCAAGGTAGTCCATCTGTGCGTTGTATAACGGCACGTGGAGTAACGACAAGGACATGGGTATAAGGAAGAAGGAAGACAAGCCCTTCTCATATTCATATATGAAAGCTGGTGTTCATTTTTCAGAGGATTTCACATTTCAAAATCCACTGTCTTCAGCTTTATGATGCATGGGGCATATGATGAGATGTCGGTCTTAGTGCAAGAAATAGTAATAAATATAATATAAATAGAACATAAATAAGATTTTCTATTGTAATGCAACTTTCTGTATGTCATAGTCTTGTTCAGGCCTGAGATTAAAATTCCACCCTGGACTTTGAGGTACACTTTGCCAAGTGGGGGGCAGGGTACCCCACGAAAAATTTTGCTGGCCAACATAACCATAGGCCCACCGGGAAATTGTCCGGTATGCCAGATGGCCAGTCCAGCCCTGGTTTTATTTGTTGTTTTTAAATCTTGACCATGGGATCCATGCAAGAATTCCAATGTGCTTGTACTTCTGTACCTGTGCAAATGGCAAATAAAGTTTCGCTTCAATTCAATTCACTTAAACATGACATGGGCATTCAATTAAATTAAAAAGGTTAAATAGTGTCAATATGGGAAAAAATGAAGAAAACAATACTACTATTACTACCAAAAACAATAATATTTAATTCCTATTATGAAGTGAATAAAAATGCTTTAAAGGCAATTCTGCCTTTCCAACCAACATCTGAAATGCCTTAAAATCACAAAAATATAAGAAATATAAGAAAGAGCTCACAATTATATTGGTGCTATTTATTCAATATATTTACCTCCTGATTGGAACAGACAGCATGTGTTTTTTTACATCAGCTACCTGGGACTGGTCAAAGTGGCTTTGATAATTTAACATAATGTTATGCTTAGCGAAAAATTTCACAGCAAACTGCACACACTACGTAATTTTATGGAAATCTTAAGGATATTGGTTACAACTGAGATCACTGAGATGAAACTGACTTTTTTTTTAGTTTTTGATTTAGTTTCTAGTCATTATTACGGTACTAGCCTATTAAATTCCATATACTGCATACAAATATGTATTGTTATTTGTACTATAGTTTATATTTTCCAATGCTGTTAATTTCAATACTACATTTCATACAATACTCCATCCATCCATCCATCCATTTACTTCCGCTTATCTGAGGTCGGGTCGCGGGGGCAGCAGTCTCAGCAGGGAAACCCAGACTTCCCTCTTCCCGGCCACTTCCTCTAGCTCCTCTGGGGGAATCCCGAGACGTTTCCAGGCCAGCCGAGAGACATAGTCCCTCCAGCGTGTCCTGGGTCTTCCTCGGGGCCTCCTCCCAGTGGGACATGCCTGGAACACCTCACCAGGGAGGCGTCCAGGAGGCATCCTAAGCAGATGCCCAAGCCACCTCATCTGGCTCCTCCCAATGCGGAGGAGCAGTGGCTCTATTCTGAGTCCCTCCCGAATGACCAAACTCCTCACCCTATCTCTAAGGGAGAGCCCAGCCACTCTGCGGAGAGAACTCAATTCAGCCGCTTGCACTCGTGATCTCATTCTTTCGGTCCCTACCCACAGCTCATGACCATAGGTGAGGGCAGGAAAGATCGACTGGTAAATCGAGAGCTTTGCCTTTTGGCTCAGCTTCTTCTTCACCATGACAGACCGATGCAGCGCCCGCATCACTGCTGACGCCGCACCGATCCGCCTGTTGATCTCCTGCTCCATCGTTTCCTCACTCAAGACCCCGAGATACTTAAACTCCTCATACAATACTCTGTATATAATATTATCATTTACTGTAAATATCTTTGGGTCCTTGAAAAGCACTATACAAATAAAATGAATTATTATTATTATTATTATTATTATTATTATTATTATTATTATTATTATTATTATTATTATTATAGTGTGGCGATTCTAGTAAAACCTAGCCCCCCCCCCTCCACATTCAGGGATACCTACACATAGAAAGAGAAGACATAAAAGTCATAGTATGGATATGCCAAGAGCCTGTCCCTGAACTAGGGGGATTTTACAGCCGTCCTTCCTTTCAAATGTAACATTTCCTCCACTAATTATAATTTCAAATATATTAAATCTGGCCAGTATAACAATGTCCAGTGGCGCTTGTGTGCTTTTTGGCACCGGGGTTTTGGGGCGACGTCTCCATGATGCACGACCGCTTAAATATGCGCTTTGTGCCGCTTCACGCTGAGATGTGTTTTCCAAACGCCGGGCTGATGCTGTCCATTCTGCGCTGGCGGCGGCTCATTATACTTACTTTACCTCCCAGCTGTGTGTGTGTGTGTGCCTCTAGAGGCATTACATGTACCTCCATGGACTTTGGCAGAGCGTGATAAATGGTAGCTTTCCCTATGAATAATATTTTTGCCAAACCATATAGCGCCATACACTTTGATACTATAGCATGTAATACTATATAACATAATACGAGCCCGACAGGCAAGTTGAATTCTCTCAAGCCTCAGAAAGAGACCACACAGCCTTTATTAGAGTTATTAAAATGTCATAAAGACTCTGGTTAACGTGGTATTCTGCTTACCTACTCTGAACAATGGCACAATTGTGCTGTGCTCCTGTTTTTTCTGGGAAGAATCTACATTCATTATTTTGCAAAATGTGGAGGAGAGTCTCTGTGCATGGACTGTGTCTCCCCAGTTGGGCCTGGAAGCCAGGAAGCCAGCAGGGCCGCCCCCCCCCCCGAAAAAGCAGGGACAGACGCTGGGGAAGGCTCCGAGGCCGCTTCCTTCCAGTCAGGCTTCAAGGCCAGCCCGGTGGGAACACCCACAATGCACCTCTGCTTGTTTCCTCTCCCTGGGTGGTGCATTTAACAGATGAGCGTATGACGGGATGGGGCACCGGGCAGGCGGCTTTCTTAACGTTCTATTTTCCCTGGCCGACATACAGATTTATTAAGGAACACAATGAATTTAAAAGTGCCGTTTTGAACTTCAACTTACATATATTCTCACGTACATCTGAATCTGATCTAGGTAGAGAAAACTGTGTGCTCATGTTTAGTTTTCGTCCAAAAAAAAAAAAAAAAAGCTTTTAACTTTCGAAAATTTTTACTCAAAAAATGGCTGGTATTTATTTAGCATTTATCTTAAATACAGGTTATAGTTTTATCCTGTTTCCACTCACAATACAATTGATAGTTATGTCATGTTATCACCATACTTGCATGTGACAGAAAAATTTAATAATGAGCGGTGCTGTTTTCAGTGGTTATCAATATATTTTCAGTCTCAAGATGGCTTCTGTTTCTATGCATGAAGTCCTTCAACGATTCATCAAGCATAAGAGTAACTGCCTATAGCAGACTGTGGTCAGATGTTGGCACAAGCTGGTCAGTTTCCTGGGAAAGCCACAGATCCAGGTCCCTGACTCAGAGAACCATTCATACTCATTACAATCAGAGTCACATATACTCAATGATGAGCACTGCGATTCTTATTTCATCTACTGCTTGTAAATTGGGCCTAATGGCATTTCTGTCATTCTTTTGAACACCATCACTGAGCTCAGGGACATTTTAGATTTGTACTTTAACAGCAGCCCTCAGAAAAATGAGGGTGTCACTTGCAGCGAATTGAATCAACCAGTAAAGAGAATCATCTAGGTCAGCTGAAAAAAGCATGCCATACAAACACAAATTAAAGAAACAAATGAAAACTATGTGGCAGTCTGAGATCACGGTCACGTGACACAGCCAAGGTGCACCACTACGGACAGAGACGGATGAGACAAGATTCCACAATCCAGACACTGTCTTATTAGGGTTGCCAACAATCCTGGATTGGCTGAGAGACTCTTGGAATGGAACGGGGCTTCCCAGAATGTCAAGGCTTAATTTGGGAAATTTTTTCTGTTAAAAGATCTATATCTATATCAACATCAATCTATATAATTTACACTATGTGGACAAAAGTATTGGGACACACCTCTTTATCATTCAATTCAGGTGTTTCATTCAAACCCATTTCCACAGGTGTAGAAAATCAAGCACCTAGCCATGCAGTCAGGATTACAAACATTTGTGAAAGAATGGGTCATTCTGAAAAGCGCTGTGAATTCAAGCGTGGTACTGTCATAGGATGCCACCTTTGCAATAAGTCAGTTTCTGAAATTTCTTCCCTGCTAAATATGCCACAGTCAACTGTAAGTGGTATTATTGCAGAGTGGAAGTGTTTAGGAACAACAGAAACTCAGCCACTAGTGGCAGATGATCTAAAGTAACAAAGTGGGGTCACCGAGTGCAGAGGTGCATAGTGTGTAAAAGTTGACAACGCTCTGTTGACTCAATAACTGCAGAGTTCCAAATTTCCTATAACATTAACCCCAGCACAAAAACTGGGAGCATCAGCACTGGGAGCTTCATGGAATGGGCTTCCATGGCGGAGCAGCTGCATACATGCGTCACATCACCAAGCACAATTCCAAGCATCTGATGGAGTGGTGTAAAGCACGCCACCACTGGACTCTGGAGCAGTGGAAATGTATTCTGTGGAGTGACGAATCATACTTCTCTGTCTGCCAGTCTGATGGATGAGTCTGGATTTGGTGGATGCCAGGAGAATGATACCAGCCTGATTTCATTGTATCAGCTGAAAAGGTTGTTGCAGGAGGGATAATGATTCAATTCAATTTTACATTTGAATTTTACAACATTACATTGTCTCAAAGCGCTTTCCAGCATCCCCACCCAAAGCCCCCAGTAAGCAAGCCAGAGGTGACAGTGGTAAGGAAAAACTCCCTAGAAGGAACAAACCTTGGGAGGAACCAGAATCAAAGGGGGAGCTCATCCTGCAGGGGGTGGCAGGGGAAGTCAAATGAACAAAATGGCAAATTTCCAATAGTTGTTATGTGGGCATCGAAACATAAATCTGAATGAACCAGGACACCAAGATCTCTGACCACTGAGTTGGAAGACCACTGAGGCTGAGGTTGTCAAACTTATTTTGAGCAGCCTTGGGACCAACTTGCAGTATTTCTGTTTTTTCTGTGTTTAAAATAAGGAAATTTTTTGCTGCCCAACACCGGATATCTAGTACATAGTCTTCTAACCAAGACAGCTGTGATGCATCATCCAGCTTAACAGCATTTATATATATATAACTGTGTATCATCAGCATAACAATTAAACCCAACACAATGATTTCTAATAATGTTACACATATAAAGTGAACAGTAGCAGGCCCAGGACTGATCCCTGTGGGATGCCATAATTGTTCATGTGGACAAAGTGATAATGATTGGTTACATAGGAGCGAAACCAAGCAAGTGCTGTCCCCTTAATGCCAACCACAGGTTCTAGCCGGTCCAAGAGAATGTTATGGTCCACAGTATTGAATGCTGCAGTTTGATCTAGTAACACCAACAAAGACATACAGCTATGGTCAGAAGCCATAAGCAAATCATTCATTACTTTGATTAAATCTGTTCCTGTGCTATGATAATAATAACAACCAATACTTTACTAATCACTGTAGGGAAATTGCCTTTACACCTCCCTCTTTGTGGAGTGAGTTGTCTGCAAAGGGCAGCCACCAGCAGCAGCACCCAGGGAGCTAGGGGTTAAGGGCCTTGCTCAAGGGCCCACAGACATCCTGAGCCTGAGTTTGAACCAGCAACCTTGTGATTACCAGCTTACCAGTGTAGTTCATGATAATGATAATAAAGATATGGGGCTGTTTTCACAGGTTGGGCTAGGCCCTTTAGATCCAGTGAAGGGAACTCTTAATGCTTCAGCATACCAAGACATTCCAACTTTGTAGGAACAGTTTGGGAAAGGTCCTTTTCTGTTCTAGCATGACTGTGCCCCAGTGCACAAAACAAGGTCTGTAAAGACATGGTTGGGTGAGTTTGGTGTGGACTTGACAGAGCCTTAACCTCAACCCCATCAAACACCTTTGGGATGAACTAGAATGGAGATTGCAAGCCAGGCCTTCATGTCCAACATCAGTGCCTGACCTCACAAATGGTCTTCTGGATGAACAGGCAAAAAGACACTCTAAAGTCTTGTGAAAAGCCTCTCAGAAGAATGGAAGCTTTTATAGCTGCAAAGGGGCACCGACTAGATATTGATGACTATAGATTTAAAATGGCATATAATAAAAGTAGGTGTAAAGTTTCTGTAGGTGTAATGGCCAACTCGGTGTCCCAAAACTACATATAAGGGGTGGGAACATGTTGCGTTAAAGTCAAAACACAAAAACACATTATTTCTTTGATTACGTTATTACATAAAATGCATGTTGCATTCTGTTACCAAAAAAGGAGAATTGTATGAGCATAGATTTTAATCGAGACCTATAATATTCTTGGTTGTAAACAACACAAAGGTATAGGTTATGAACTGGATTCCAGAATTAAGAGCTAAACATAAAATCATAACATTGAGTTGGCATCTCACAGGGAATCTGATGTTACTGGTTTATTTTGTTGTAAAAGCTTGCAAGACACAGGCCTACACTGCATAAAAACATCATAATTTACAGTATTTGTTTTATTTTATTGATGGCTTATACCTCAAAATCTTAAGAACTCTCACATTATAATGTGCACTTTCAGTTGTTATCAGGCTTCTGTTATTAGAGCCATTTGCCAAATAAGTTTAACATTTTAGATCAATTCCCCAATCTGGATTAAATAGTGTTTAGTAAAATACAGTCATTAAAAATAATTGTTTATCATCCCTACTTATAATACAATATTGACTGTTTTCTAATTGCCATCTCTTCATCACGACTGTTTGAAAACATCAAAATTAAGCTTGTACTTGCTTGTATGTAGCATTTTTGTTACAAAATATGTATATAAGTATATCAAAAGTTTAAGTTAAACCATTAAACAAATACTGAAATATGGGTAATTTTTTATTCTCTTTTTACTGTTTTTTGTTGGTTTATTTTTTTCTCATCTAAGTAAGTATTGCCCAGGATTTGATGAAATACTTTTATTCCAGAAATAAATAGTAACTTAAAACTTATTAGCTACTCCAGGGTCAAAATCAACAGTTTAGACAATGAAGCTGTATAATTTGAGTCTGACTTTAAATTAAGTTTAAAAATTAGAGCAACAACATTTACAGTAATACGTTTGTGACAATGACCTGTATATTCCCCTCTGTGTTAATTCTGCATTATCATCCCTCCTTCCATCCACCTTCTGAAACCACTTGTCCTTTTCTTTTGTTGGAGTGTTTGCATTGCAATGCAATACAGATCAAAACAGTAATGTAATACTGTGTAGCCTTCTCATTAAAATAAAAGGCAAATTTGTTTTTAAGAAGTACTGGAGAATAAACTTGGATTGGGAGACATACATTATTTTTAACATACAGGCTCCAAGATGTATGCATATATTGGTTATTGCCATGTGCAGTATTAAGAATTAGATGGCCATAATGTCAAATTTCCATCTATATATAATTAGGTGAAGCTATGTTTGGACAAGCGCCCAGTCTCCCAAAATAACACCAAGTTAGAATGAGAAACACATTATGTATTATTACAAATATTTGAGTGAATAAACGTACTACCGTAAAACTCATAGTATTCCTGCACTTTACTTTAGCTTCTGGCTTTGTGGTCACATTTTCTTTCGGCAAGAATATAAATAACCAAAATGTAAAGTTTAATTAAATTAAAAATTAATCTGAGCGCTCAAACTAGCAAACTGAGAACAGAACAAAAGTAAATTGTATGCACATTTTGAGGATATTGTAAGTTTGATTTAGTATTTCATAGCAACAATAAACTAAATTGTTCACAGGATACACTGTGCCTTTAAAAAAAAAAAAAAAAAACCCTTGTCCCTCCAGGGCTCGGCACATACCATTAGTTGCTACTGTTGTGTCGCGGAAAATATTGGGAGGGATATTTCTCTACCGTGGGGGAGAAACACCAGGCTTTGACAGGCCAGCAGATATGTTGCTCACTCTGACAGGTAGCTCAGGTTGAGGTGGGCAGTCAGTTGTTATGTGGGGCCTGAGATCTTGATTATGTGCTGATCTGTTACCAAGGCAATGAGGGCTGGGAAAGGTGTCAGGCCAGTGACTGCAGGGATTCAAATAAATCACCAGAAACCTAAACAGATCAAAGGTTAAAATCCAAGATCAGACGGCAAACAGAAAATTGTGGAGGGTAATATTCAGTCTATTTGCTCTGGAGACACCTGCTACCCCCCTTTTAAAACCACTCATTTCTGGACGTCCTGAATAAGCACTTGATTTGTCGTGCAATTATAAACAAAGGAGACCGGCCAATGGAATACACACGACATGACGAGCTTCGCCACCACAGTCCGGAGCTTATTTTCCATTCTGTTTTTTTGCATTTTACAGTTTATGATTTCATTGCAGAATACCACCACCCCCTCCCCCTTGCCCCCAACCACTCAACCGCCTCCCTCCTTGTGGTTAAAAGGCCATAGGGCTTGAAAGCTAGGTTCAGCTCTTACTTTCGGGAATAGGGATGGGGGTGGCTGAGAGCAGAGCGTGTCGAGAGCTGTGGGTGACCCAGGATGTTTTAGGCTTTGCATCAAGTGCAAAAGCAGATGTAGGGGCGTTCGCCAGCCTTCCGGCCCTAATTGAGTGGACGATTGGGGGCATTTCTATGTGGACCGAGACAGTCAGTGTCACGTCACTGACTGGATATTTGAGCCGGAAATGGACCTGCTCTGTGCTAATTCCCCTCCACCGCTGCTGCCCCACTACAGAGTCCATTTGTTAATTACAAAGAAGGGCCAGAAAGTTAGAAGAGTAATCCAGTTAAACAGACCCGTAAAGATCAATTGCACCACTTCTTTCAGAAGAGCAAAATAAAAAAAAACTCTGCATGCATAAAAAGACGTGGTCCAAACTGCTAGACCGCTGGATGCTTGTATAGCACAGTGCTTAAAGGTCGCTTTTCCGCTTGCTCAGTCTCAAAAGTTTGGCTGTTTACTGTACTTCGTCTACCGGATTTTTGGAAACGATGATGACACTGAGTGTGGTGCCTAATGCGTTTGCTTGCTCATGCCCACAGTGGGTGTTTTTGTTGCCATGATGACCACTGGGATTAATCTCAAAGACCGTTTCCCGCTATCTAGAACCACTGTTGTGCTGGAAAGCAAAGTGAATCTTGGGAAGAAAATGTCACGGGCATCATACTTCACAGAATTGCTCAACCAAAGGAAAAAAAAAACAAATACTGATGCCTTGTAAAATCATTTGTTACATTTTATTTATTTAGCAGACACTTTTATCCAAAATCCATATACAATTGAGAAAGCAGGATCAGCCATCCCAGGAGCAATTGGGGATGCAGGACCTCGCTCAAAGGCCCAAAGGTAAAATCACTCTACCAACGACAAGATTTGAACTGGTGACCGTCCGGTTGCAGACACAGCATCCTAACCCACCCCAGTATATCAGTAGTATAGAGCTGGTTTCCTCACATTATGCATTGTTTTCTGCCCTGCGCACCAGCAGCGGCTGGCAGATGGGCACGTGCCCACACAGGCCGCCCGGGCTTCCCGACAAACCAAGCGTGCATTTCGGAGAAGAGCAGCTCACCCCACCAATGGATCCCCTCCAGCATCACAGCTGGCTAAACAAACGCTTCCAGAATTTGAGCTACAAAGGCAACAAATATGCTAAACCCTATAAAACAAGGACAAATGCTTTTCAAATCTTTCAAAAACTGCAACCATTTAATTATTTCCAGTGATGTTAAGTTTTTACTATGCGTTTGGCTGTGCAGCAAGAGGATCTAACGGAAGATGTTTCTGATTTTATTTCAGTGTAGCTATTTACGACATCCATTTAATTTTGTTATTGACAATGTGTCCTATTGTAACCTCCGTAAATCTTCAAGGCTCTCTGAACTCCACAGCACATAAAGGTTATAAAGGCAAAGATATGACGTCCCATGAGTTATGTAGAATCAAAGCATCAGTGAGACCCAGGATACATCAAAATGGCCTACCATGTATATAACTGTCCTAGACACACTAACACGCTATCACACCAATTCCCAGTGACCAATGGTGTTGGTAGTTATGGCAAGCCAGGGGAACTGGGCCTGCAGTTATTGGACAAGACGTTTAAAGACAAACACGCGGGTACCTCTTGGCAAGTTTGGCAACCAATTGCGTAACTCTGACACGCACACTAACAGGGATATCCCAGAGGCAGTCCCCCAATGGTGTGCTCTGTCTGTATCCATTTAACACAGGAGACCGCCTTCAGGAGATATGACCGTAAGCAAAGGTAATGGCAACCAGATGTGGGTGGTGGTGAGGAGACTGACTTTACGAACAAATGGTCAGCAGCTTCACATTTCTGTTTTCTTACACCTGGCTGAGGGGCTGGGGGGGGCACTGTGCTGTGTACTGAACTTAGAAGCCCTTCCTATAAAACACAGTTTTATTAACTTCCTGAATCTACACATGGGGTAACAAAATTCATAATTCTGCCTTTTGCTTTTAATTGTAAATTTCCTGTTAATCATGGTGAAATGTGGTTACACTGTAAAAGGATCAGGTGCACTTCAAGGCTTTGATTGAATCAATGTGCTGAAGTGTTGTTTTTGTGAACCAATTTCTTTCCAAAATATTCAGTTTCTGGTCTTTAAAGAAACAAATTCAAAACAAAAAAATATAACGTGCTTCCATTTTTTTTATTGAGGCAGTTTTGAACATCTTATTCAAGGGAAGATGAGTTCAGAGGTGATGATTTTCCTTCATCCACATCCTTCTTTGGTTTCACTGCTACGTCTGTAATTCCCAGGTCTGGACCTGACCTACAGTGGACTGAACAGTGCCAGCTAGAATCTGGGTTCAGTGCAAACTGCCAGCTGCACCAACCACAATCTAAAAAGATGAATGCAGTCTTCTGACGTAGAAATAAATAAATGAGTAAAGGAGATAGACATTTCTATTTTTTTGCATATTTACTGACACAGCAAACAAATAAATCAGCAAATTAAACAGACTGGGGATATCACTGGCCAGGAGTATGACCACCAGGGTTGGAAGGTAATTTTAGCAGGGAATCAAACAAACATCAGGAAGATAAAAATGAAACAAATAAGTGATTATTCACATTTTTATAAGAAAGAAAAACACTGTCATATTAAAACTAAAAAAGTCAAACCAGTTCAATGGAAAAGTGTTTGATGTTCCTGTCAACTGTGTTTTTTTCAACAGAAAAAGCAGGAATAACTCATTCAAAATAACAGCATTACAGAGATACAGTGACATGCTTTTTTGATTAAATTATGGATCTTAATTACAGTTAATTACATGGCTACTTTGCGCTATGCAAAAGGCGAGATGATCGGTTGTATCAACAAAGTCAGTTTGCCAAAATCAAATTCCCACAGTCAAGCTCATGGAAACGATCTTCCTCCAATATTTCACTAATATATCTGATAAGGCCACCAAATACTGTCTAAAATCTGAACACTTTCCCAGCTGATCTCTCATCAGTACTGACCTGAGGGAAAGTTCTGGAAAGGACAAAGATTGTGACCAAAAAGGGACAGTAAAGTATCTGAGTTTTGCCGGGTCTACGGATGCAAATAAACCTCAAACTGCTTTACCATCCAGCAAAATGATTCTGTTTGTCTCAAGAGGGAGAGGGAGGACAAAAAGATGATGAGCACAATGTGAGGAAGACATTTCTCAGATAGCTGTGTGAGTGGTCTAACTGTTAGCCTTTAGCTCAGAGGTTTGATCGTAATGGAGCAGGACACGAGAGATTTTCCAGCTCTCCCATTTCACTCCCAGCACACCCAGTCTCAGCACCTTGCCGGGGCCGATTCAGGAAACGCCACTCCAGGGGCTTGATGAAAGCACATGGCTCAGAGTCGCGCCGGAAAGCAGCCGTTGGCTTGTTAGCGTGCGAGGAGCTGGAAGAGATGCGTTTTTACCGTGGTGTTTGGGCTCCTCAGGGGGTGGAGGTCTGCTCCGGACGCCAAATGAGCCACCTGACAAATGACAGACCTTGCAGAGATCGGCATTTAAAGCCATAATTGATTACTGTAGCAGAAATAATAGGGAATGGGAAGAGAGTTTTCAAAACATAAGGCGGCCTTTTGATCATAAATATGTTGTAAGTACGCTGTGTAACTTGGCGTGGTGTGTGGCTTAGTGGGTCAGAATGTTCAAATCCCAGGGTCAGCAGAATGATTTCGCTGTTGGGCCCTTCAGCATGACCCCTAACCCCCAATTACTCCAGGGACTGTCTAATCCTTCTTTTTTAGGATTATGTTGCTTTGGATAAAAGTGTCTACTAAACAAATAAAATATGATATAAAATATGCTGAAAGGTGTAATTGGCTTAAAGTATGTATTGCCCTATAATATATTACAGTTTGTGGTATACAGGCTATGTCTGAAGTCTGTGGAGCGCTAAGGCTGAATTCAGATGAAACACTGGTTTCTTTATCATGGCTCAGGTACCACTAGGGATGGGCTGAGACATCCTGGGCCCCCAACAAAATGCTTACCCAGGACTCCCACACTAAGCTTTAAACCAACCTGCTAGCCGTCCATTTTATTTTTGAAACATCAGAGGAGGGGCAGGGGGCCCCGAAGTGACTTTTTTGGTGGGGCCCCAGAAACAACAAATCCACCCCTACTGAATCATTCACCGCACCCCCCCAATTATCACACCCCTGGGTATCACTGAGAGCAGCCGGAACCAAATGACCAGCAGCCAGCCCAGTGATGATATGGGAAGAACGCCATGCAGGGATATGACAGAACAAAAGTAGGGTGTCCTGGAGCAAAAGAGCTACACACAGCCCAGAATCATCCTGCATATAGGACTGTACCTTTTAGAAAAAAACTGGTAGCGACGTGCATAGTACTGTATAGGAATGCAGAATGCATTACTGCTACATAAATACTGTTAAAACACATACATGTAAATTATATGCATAGTTTACAGGGAGAAATTTGCCTGTGCCTTTAAGAGAGTGCTGAACACTTTTAAATGTTTATCATTTGTAATGGTTAAGGGCACTTGTGAGGAAACTTGCAACCCAAAGGTCACTTTAAAGTTCACTTCCCCAGAGGGCTCCTACTGTAGTAGCCCAGAGCAAGGTACTTAACTTCAATTACTCCAGTAAAACATCCATCTGTACAGAGGGGTGAAAAGTGGCTCTGGATAAAACAGTCACTTCAGTACAGAGGTGTTTACACAGTGTGCTGTAGCCTTGCACTCTGTGTAGTCAGTTGTCCAGCTAAGTCATGCGCTTTTATCCTGACAGCTGATTTTTCATCTCCACTCTTCATCAGTAGGTGTTATCATTGAATGGCCTTCTTATAATGAATATGAGTTTAATCCACGAGGGAGCTTGATTGCTTTAGTCACCTGCCAAGGAACCATAGAGTACATAATACTATCTATTCATCACAACAGATGCCAAGTAAATCACAAGTTTCAGTATTTAAAGTTAGGCCAACTCATTTTCTACATAGCCTGCAGGTTTTAAAAGTAATGAAATGTTCACTAAAAGACTTTTTGTTTCTAGACTTATGTCTAGACCTCCACCGGTCCCATGTAATTTTTGTTGTTTCACTTACAATTACCATAGATACAAATAATACTCTGTGTTATAAAGTGTAGCTGGAGCTCTGCGCTCAACCTTTGCAACACTATTAGCAAGACTTACTTTTTTTTAAGGGAGGCTAATTGGCCTCTTGAGCAAGACACCAATTAAGGGGTTATCAAAATACGGGGGAGCCGGTGCAGCCCGTAATTCCGCCGTAAGGCTGGACGTCGACGTTCCGCAGGGACCACACGAGCCCAGTGATGGAAACAATCTTGGAAAACCCAAACATTCCAAAGTTGTCCGAGGTAACTGAATATACACGCGGAGTTCAGGAGAGTGCTGCGAGGGCAGTGTATACAGCAAGGAGACAGCAATTTTTTTCTGCTTGGCAGGACATCTGGGAAGGATTTATTGTATAATTTGGCCTATTACCGCTGCGGTCTTTGCTTAAGTAGCATACACACAATTGCCGTCCATCCTGCAAGGACTACAACTGGCCTCTGCAAAGAATAATAAACTCTAGGCTGAGGAAGTGGTGAATTCGGTTAAGGTTATCGGCGATACTCACCGCCCTCTGCTACTCCTGTTGGCTGTCTCAATGTGTAAAAACACCACATAAATGACAAATCGGACACACAGCGATGATTCAACTTGGTCTGATTTTACTGAATTATGTTGTTTTTTTTTCCCCGGGAGAGAGTGCGTGGTGTGCCTTTCCACTAAATGACATTCATTAGGCTTTTGTAAGTAATAAACTGAGCCGGGAATTTTGATAATGACGCCATACTTTCAAAACTAGGGGCAGACACAGCAAAAATAAATTAGGAAGTGATTTCACAAAGGGGGCTGTTTTTCACAAATAATAGAACAACATTTTTTTTACTTGCAGAAAAAAGTTTAAATTACCCACGCCTACAGAGAGTATCCTGTACTATGCAATGTGTTTATGCTAAAGTCGTCCTGCAGCTATTATTTTATTAAAAGGTGGCTAGAGACTGCCATGGGCAGTGAAATGACAGGGTGAATTTTCACCATTATCTGCTGTTTGCCTTTTCAAAATATCATTGATTCATGGTATACTGAGAACAGTCATTTTGATATAAGAACACAATTTTCTGAATATTTTGGGATAAAGAGACAAATCAGGATACATTGAGTAGATGACACTGAGGTCAGAAAAATACTGACAACTTGTTCGGGGGAAAAAATTTTCCCCTCTGGATGCTTACTATACAACTATGAACAGAAATGGTGACCTTAGAGGGATGAAACTAAAAAAAAATTAAACGGCAGTTCTTGGTTTGTAACAGAATTTGCACTGGAAATGTCTGGTTATGAATAAAAGAAATTTAATGTAATGTCTTGGTGAGATTTTTTATTACATTATTGGTATTTAATTAAAATCCTTTAGATATTATGTAAATATGCATTCAAAAATACAAAGACACTAGGGGAACAGATAAAGAACCTTTGACGTCATGTGACATCATGTGACCTTTCATTTGTAAGACTGGTAACATTAGAATAAGGCATCTCCACGTAAAATTTACTTTGGGGTTCAGTACAATCTTCATAATGACCTGAATAAAGTCAAATAACACACCAAATTGCAACAAAAATGTACCTGTGTCCTCCTAAATATGTGACACAGCATTAATAATTAAGATTAAAAAATCAATTTACGGGAACACTTTACTTAAGGCCATGCTTTTAGTCATTTATAAACACATAACAAATAATAATGCATTAAGAAAGCATTATAAACATGGTGTTAAGTATTTCTCAAAAAGAATATCACATTATAGCCATGTGAATAATGCATTATGAAGCTTTCATCTATAATGCACTATAAATACCTTTATAAGGCATTATAATGATCAGTATATGCATTAAGGATGCATTGTAAAGATATCTGTAGTGCATTATAGATGAGAGCTTCAAAGAGCATTCATAATGCATAATAAACATGGCTATATTGTGTTATGCTTTTTTAAAAATAAATATTTATAGCCATGCTTATAATGCTTATGAATGCATTATGAATGTTAAAATAGTAAAAACATGGCCTTACGTAAAATATTACCCAATTTACTTTAAGTAATAATTTAACCTCTGATAACAAAAAAATATATGATTATCAACAAATTTCTGAACAAAATAAAATCACTCTCTCGCTCATACAATCAGTCCATTAATGAGAACAATTACTACTAGTGTAGAGCTGGGCGATATGGCAAAAAAAATCATCACAAATTTTACTGTTTACATACAAAGTTACCTTAGAATTATAAACGGTTATTGATTTTCAAGTATTCAAAGAAACATAGTTCAAATGAACAAAACCATATAATAATGTAACAATGTGCAAAACTAATATTGCAAATATGTTATAGGGCAAACATAAAATAAAGCAGGACAGAACTGACTGCAACAAGTATCTTCCTCTATTCCTGGTCTCTTAAAAACCTTTAAAAATTTTGAGGTAAAGTATCTAAACCAAACAAAAAGCACTTATTCAAAAAAAAGCCAAATCAGGATTAGATTTTTTTGTCCGGCGCTGCAAACGTCACCACGCGTCACCATGTCACATGGTAAAAAATCCTCGCGAGAGCAAGACGACGAGACAGACTGTGCAGCATAAACTGGAACCGCCTCCGTGACGACACAATTGTGCCCTTTTTGGCTGAAGATTTTAGTCACCCGCATGACATTTGTATCCCAGGAAGTTCCAATGCGTTATCTGCTATTTCTCCTGAAAAGCAGTGAGAACTGGTTTTCAGTTCATTGTCCTAGCAAAATAAAGTTTAAATAAATTACATAAATGCTCTAACAGTACAAGTAAGTTAGTGGTTTATTTATTGTTAGTTACTGTAATATTGCGCTGCTTTATTTGTTTAAGGGAGGATGGGCAAAATTACAACGTCGTCGGTGATTGGCTGCTGTGCTGGCGTTCAGTAAACCTCTGCTCGATAGACCATCGAGTTGTCTGTCTCAGCGCATTCTCTAAAACGGAGCAAACTTGGTTGATCGAGTTTTATAGTCTGTGTGTATCGTCGTGATCGTCCTCATTTTTTATCGATAAAAAATCGAGATCGTTTCATCGCCCAGCACTATACTAGTGACTATACATTTCGGAAATTGTTGTGGTTAAATTCAAGAGAAGAGAGAGACTCTTTCTGTTCAAAATGGGCTTGAGGTACAAATAAGTATTTTACCTGAAAACCACAAAATGCAACTTGGATTATGCTAATTGATGCTTCTTGGCCAATACTAATGATGACAATGTCTCTCTGTCTGTATATCAGTTAAATTAGTTAAATAAATCAGCTGTTTATTAAAATTGAGAATTGTTATTAAACAGTACAAGCTTCTGTCAGACTCAAAAAGTGGCTAAGCTGTTAGTTTATGTACAGTCAATGCACAGATGGACACAACTAGGGATGAGTACATGAATTACTATATGTATGGACATGCCTTTGTCCTCCACACACTGAGATGAGAATGTCTACATATCAGTGACTGAGACTGTCTACTGAAGAGCGAATATATTCAAGTTTAAGTCTTAGTCTACACAGCCCACTGTCGTAGTCTGTCAGCCACAGATTCAGGGTATTTGTGGGTGGGGGGAGGGGGAGACAGCTGTGCAGAGCTTCTCTGGTTTTCATATCTGGGGTCTACTCAAGACGACCAATAATTCATAATAAATAACACATAAGTGCAGGTTAACCTCCTGATTTATGAGGGCCTGCTTTCATATGTCAACGCGAGGATATAAAGGGGCCGTTCTCCATTGTGGTGAAGGGGAGGGGGAAGGGGCGCGTGCCTCTGCTGTGAGGTCAGAGGTTGAACAAGCAGCACGTGGCGCAGCCTGAACTCTGACCCATTTACGCATCACTCTCTTAACTCCCAGGCAAAACACTTCACGTTGCCGTTGTCACAGACAGATGGAGTTTCCAAGTCTTTTATACAGCATCCACTTTAACATGAATATTCCACATACTAATGTGTTCTTCGCTTCATATACCATATCAACCAGACTTCTGTCCTATCTTCATGGCCTTTCATCACGATGGCTGTCTGTTTCACAATTACGTAACAGGTTTAGGTAACATTTCTGTCCCACGTTGCTGCTGCCTCGGCGATGTTGTGTCTCACCTACAAGGTGATATGTCTGCTGAGCTGGTCCATCCCGGCGTGTACCTACCGCTGTTTATACCAGAGGCACAGAGGTGCAATCTTGGGGATTAGCATCAGGAATGCGCTGTGGGCAGATCTCCAATGTGATAATACTGTTGTTTTCATTTTCTGATAATTTTTTTTTAACACACTTGTTTTTTCTCGTCCATTAAGAAACACCTTTCATCTTTTGACGACTTTTGTTTGTTAAATGATTGTTTCTTTTTCTGCACCCGTGTAGGAGGTCACCCTGGCTTCCCCATGGTAGAATGAGTGGGAGGGGGTATTATGGCTTTGCTATTGTTTTTGCTTTGCTATACGTGATGCAATGACAAAGTATATTTTATGGTTACAGTCAATAGCAACTTTATTATGACTCTGCATGCAAAGTAAAGATAACAAACAGCATTGTTATTGTTTCCTTTTTTTACTGGTTTGGTTCTTAAAATTGATTTACAATTTTACCCAGTAAGGTTTAAACAATTAAGTACCTTAAGCACCCAGGAGGGCTCCACTCAAGACCTGGAGCACAGTCATTTACCAGATGGCTGCCCCATTCTGGCATTTTGGCACAGAATAGCAAGAAATGTTTCACTCACAACACACCCAAGAATATAACTGTAACAGAAAAAAAGTTGGGAGAAGTCCCTGTTATTGCACTGAGTGACATTTACATCATGGTATTAAATCTAGTTGTCACTCTGAACATTTTGTGATTAACCTGTATTGTGAAAGTTGGACTGTATTCTCCTATGTAAGATATAGATTCAGGAAGAGGTTTTTAATAATATATATTAAGGTATACTGTGTGAGTACAGCTATTGGCAATTTATGGCTTGTTCATTCAGATATCCAGTGCAGGTTCTTAATATTGTTTAGCTCACAGAAGTTTTATAATGTGACCACATTTCAATGCAAATGAAAAAAATACCAATTTCTATTAATTCTCCCCTCCACTTATATTATAATTTCAAGTGCCATTATGTCTATTAATAACTTTGGGCGCAGTTATGATTGAAAGGACAGTGTATTATTTTAAAATAAATATACAATCTGACTCTCTTTTGTAATTCGTTTTTAGGATTTTTCTAGTTGTTTTACACTGTAGCTATCACAAAACACAGACATGTAAGTGATTTTTAGGATAGAAATGGAACATTTTAAAATTATGTTTAGTGTATGTAATCTTACTATAATTATGACTGAAGCTGTTTATGTATTGTGTTGTACACAGAAGGCGGCCTGGCGGGTTACTGCATATGTGTTAAATGTACTGTTTGTAGGCATTGATATATTGTTTATAAGTAGAGAACTTGCCTTAATCCCAGAGGGGATATGGTTTCAGCTGGCTTTGAGACATCTCCAGACATTAGCAACGGTCCAGTTAAAACACCAGACAGTTATCTGTTTTTTTTATTTATTCTTTTTGCCGGGGGGTTGGGGGGTACTTGTCAGTATTTAGTGTTTTTGTGAACAACCCCAAAACCCCACGCAACACAGAACCCACACACATAACACACACATCACCCTTTATCTGTGGGAAAGCTACCATACAAAATAGAAAGCTGAACACACCTCAATAAAAATATATTGAATCAGAACCTGAATTCTCTAAAACAGATAATAACTTTTTGGTTTTTGTCACATATGAATAATAATGATATATTAGATATATTAATATAATAATACTATAATTAATAATCGTGAATTTAGTATTAGACAACGTCAAGTGTTTCACCGTTTAAAAATACTGATTGCAATATGACGACCTACATGTTAGGCAACCTACACTTGTTAAGCCACCTATCCACCCACCCAAACACCCACCTATCCATCCATCCATTTTCCAGTAGCTTGTCCAAGATATAGTGGAGGAACAATTATGACCTTTCATGTAAAATTATTCAATATAGGTAGAAGAGTGAAATTAATGGATAGTTTCGGGTGGGAAATTTAGAGTTAAGCCACTACAGGATTGAAGGTTCCTTGTATGTTTGCAGCCTAGAACTCATTTCGGTTGCTTTTAAAGTCAATCAGTTCTACTTAAACTCCTTCATAACCCAGCTACTTCCAGCAAATTGGGATTGCAATGATGCCCCATGAGACAGACGGAATTCTAACCGGAATGCTGCACAGTTCTTGACAAGTTGTAATAAGTAAGAGCTCAGACACGGGAGCGACACATTCCCCGACTACAGAGGGCTGGAACGGCCTCAGAACAAATTAAAAGGCCTAAACATGCCCGTTGCTAAGAAACAGGTTGTAAGGGTGTGTGTCTGCGTATGTGTCTGCGTGTGCGTGTGTGGCGCAGGCCTTTAGGGCGATGAAAAGGTGTTGTCATGCCAAATTGATGACTAGCCTGTTTATAATCCCTTATGCCAGGAGTCCTGTTTTGCAGCCTAGTGGTCCAAGAAAGTAGAGTTATAAAAAGAAAAGAAAAAAGGTCCCACAGATGCAGAACACATTTTGAATACGGTACGTCAATAGATGGGTCGCACCCCCGTACACCAACGTAAACATTAAACCTCAGAAGGAGTGCTGCAAAAGTCCAGCATTTGCAGGGCCAGCCAGACAGGGTAAGCCAAACACAATGGTAGGATAATGTGTTTTCCTTTGCACAAGACTTTGAAAAAACACCGGCATTTTCCCTCCCTGCGGAATATCCCTTGTTGGCTTCTGAAATGTTATTCCACTCAGCCAGCCGTTTCAGTATATTTCTATTATCTGCTAAATGGTCACATTATCTTTTTTACTTTGTCATTGCAGGCAAAATCATCATGTTTTATTTGCATCCTGAAGAGCATTTTACCAAAGATCAAAAAAGTATATGAATTTAATTATTTAAATTACGCAATCTAAGAATACCATCCTCCAGCAAGTCCAAAGACACCATGCAAAATGGAATAAATTGTACTACATGTTATTAATGAGGGATTCTCCACTGCTAGCTTAACTTTCATTTAAGACATAGAAGGAACATGCTAAATCAATTTCTATTCACCCCTGCATAAGCATGTGTGATTCTGTAAAAAAAGGACTTGAAATACATTTTAAAGTAGGAAAAAAAACATTTCATGTAATTAAGAAGCCATGTCACAAAGCTGCGGTCCCTTTACTGTGCAACATTTAACTGCTATGCATAAATACAGAAAAATGTGCCTCTTTTCATGAGAGTTAGTCAGGACGGGAGCGGCCACAACTTGCACCTCATCAAAGCGAATCCTGCGCATTTTTCTGCCCTGTTTTATCACATAAAAGCCCGCTTTGCCTTTGTTCTCGGTTTTGCGTGAAAAGAGATGCGAACAGTTTTATTTAACAGCTGAGGAGATGGTGCTGTAAAAGTCGCCGATCCGTAGAACCTCAAGGCACCTGCAGCGTTCTGAAGGCCGTGTCTGGCACTGCCCGTGGACTCGGACTGCCCTGCATCAGGCAGATCCATGTGACCGACAAATTCCATGGTCACTATCTCAAACAGGCTCTTACAAAGCAATCGATTCAATGTTGTGTCTACAGCGGTGGAGGGCTAGAATGAAAAAACCCATCCATCCATCTTCTAACCACTTGACTAGTATGGGATCACAATGTGGCTGGGGGGGAGGGGGCGTCTCCTAAAAATCATGATAAACTAGTATGCGATAAAATGTCCACCTGCCCAGATCCCGTTATTTCAAACTGCACCTACCTAATTCAGGCAGAACTGGGCCCTCAATGCAGGGGTCAGTTTGAGCAAGGGGTTGTTTACAAAGAAAAGGAATCCATAATATAATGTTCTCACACTCACAGATATACAAACACATATATGAATAAGAAAACAGAAAAGTCTTTCATGATGATTATTTAACAAGCTGTGGGGGTGGGGCGGTGTGTGGCTCAGTTGGTTAGGATAAGAAGGTCTTCAGCTCAAAGCCCAGAGTCAGAGTAATGTCACCATTGGGTCCATGGACATGGGCTCTAACCCCTATTGCTGCTGCAACTTGCTAACCCTGCTTTCTCAAATAAATAAATAAATGAGACTTTAGATCAGGGCTGTCAAACTCCAGTCCTGGAGGGCCAAAGCCGAATAGCTTAGTTCTTTCTCTGTTCCAGCACAAATGATTCAGGTCAAGAGCTGTGTGGTAATTAGCACAAGGAGTTAAATCAGGTGTGTTAAATGAGGGGAAACCCAAAAATGTGCAGGGCTCTGGCCCTCCAGGACTGGAGTTTGACAGCCCTTCTTTAGATTATCTGTTAAATAAATTAAGTGGCTCATCACAAACATATCTAAAATATGTTTCTCAGGCCTTCACACCCAAGTACATTGTGAGACGTTTAATAATTGATTTTATGATTATCATTCCTCCAAAGCATGCAGAAAACAAGCTGTGCAGTGTAATGCAACAGGAGTAACCAACATTTCATGACTCGCAGTATTTATTGCGATAATTTTGGTGATTTATACGTCTCAGAGACAGTATCCCAGTCTCTCTGTTCTTTGTTTCTCTCTCTCCTCTAATGCAGAGTGAGTCAGACTTTTACTGTCATTGCCGCGAGCCATTTCCACCCATTGACACCATATCCAACAGTCATATATTTCTGTTGTTTACTCTCTCTTTAGCTGTATGCTCACTGCGCTTCCCACAAAGTACCGGCCAAAACCTTCCCACACTGAGAGCACTCCTTATCAAGGCAGCAGTTTCTGCAAATATAGGTGGCAGTGGTGGCAAATCCACAGAACGCGCCGTTTCTCCGCTCACAGAGGAGAAGATGACATGTTATGACGCGCATGGAACTTCATGATACTAATGTGAGTCCATATGTCAGATAACAGGCATGAAGATACCCAGAAAAGGGAGCCAGCCATGTTTACCCAGCAACTGGTAACCACAAATCCAATGGCAAACTGGTTAGCTGGGAATCCAGTGGGGAACTCTGTAATTATTTAGAGGGCATTTAGTTCTTGTGTCCTACACCGCCTGGGGTAAGCTACAGGCCGCCATGTGGTGGCCGTTTACTGGATAAGAAGAAAAATGGATGAATCCAACTGCTGTGTATCACTGGATCATTCCCTGGGTGTCATCAGCTGGTAGCTATAGAGAATAGGATGAAAATACAAGAATTAGGTAGAAATATACCCCCCGGCATTTGTGTTATAAACACATTATGTACATTGGAACAATATCACAAAGAAGGGAAGCTAGTCCTGAAGCTCACCTCAGATGTTTCCTCATATATTGCAAGCATGGCCTGCTGGCCAGCTTGGCAAAGTGTGATGCAATGCATTGTGGGACATATGTGTTTAACTGGTTCTGGAAAGCCATGGTAAGTCAGTGCTCTACTCATGAAACTGGACTGGTAAAGACCAGCAGTGCAGGGCCTGCTGCCTTTTAATTAACTCATCCCTTAATTTATTAAGAATAAGTAAGAAAATCGAGGTCAGACAAATGGGCAGCTTCAGTTTCAGAGATAAAGCGAGTGTTATGAGCAATTAAAACATCTTAAAAACCTTGATTAAGTGTTGGGAATATTTTGAAAATGTAGACATAAGGAATTCTGGGAAAAGACAGCTTTAATCTGCAGATAATAACAGAGAGCCACAAGACCACTATTGAAATTAATATATTTGAGGTTAGGAAGAAATTAATGGTACCGCCTTATTTTTTTCTGTCAGAGACATAAATGATTTAAAAATTCACTGCAGTTGCATCTGGCTATTTTAAATGTCCCTCGAAATGAAAATAAAGGAGGTAAAAGGAGCCAGTTCACGCTAAGATTACATGAAATGGTCTCCTAGAAGCTCAATGGTGGAGATTACTGCCATAAGCCTATGAATGAACTTTTACTCTATCCCCGTTCGGCTTATTTTCTTCACATACATCCATTTGAAATGTAATAAATCCCAGTGAATTCCAGAGGAAAATCTATAATTTACTCCAGTTGCATAATTTATTCCATTTGTTTAGTCACAAAGGGCTTCAGTTCTGACCAGGAAACTATCGAGACGACTGTCTTTCTAGGACAAGAAGATTGGACAACGATCAATCACTTCGCCCTCCGCGAAAAATGAGCAGAGGCTTTTCTGTAGTCTCAACAACTCCTCCAAATATAAGAGGAGTTTATAGTGCTGGAGGAAATTCAGCGTTGGAATACCCCTCCAAAAGACTTTGATAAAAAGCAATTAGGAAGAAGGGAAAGAAAAACACAAAAATGTATCAAATACATGGTGCAATAAACATGAGTATAATTGTGAACATACGGCTTTTTGCAGCACACGCCGCCCTGTACGGTTCCTCCTCCCCCTTTAACTCCCAGCTCCGGGTGATACAGCCTTTTCATAATAATGGGTTCGGGTTCTGAATTGGACCGTCTTCTCTGGCCAGAATTATTTCCTCGCCTTTGGACCGGCGTATTTATTTTTAAAGCTGCAGTGAGCTGAACAAAGGCAGACTTAAGCAGATTCAGACACTGTCAGTGAATGGAATATACATGGAGTATATAAAGTTGTTTTCTTCACTATATGATATAAATTCTGTAGTGAATATTGGTGTATATTTGTTTGCGGTCTGATTATAGACTCCCATCTGTCTTTTCCAATAAAGCCAAACAGAGAAGGGTGCTTCCACATGTCATGTGATATACTGTACAGAAGGACAGTTATATATGTCCTAGTACATGCACATTTAAATCCGATAAACACAATGAATGAATGAATGAATAAACTAACAAAACAATGAAGCACACCACACACACACAAACACACACACACACACGTTTGTACTCAAGTCTTTGTGCGGACTCTCCATTCATTTCTATGGGAAAAACCCTAATCCCGACAATGACAACCTTAACCCTACCCAACCCTAACCTTAACCATAAGTAACCAAACAAAATACTAGACTTTTGGCATTTTTAGTTTTTTGACTGCAGTCACAAATTTTTATACAATTAAGTTACTCGTCAAACCAAAAAGGTGGTCCCTACAATGTTAAAATAATAAGTTATATCACATATTTGATCCCCACAATGTAATATATGCATGACCCACACACATGCACACACACACACAAACACACAAAGTATCCCAGATGTCAATTCTTGATCCTTTCCAGGTTCAAGCCTCACTGTGACTGTATTGGATGAGAGCTTATAGATGAAGGATGAATGGATTATGTATACACACAGAATCAACGGAGAAAACAAATGATAAACAACTCAAGAAGAAAGGAAGAAACAACCATCAAAGAGGATGCCATTCCTCTGTTCCAAAACAGTCATGTTTTCCCCCTGGAAATATAATGACATTTATTTGGGTATTCCTTGTAGAATACAAGCAGATTAAAACATGGATGAACTGAACTAAACACTGGATAGGCTCAGGTAGCATTAGTGGGCCATAACTTGCATCTAAAATGCTGTAATTCCGGTGTTTTCATCTGAATCATGAGAAAATTAATACCAGTAATGAGGAAGTGTTTGAAGAAAGGGGATAAGCAGCATCAAGGGGAGCTCCACATGACCCAGCTACTTCATGCACAAGTGGGAATGGCTACATAATGCAGGTCACTGCACACACATAGGGATATCCAGCCGTCCAATGACAGGACACAGGAGCTGGTGATCACCTGCCAGTGCCACTGTCAGTTTCCCATATAAGTTTCCGCTTTGAAACCCACTGCAAGGACATGTCTTTGACTGGACAGACTACATGGGTCCTATTGCAACACGGACTTCCAGAGACAGGGTTGGATCCTCTCTATTTTCGGAGTGTAGGGGAGCCAACACAAATGTGAAGAGTGTGAAGCCGGGCAGAGTAAAGGCCAAACTTACAGACTGAGATGTTAACGTTGCCTGTAGCTGTAGGCTTGGAGGCCCAGTTGCACGTGCACAAGTAGAAGATTGGAGTTTTTGTTTGGAGACGTTCGTAAGTGAGGTGACAAACTACAATAGGTCATGTTGTAGTAAAGAAAATGCTGCTGAAGTTCTGCTTCTAACATGCAAGGGTGACAATAAGTATGAGGAAGAGAGCATAAATAAGCAATTTATACTGTGTGACATAGTGTGTTTTCAAGAGTGTATAGGACAGGAATAAAGGCCTCTGAAATAGAGGGGACATGCAAGATGGGTATGGGTATGGTGTTATTGGGTATGGTGTTTTTTGATGGTGTATGCTTACTGCCTTTGCAGAGCATTATAGTGAGAGGACAGGGAAAACTGGGAGAAGGTAACAGATCGTAGGATAATCTGAATTCTTGAATTGAACACCACCTCAAATCAACACCATGATGCTCACCTCCATGTCACCTGCCTCATGCTGATGTCCATTAAAGAGGATTTGCTGTTAGGCCTATAACGATAATCAAGATATTGACTCATCATACAATATATGGACATAACCTTGATAAAAAAAATTTCAACCTTGATACTGGAAAATTATGTTTACATAAGAATGACTGTCCTCAACATTTTAGCCAGTCACACTGCGTCTCCTCTCTGCTTTGCACTCTGGGTTGCAAGCATGACACATACAGCATGACACGAGCATGATTCATACTTCACACGAAAGTATGCACGCCGTGGCACAAGTGATGCAGTGCAGTACCATCCACGATCATGAATGTCCATACTTCAAGCAACAACATGCCAGGCAATGTTGCTTTTATCAGTCATCTTTATGAAATGTGGTATGGTTGTGTACTATATACTTACAGTATGCCAGGCAGGGTTATAATCATTAACAAAAACATTTGTATAAACTGAAATAAAATAGCACGTGAAAATAAAATAAAAACTATAACTAAATTACTATAAACAATAAATATTGGTTCAGAAACCAGCTGAGATACAATAAAAAGATGTTAAATACTTCCTGTTGCCGTATTTAAAAACTATTTAGCTGAAGTAATGATTTGTTTATCTTTGGGCCTCTCATGCAATGAACTTGAACCATAGAAATAGCCAACGGCGCTAAATTGTGACATTTTTTAGTACCCAACAAGTCCTATGACTCCTTCTATCCCTAGATATTAAATTGCAGGCAGTATATTGCCTGTAAAGGAAAGAATGACTCTCTATATCCCTGTGCCAAATATTTATTATACTGTACAATCCAATTTTTGTTAATAAAGCCTGAGAGACCATTTTATCTATTTTTTGTGTGGATTTATTTATGTTTTACTTATATAGGATATTTACACTTTTGTCTGATGTCAGAATATTCTTAAGAATTAAAAGTTCATTACTTTTTGAAAGGGTGTACTTCCATTATTATGCTATTATTGTCATATACTATATTGCCAGAAGTATTGGGACACCCCTCCGCATTATTGAATTCAGGTGTTCCAATCATTTCCATAGCCAAGGCTGTATAAAATCAAGCAGCTAGGCATGCAGACTGCTTCTACAAACATTTGTGAAAGAATGGGTCGCTCTCAGGAGCTCAGTGAATTGTGTGATACTGTGATAGGATGCCATCTGTGCAATTAGTTCATTCATGAAATTTCCTCGCTACTAAATATTCTACGGTCAACTGTTAGTGGTATAATAACAAAGTGGAAACAATTGGGAACAACAGCAACTCAACCACAAAGTGGTAGGCCACGTAAAATCACAGAGCAGGGACAACGCATGCTGAGGCACACAGTCTGCAGAAGTCGCCAACTGTCTGCAGAGTCAATAGCTACAGACTCCAAACTTCGTGTGGCCTTCAGATTAGCTCAAGAACAATGGAATGGGTTTCCATGGCCGAGCAGCTGCATCTAAGCCTTACATCACCAAGTGCAATGCAAAGCGTTGGATGCAGTGGTGTAAAGCATACCACCACTGGACTCTAGAGCAGTGGAGACGTGTTCTCTGGAGTGATGAATCACGCTTCTCTGTCTGGCAGTCCAATGGATGAGTCTGGGTTTGCCGGTTTCCAGGAGAACAATACTTGCTTGGTTGCATTGTGCCAAGTGTAAAGTTTGGTGGAGGGGGGACTATGGTGTAGGGTTGTTTTTCAGGGGTTGGGCTTGGCCCCTTATTTCCAGTGAGAGAAACTCTTGTTGCAGCATTCTAAGACAATCTCATGCTCCTATCTTTGTGGGAACAATTCGGGGATGGCCCCTTCCTATTCCAACATGACTACGCACCAGTGCACAAAGCAAGGTCCATAAGGACATGGATGAGCAAGTCTGGTGTGGAGGAACTTGACTGGCACAGAGCCCTGACCTCAACCCGACAGAACACCTTTGGATGAGACTGCAAGCCAGGCCTTCTCATCCAACGTCAGTGCCTGACCTCACAAATGCTCTCCTGGAAGAATGGTCAAAAATTCACATGAACACACTGCTAAACCTTGTGGTCAGCCTTCTCAGAATAGTTGAAGCTGTTATAGCTGCAAAGGGTGGGCCAACTCCATATTAAAACCTATGTATTAAGAATGGGATGTCATTAAACTTTATGTGTGTGTAAAGGCAGGTATCCCAATACTTTTTGCAATATAGGGTATTAGTAGCATGAAATGATTTTAAGATGACAATATCATTTAATGCAATTATCTCTAGTTACAGAAGCATTTACCATGGCAGGCATGTTTACCATCAGCCTTGGGATCACTAGCATAACATGAATGGCATACAAAAACCATTGCTTGCATATGTACATGTGAAATACTACATTGTCTTATTCTGACTGAAAACAAGTACATTATGTTTAATTTGAATATCTGAAACATTTTATGCAATAAAATTATTTCATTTTCTGTAACTGCTTGTCCTGTACAGGGGTGTGGGCTTCTGGAGCTTATGGGTGGGAGGCAGGGAACAACCCAGTATCAGATGCTAACCCATCCTAGGGCACACTCACACACCATTCACTGCACATGGGGACCTGCAGGGGAATTTGGCAACTACAATTCACCTAAGCATATTTTTGGACTGTGGGGGAACACCGGAATGCCTAGAGGAAACCCCATGACAACACATGGGGAACATGCAACTCCACATACGCGGAACCTTTACATTAATGTAAACCTACTTAAACACCATGATACAGATTTTGGGCCCTACCACCCAGCACTAGTACACAGTAATCAATACACCATGAATTGTATTGGAACTGTAAGTGATGTAATCTTAAGTATATAGATTATCATCAACTTACCCTCTTGATTTCGCTTTGCATACATCTGTAGGTCAGTTTTGTCTAAAACTCTCTTTCTGCTGCACGTGAAGGGGAAAATGGTGTGGAGCCAAACCGCTTTTCAGCAGTACTGAATTATCCTCCAGGAAGGTTTTAAATCTTCGTTTGGTAAGTGGTCAGTAAAATGTTAGTGTAAAATAGCTCATAATCAAATTTATGAGCTCACACCATCCACTGCAAAAGACCATCCTATCTGTTAAAAACGAGTGAAGAAAACATCTGGATTTCCTTGTAATTCTGTAGCTAAATTGACCAAAAATAAATGGCCCACCTTATCTTTTTCAATTTATATGTTCTCATGATGACTTTGAGTGGAAAACATAAAAATGATACAAACTGTGCCGTGCAAGTATACTCTTGGTCCCTGGACAATGTGCTATGTGTGGACATAAAGTTCTCTGGATGAAGAAAACAGATTATGTGCTGAAAGACATTTCCTCTGTTCTATACACTATATCAGTTCTAAATCATACTTATCTAGTCCTTAATATATATTTTCTTTTATTCTTAATACATCTCTAGAATATTTTTTAGACATAAATTATGTAGCTTAACCTGGGACGTCAAATGCACATATTAACTGACATATTTGAGAAAAAAAGGGGGGGGGGGTAAAAACAAAAATTTTGTTTAGTAAAAAGGGGTAACTGTATTTCAGAGATCCTTCTGTTTCACATTAGAAAACCCTTGCTAGAAGCTGTAAATGATATTCGATGAATTTCCAACTACCATTCATCATCTTTTCTGGTCGTCGTCCATCAAAGTTCCGTCTTAGATAACATGTAATTTTATCAAATTGATTGGAAACAATTACTACTTTCGCGTGGAGCACACCCCCTGATTAGATGAAAAGAAACCTACTGCCAAAGGAAAGTTCTTAGTTCTTACTCTTAAATCAGGAAGAAACTGAGACCTTGATTTGAAGTCCATAAGGTCAAATGAAAACAGTGGAGTTTCATTCATCCTTCATTGGACTTTCCATATTGAACATATCAAGTTTTATAATTCACCAAATTGTGTATTTTACAGAGCAAAGATATTCCTGTTGTTTGCAAAATAAACTCCCCATACACTGTCGTCCTCATCAATAGGACTTCCTGGCAGACAGTTGCTTGAAGTGCACATAACTAAATCCAATAATTTTCCTACAATGCAGACAGTTTTTTTTTTCATGAAAATTGTCTACTTTATATTCGTTTTATAATTTTGAGCTGAATAAACCTCTCTGGGCTATGGAGCCGTACAGAAAATAAACCACTTCAGTATAAGTTATCCTGGGGCAACGTCACCACCACATCAGAGATTATTTGCAAACAAGTACAAAACCAGTTGTGGTTTATCCCTTATGTAAATGTTCCTGTATCATGACATTTTCCAGGATACAAGCTTGATTTTCTTCAGTTAGGAACAAAGAAATCTTCCTTTTTTCCTCTATCGCTACACACACACACACACTTACAAAGAGTCCAGGTATGGGGACTCTCCATACATTTCTATGGGCATAACCCTATTCCCAACAATGACAACCTTAACCTCTACTCAGCCCTAACTTTAAGTATCCAAACAAAATACAAGACTTTCGGCACAAAGTTAATAATAACAGGTTTTTATCCGATTGTGGGCAAATATGGTCCCCACAATGTAGTAATTACAAATACACACACACATACACAAAATTGGATTCAGAGTGAAAAAAAAAACGGTGTTTCCTAGTTAAGCATTTAAGCTGTGACGACAGTGACTGATGCATTATTACATTTATTTTGATTTTGTTCGGTTTCAATAAATATTTTAGTCTGTCAGTTAATTCAGAAATTTTATAATCATGCACTGTCCAGAAAAATAAACAGTGCCATTCATAACTGGTGTAGGGTTTGTTATTTTGTTCCGGGATTTGGCGGAGGAAATTGGAACATTCAGAGCTCATTACAGAATGCTTACTTGACTGTGTTTCACATCTGAATTTCTGACAGCTTGTATAAAAACAGGAGATTACCCAGCAAGGCAAATATCACTCTTCTTGTGCGTCTCTGAAAATAACTGGGGACAAATATCTTTTTGTACAGTGTCTGTTAATGCACTCATAGAGATATACATAATACATAATTACAGTAAGCCACCATAAACACTGTGTCTAAATCCATTTAAATGAAATCAAATTTCTGATTTCATTAAAAAACTTACTCATTTGAAATATTTCTGTATCAGGTAATTTGATGCGTGCATACTCTTCTGAAAAATGTTTAAGAAGTTTGTTAAAATTAACTAATCAAATTTTGTTCACATAATTATAAAATTGTATTTTTTTTCTAAAAAACTTGGGATGAAATGCTTATCTGAGTTTTCTGCACTTACGTAAATCCCCCAGAGGACTCTGCTGTGAACACATGGTATCTATACACCGCTTTGGCCATGGTATAAGGATAAGTGGCTGATTTTGATATATGCTCCAATTTCATTTAAAGCTCCGCACATCTTCGGGGAAACTGAGAAATCAAAGGCAGGAGTGACAAAGAGCTACAGGAGTTTCCTCAGATGATGCTGAGGACACTGAGGGGCCCATGTGTCCCCCATACAGCAGAAAGTGTGAGCCATGCATGTTTCCAACAGAGGCGTTTTTGGAGTAATGCACTTTGTCGCGGTTTACATGCATAAATCTCAGAGTGTTAAAGTACATGGTGTCAGTGTATACTGCAGCCCTAACGTAGAGTGTTATTTTAAGTTTAATTCACATGGACTGGCTTAGCAGACTCCTACCGGCCTTCCTGCAGAAGACCACACACCCTGATTATACTATTACTAGCCTAATTATAGAAATAGAAACTATTTACTTTGTTAGTCATTTTGAAGTCGTGGGCATTTGGTGCAGACAAAGCTCAGGAGACCTCAGCTTTAAAAAGTGAACAGAGGTCCTCAGCGGATATTTTTCATAATAAAATAACCTGTGGAAACACACATCTACCAGGCACATAAAATTAAATATGTACCATTCCGTTGTGGTTGCTCCTACACTAATCCCCCGCCACCCTGCCCCCATCCCCAGCTCCAACCCCAACCCAAAAAAGTGCAAAGCATATTATTTTTCCAGGTTCAGTTTCAGATATAAGAACCTATTTTAAATAATATGAGTATAATAAGATGCCAAGATAAAGTGTATATTAAAAAGGGCAGCGAAGTGATTAACAGCATTAAATTACTCGCTTATTATAATTAATAATTTGTTACCAACTTGGTCTAATGTTATTTTAGTTCATTATCTTATTATTCTAATTATTTGTTGTTACTGGACCAGCATGGCCACAAACGGTTAAATGTCCCACTGAGTGAACAGTCCATTTCGAAAAATAGCACGAGAAAATTCCAGAGCAACATAACAGCCGTAATACACCAACACGAGACCACAGTAAATGACAAAATTACCCAGCATACTTTCTGAGGCACGCCCAAAAATGCCACCATTTCCAGATTCGTTAACCACTAACATCAGGTAGCGCTTTGGTTTGCTTTGCCCTCTGGGAGCCAAACTTCATGTCACCGACGTGTACGCATCGTAAGTGACCTGAGAAACGAAACACGCACCATAGCCCACATTTTCTATCCATCAGTCACATTGCAATAAAGATACCATTCCTTCAATAACAGGATATGGTTAGCATTTGTAATTTCAAAAATACGTACAGGCTATGTTTAAAATCAACCACAGCTTCTGTTTGCAAAATCCCTCCCAATTCCCGAAATTTGGGACATTTCTTATTTTTCTTATTTTAAATCTATATAGCTACTTAGTCAGGGTGACCTTGTAAACTATATAAAAACATGCTTAGTTAAACAAAGCAGTTAACCTGAAAATAAATTCATGCAAATGTATTTAGTTATTCCCCAAATGGCCATAAAAATGTTTTTCAACAAAAGACCATGATTATTCACAAATTATGTGGTAAACATACTTCTGGGGAAACATTAAGATGCTTGATACAGTGCAGCCAGATCTTAAAGCTAAAGAGTCAAGTTTAACTTGGAAGTGTGTAGGAGGGGAAACTCTAATTCAGTCTGAGCCTTCCGTATGATAAAGGCTCTTACGCGTTATTATCATTGTGATTCTGCGTCTGTCTGCCTTGAAGGAAGCCTGATCCTCTGAGATTTTTGAATGGTATTTCTAACCAAAGAGTCACACAATTATACCCCCTTCAGATCGACTTGCCAACAAAATTTAAGGGTTTAATTCACCAGCATACTGACACTCAGCCGGTACATATGTTTGAAAGTTAAATCTGGAATCTGTGCACTGAACAAGAAGGTGCAGTGATGTGACAAGCTAACCAAAATATTACAAACCTCTGGAGAACTTTTGTAATTATCATTCCCTGTGCATTTTATAAACCATAACTAGTCTATACAGTGGGGGTTGTATTGATTCGTAGAAGACATATAGAATAAAAATAATTAACTTTGTAATACTTGGAATTTGGATGTCATAAAGTTATCATAAATGTCTGAAATGAAAAAGTCAAAAATTTTCTTCAGAATGCATATTCAATTACAGTTACACTAAAAATGTTCTGCAAATGAATTGTTTGTTCATGAAAGGTTTGCTCATAAACAAAATAATACATGCATCATTTCAGAATAAAACAAAATAATTGAGAAGTGTTTTTTTTCTGTTACTTGTAGTGCACGTCTGATTTTTCAAAATGTTTTTGCCGAGTGAAACTATTGAATGTACTAGGACGGATCCTATCTACTGCATGACAACAAATGTAAGATGCCCGAGTCCTTTGCGCTCGTTAACAGATCAGCCATTTACACTTTAACCTCACGTTTCAGCCAGGCTCCTTCTCCTCTAATCCATGAGTGCTTCCACATGTCTGTCCGTCATAGCGGGCGGCTTCTACCACTGAAAGTCGGTTGGATTTAAGTGTGAAGCCTCCTCTGTTTTTCTGGCTGTAAACCACTGACAAACATCACCCCCCCCCCCCCAAAGAAACGTCATGGCGTCCTTCTCGCAATTGCATAAATATCTAGGCCCAAATGGAATAGCAGGAATTGAGGAAATTGTGCAATTATGCTAAAGCATCACATTATTTACGATTTCTTCACATATCAAAAATGACTACACAGAGTTATACTTCCACTAGCAAGTTTCTGAAGCTTTTCTGCTCCCCCATCTCTTTCTATTCCACATCCTTCTTTTCCCTCACACCTCAACTTCGTCTTTCAGGTGGTGGTGGACATTGATGACTCCTTACTCATATCAACATTGTCCTACTACTCTGTCTCCAGCTGCCCTCAAACTGGCTTATATACAATTTTTCCTGGAAGACCAGTAGCAACAACTTGTAAGCAAACAAAATGCCTTTTGACATTCAAGCAAATCAGTCTCATATTAGCTTTTTAGCTTAGCAATTAAATTAGCTACATACTGCAAGCAACATTTAAACCACTGTTACACCCCTTCTTGCAACTCTAAAGTGAGGACTTTCTCAGCATTTCTAATGGGATGAACAGTTCAATCAGAAATCCCCATAAATTGCCAACACAGTATTTCCTAAAAAGACGTTCACTCAGTGTAATCCTTGTTCTGAACTTCATGTCTCTTGTTTGTTACTTGATCCCCAATGAACTACTTGTAGAACTGACCCAGTCTGTTCTCCAGATATTGTCCCATTCATTAGCTCTCTGATCAGTAGGTCTTAGTCCAACCAGTTTTGCCCCATCTGCCTTCACGTTTCGTCAAATACAACGTTTCTCCACCATTTTTGTCTCAGAATTGTCTCCAAAGCCCATTCAGAGCTTCTCCAATAGCTAGCTGGCATTCCACAGGGATTCTGTAATGTTGGTGGCCTACATTCAGTTCTCTTATCATGCTGATACTCCTGAACCTCTTAGCCATTTTCAACACTTTACCATGAGTGGCTTCTGTCTAGCCTGGAAGTAGTCATCTTTGGGGGCTTCCCTAATTCATTAGACATCCAGGCAAAATCATGACTGTGTATTAATACTCCTCCCATGGTGATGATACTAATCTTTTCCTTCCTGCTAAGCCCTCTAAATTGTCCCTGTAGATGTTCACAACTTTGACTCTAGATTGAGAGTAGACTGAAAACTTCATGGTGTAGAACATAGACTTCAAACTGGTAAGCTTGTATTGTAACCATGATATTTTGGTTGACCTGGAGACCTGACAAAGCATTACAGAGACTTTCATATACTCATTACTAGTTAATCTTGGATGTGTGTTTTTACATATATTCAGCATTGAGAAGTTTCATAATGTAATTAACTAAAATATTATTTCAGTGCATTCAATATCATTTTCATTACTAGCTAAATTAGTAAAATACTAGAATTAATAAAATGATAGAATACATACATAACCTGTAAAGTCCGACAGCAAGACACTACAATCACAAGTAATGAAAAGCAGATTAGGTTAATAACATGTAAGTATATCAGTTAAAACTTACATTTCTAAAACACACACATTTCACAGTTTCCTGAAAACATTAAAAAATATATAGTTTTTGTATTAATTTTCAGAGCTTGCCTGCAAATTTGCCGTGTGTAAAACAGATCATAAGCTGCCTTCACAAAAAACTCCTGACTTTTGGAGATATTTCACTGTGTGAGCCATTATCACATCATCAATTTCATCTTCGCTCCAAAGTGGAAAAGACAAAGAGAGGGAAAACCGATGGGTCCATAAGCAAGCTTTAACCTCTGGCAGAAACTAAGGTGCCTTAAGATGGAAGACCACCCCATCTAAAGCCCCCTGGGACTGGGGGGGAAGGGTGTGGAGATGCGGACAGTGAGACAGCTCCCGCTGCCTGTTCCCCATTACGCAGATGATTCGGTGACAGTGGTTTGCAACAATATTCCTCCCTTTCATCAAGGAAGCGCCTTGGCGGCATCAGTCAGCAGGCCGGGTCGTCCCGGCATCTGCCTGAAAACACATGTGGGGCCACTAATGACAGCGTGGATAGAGTCAATTAGGAGACGCTCTCTTGCATTTCAACAGCCTTATCTGACAAATGGCCACAGAAAACTGACCCGACTACTGTTCTGAACAACAAAGACGAACTGTTAAATGCTGAATCCTTCTTCGTACTGTCCTACACTCTTTCCAAATGCTCACCGCTCATACACAAGCTGCTCTTTTCAAGCATGCCTGGGCTTCATGAGGTAAATGGAGCAGATATGACTAGCTTAATTCTAGGAAAATTTGCATATGAGAAATCCTTGATCATTTGTTACTCAGCAACATTAAACCTACACAACAAGAGTGGTGGTGTGTGACTCTGTGATTGAAAGGTCGCTGGTTTGCATCCTGTGGTTAGCAGAGTAATGTCAGTGTTGGGCCCTTAACCCCAAATTTCTCCACGCAGTGTCTGACCCTGTTCTCTCAACTGTATGTCACAGTGGATAAACTGCTAAGTAAATAAATGCACAATCCGTCTTTTCACATGAATGCTTCATAAATACATAGCGTGATAATTGTTTACAAAATGTGTTTTGCGACAGATTAATGTTTACGTAATTGCACCACTGAAAAAGGGTCCAGTCCACATTTTGTAGGAGGGACTGTTCAAAAAATGATTTTCTGGTGTCTGTCTGGTGGAATCTTATGCCTTTACGGTAGCCAAGTACTATAAAAGAGGCGAGCTAGCCGAAAAGAGGCTGGACTCCGTTGTTACGGATCATCACGTTATCGTTTGGAACCCGCAGCTCCAGCTAGAGGTCGACCTCAGTGCTCATTATGGACGCCCACAGCCCGAGGACCTCTCAGCTCAAAACCACTTATCACTGGCTGCACTCACAGCTGCATTGCATGGGAATCTCTCAGGGTGAAAAAAGTAACATCAGTGAAATAAGTCTCCCAAAAATGGGTCATGACTAAGAGAAGACAACACAAAAGCGCAAGCAATATGAAGTTAGAAATTGTTAATGCTCACTCTTGACACTAGGAATCACACAAGAAAATATCAGAGAATATCAAAACTATCAGAAGAAGCTGGTCACGAAGGCAAACAGATTAATGTGACAAAGGAAAACTGCAACAGACCAGAGTGTTTTTTTATCTACAGGAGCTGAAAATAACAGGGTAGCCAAAACGGAAGCAAATCATTCAGATACCAAAAAACGAAAAGTAAAATCAGCGCATGAAATCCATTTACGTTAAGTCAGCAAGACTCTTAGAAACACGCTGGACACGGGACTGTGCTGTTCTCCATAGTCTAGTTAGTCAGGAACTAAAATAAATCAGGGCAGCTATTTCAACTAACGAGGGTCAGATGGAAGTCGTCACAGCAGACGGTGACCTGTGGCACCTGTCACATGACCCCTCTCCATACGAGAATGCTCCCCACAACTGAAATAAGTCTGCTGGATTCCTCAGGAAATATATCGCTATAATATACTGCAAATCTTACTATTTTTCCTTGATATCACAAAACAATATTTGCATAAAATCAGTCAAACAACAGAGGTGGAAGCATGAGCTTTCAAACCTTCCAGCCGGTTCAAAAATTGCCCTTGTAGGAAGTTAGAAAATGCATGTTAGTTTTTAGCCTTGTAAACTGTGTGAGCTAATAGTACTAATGCAACATTGTACAACCAAATGAATCCAGCGATGGTGCCAGAAGTAAAGGACTAATTCTTCATTTTTTCTTTGCTGACTACCTGTAGCACTGTCATCCTTTCTAAAAAGGATGAGAAGAGTAGCAATCTCTTGTCAAGAATTACACAAACAACTGATATCTTTTTAAAACCCAAATTAAAATATAAATCTGCTTCTGTTACACAGTTTAGGCAGGGTCAGGCCTTGTGTGTGCCAATGAATCACACTGACTGAACATTTAAAAACAGAACCTGTGTGCTGATGCTATATGACCATAATTATCACCCTGGTTTTGTTGTGTGATTGTGGCTGTGTCTGTGATGTCATAAGGTCATGTGGTGCTAGACTCCGTAAACATGCTTATGGAGGATTCATGTTTGCCTCCATGCAGAAATGTTAATACTGTGTGGTCTGCGATACAGACAATGGCTGAAAGTGCAAAACAGAGCAAGGTATCAGTTTCCTGGCATGTTTGGGTAACTTACATACAAAAGACAGACTGTGAGCAAAATTAAAAATCTAAAACAATTTAACTATAAAACCAAGGAGGAAGGGGAATTATTTTTAATTCTGAAAAAAGTACTATTTCAGATGATCAAAAATGAATTTTCAGAAATTTCATCACGTGACCCGCAGGCATTTTTCTTTTTATTAACGTTGGGCTCTGAGCAAGCAAAGCACCCTAAACCAATCACTGCAAGACTCTGTTTTGGGCAATGTGGGAAAAGGGCGCTTCATAGACGCCAGAGCGAGGAGGGCTGTGGTTTTGTAAGACACACGATGTCACTGTCTGCCTGTCATCACGTCACACTTAAGAACGAAAGGCCTTCTACTTTAAAAATTACAATTACCTGGAAGCCCATTTGATGACTGCTCAAAGTCACATGCACAACAGTGCCAAAAGACTCTTAACATCACAGGTGATGTGGTGAATTACTATTAAAGATACATTAAGGAGAACATCAAAGGTTTGTTTGCTAAAGAATATGGTGGTGGACATGATGGAGTAGTGATCAGTGGCTCCTGTCCTCAAAGGCAGGAGGTACTCTACTTTTCCCAGATTCCACTTAAAATAAACTGAACTTCGTTTAACTTGTTATTGAAGTAAGGACTTCTTACATTAGATTGACATTTATTAAATTAGCTCTAATAATGTTATTAAACTACATGATTGAGGGAAAACTACATTGTATAAATACAATTATAAAACAATAAATTCTGAGACTTCCAAAAATGTGGCCTGCTGTTACTCCCTTTATGAATAATAAAATGTGTTGGTTGCTTTATATTGCCCATAATGAATAAATCTAGCTGCTAGGCTAGATTATTTGATTCGAATTTGAAGCAAATGTGTCTGGGGTAGTTGGGGAAAACACTGGAACAAACTCAACAGTGGTTTCTTTGTGTTCTCCTTCTTAAAGCTATTCCTCAGCTGACATAAATTTGGAATAACAAGTACAGGGTAATATCAATCCCTGAAATAATATATTTGGTTTAAGTTAACTTGTGCAAATTCATGCGGGCAGCAGCTAATCAGGGTTAATTAATGCAGCGCTCAGGGGGAATGAAATCCAGCTCACCTTCTCCCAGGAGGCTTGGATTTTCCCGGGGATATTGTGTAGGATCCTCTGGTGTGCTACTGTCCCCCTTTCATAACATAAGAAACAGAGACACCATAATTAATAGCGGATACACTGCAATGAGTGCCTCTTTAGTCTCAGAAAGAAATAGCGTAAATATTGCAACCAGACTGAGCTTTGCAAGGTTGGATTATCCTCGAAAATAACAACAGTGCTGAAATAAGTAACGGGACAGAAATGTTTTACTGAATGAGAAGAGTGTAACTGAAAAGAAATTCAAAGGACAATATTAAAATATGTGTCAACAATATCTGCTCTACTGTCCATTATTTGAATGCAAATGTCAGCCATAATTCAATTTATCTTAAATACTCATATTAAAACTGTACTCAGACATGCTGTTCATTACTAAAACAGTCGTTTTAGTTACACCCATTCATGTTACTTATAACACAGAAAATCGTAAAATAAAACAGCCTAAATTGGATTTCTGTTTACCGTACAAATAAAAATAAAAATAGAAAATAAATCAGAATCAAAGAATCCATTTCATGTTCACAAGTCCCATCTGTTTCGCTGGGGAAACGGAGTAGTTAAGAGTAGGTAAGAAACGGAAACATTTGCAAAGTAAATGAAAAAGGTGAAGCGAAAGATATTTCAAGACGGTTAATTCATTATGCATTCCTAAATAGAGACAGAGATTAACGGATGGATTGTGAACATATGGCCCTGAGAAAGCCGCGAAAACACCCAGATGTCTAAATTAAGAATAAAGTGGGATAAAACTGAGACCTTTTATGTTTAATGTACGGTTAACGGGGCCGGATCAAACAGACTCGTCCTGTTGAGTGACCTATATATAGTAGCGTAAATATATATTTTGGATCGTTATATGAAGACTCATTCGTGTAATTCAAGTATCGTTTTTCAATTAATCATGATTTTGGGCAGGTCTTTAATCAGACGCATCGAAGAATAGTATGACTCCACTAGAAAATGCTTATAAATAAAGTCATTTTTTATTAAACTAGAATGTCGACATGTGTCTGCCAGAGAAATTATTCACAACAATTTATTTGATCTACGTTGGCATGCATATGGATGTATGGAATACATTTTGTACATCTTATACGATCATTATTATCATGACGGTCGCGTCATTTTCTGTGTCATATTAACTGGAATTGCACACGATGCACCAGTTCAGGGGCATTTAATAAAAACAGGACTATATCAACGCGAGTTTTACTAAATTATATTGATCATAATCAGTTTCACTGATTCACGTTTGTAAGTGGGAATGGTATATGTTTCAATTTTCAAATAGCCGTAGTGTCATTCTACTATTCTGTTTAATATTAACATAATACATCATACTAAAAAGTGCTTCGTTTACTTGAATAAACGTAATTTTCTTTAAAGGAAACTTTTTAAATAAAATTTCTCAGTTTCGTGTAACCATTATTCCGAGCAAACATACTTTCCAACCAGGTTTTTATTTAGCTGAACAAATCTTCCAGTTACAGATACCGGTTACCACAGCTTAGCTGTTTTAATGGAACTGGATATAATTAACTGCTACTATTATCTATTACGGAAGCTAACGGACCTGGATATGGTACTTACAACTGATTACTGTGAGTCCTAAATAAACAGAATATGCTACGGGCAGCAGCTAAAGATCAATATATTGTTTTATTACAAATGAATTATAAAAATAGAAAGAATTATGAAGCTGCCTTCCTGTGTTGTTATTTGTTGAAGTAAATTAGATTTCAATTTATACTAAAACAGCCAGAATATGGAGCATCTTACTGAAATATGTAACGGAGTGAAAAAAATCCAGAAAAAACCCCAACCCTAGACTTATGAAACTGTGTTTTCCCACAAGGCCAAATAATTTTTATTAGCTAGTTTTAGGGACAAATTATCCATTTACCATATTTCACAAATCGCCGTTGTCCGTTAAAATTCTGCCTGTCACAGTCGGACACCTGTTGACTTTTTAATAAAAGAGCCGAACGGTACTTACTCTGCGCTAACTGTAGTAAATGAAAAAAACGACAGAGAAATGCTAACATCACTGGAAATTCTGAGGAAAAGGGATCAAATCCGGCCAAGGCCCAATGTGGACACCGGACCGACGGCAACGCTTCGTGCCTGCGGGCCAGCCGATGCCCGCGTGACCCCAGCAGGTTGCATGACCGCGTGCTGACTTTTAGCGGCTGATTAAGAGCCCCAGCCTTCGGGCCGGTGCAGGCGTCTGCCTTCAGTCCACAGATAACACGTCAGCTATACTGAGCATGCCGCGACGGACGGGAGCAACATATATTTAAATTGAAAGAACTGCATTTCAAAACCATGTTTTCCTGAAGAACGATATATCACAGTCATATATAAACATACACACAGTAAGTATTCTCCCATCGCTGTAGAGACTCATCATTCGTTTCTATGGGCATAACCCACATGTTTGTATTCAGATCTTTGTGGGGACCGACCATTCATTTTCATGGGCAAAACCCTAATCCCAACAATGACAACCTTAACCCGTAGGCAGTCCTGACCTAAACAATAAGTAACCAAACAAAATACAAGACTAGGCATTTTTTGTGTTTTTTTTTAATTACAGTAACAGATTTTTTACGAAATTGAGTTTCCCCTTGTGGGGACAGAAAAAATGGTCCTCACAATGTAAAAAAACAAATTTAAAAACACTGGATTTTGATCACAATGCGGTGACATTTGGTAATATATACATGACCCCTGATAACCCTAACCCTCACCTATTCCTAACCTTAACCATAAATAATCAAACAAAATATTTAAGTTTTTTGATTGCACTCACAGGATTTTTTTAAATTGAAGTTTATGTGGGGGATTTGAAAAATGTTGTCAACAGATAAAAAATAATAGGTTTTACCACATTGTGTGGACATTTGGTCCCCACAATGTAGTAAGTACACACATGCACACACACACACATGATCTATATATATATATGTATATAATAATATATACTTAATATATGC
>JAODJW010000039.1:15088707-15119747 GCA_026777045.1 Hyperopisus bebe | reverse complement strand
TAGATAGATAGATAGATAGATAGATAGATAGATAGATAGATAGATAGATAGATAGATAGATAGATAGATAGATAGGTTTTAGAATTTAGAAAATTGTTTAGAAAATGATTCCTTTAGCTCTGGATTTCCTTGCATTCTGGAATTGTAAAAATGCTGATTGTTAAAGTCCACGTAACCCAGATTCCGTGTGATTGCCAAAGTGTCTAGACAGTAGATGCCCTGCTATGTGCAAAACAACACACATCATACCTGCCTTTTCATTTGCTCGCTTAATGGGCTCTTTTGACCCGAGCTCACCTCACATGCATTTGTACAGCTGTAACTTTTACAGTTTCACAGGTTAAGCACCCTGGTTAAGGGAACAAGTACCGAAGCAAACAGTCTTTGAGTTATGAGTTCGTTCTAAGTTACGAGCTATGAACGTAGTTAACCACACCTCCACCCACTGCCCAAAACCCATTTTCTATATGCTACACCCTAAAGAATAGAGAGCACTGACTGTACAAAAATTCTATGTGAATTCTATTAGTTCTAATGAATTCTAATTGAATTGGTGCTGGTGTATAGCATCATCAGGCTTTGTATTGTGAATGAAAATGACTAAAATGAGAAATGATCAATTTCAAACCACAAAGACAAAGATTTCAGAGCAACTCTTGGCATGAATCCTGTAAAAGTAATAGGATTAGGAAGAATACAATAAAATCAAAAATATGACAAGGTTATCCGGCAGACCTGTTCTTTGTTATCCTTATAATAAAATAACTATTATTCTATGGTTTGGAGACTACCCACAGTAAACTGGAATTAGTTCTACTGATATCAGGAGTTGAAGAGTACGTCCAGGGTTATACGCTTTCATAACCCTTTTTCCACTAAGTAATTCACTTTCTCTGACTTCCCTTATTATGTTAACTATTCTGGGCTGAATACATTAGAGAAGTCATTTTTATTTTGCACACCTTCCAAGATTTTAGTTGCCTTTTCCATTCTATCCAAATCCCGAAAGCCTGAACAAATATTCTGGGACAGTATAGAACGTGAATGACTGTGTCATGTGACCAAGCACCGTCCAATCGCGTCCGTTTTTTTGGGCTTTTAATTTAACACCGCAATGCTTGAACTTTCCCTTCATGCAATTCTCAGTGAAGCCTCTCTGTACTCCATATCTATATCTATAAAATCTATGTTTTTTGGGGCAGTGTTTGGCTCAGTGGGTTTGGACTCTATTCCTGTTATCGGAAGGTCTGGTTTGAATCCCTGGATTGGCAGACTAATGCCATTGTTAAGCCCTTGAACAAAGCTCCCAACCCGAGATTGTTATAGGGGGGCTGGATAAATCACTGGGTAACACTTTACTTGAGGGGCCACCAAAACTTAGTAACTAAGTTACCATCCATTATCCAAACCACTTATCCTACTGGGTCACAGGGGGCCCGGAGCCTATCCTGGAAGCAATGGGCAGGGAACAACCCTGGATGGAGGGCACACCTATGGGCAATTTAGCAACCCCAATCAGCCTCAGCATGTCTTTGGACTGTGGGGGGAAACTGAAGTACCCGGAGAAAACCCCACGATGACACAGGAAGAACATGTAAACTCCACACGCATGTGACCCAGGTGGAGACTTGAACCCAGGTCGCAGAAGTGTGAGGCAACAGTGCTAACCATTGCACCACCATGCCACCCCACTAAGTTGCCACTAAAGTATAAATCAACAACAAATAGAGTAGCTACATCAGATAAAACATCTATTATGATTATCAAGTAAAGCATCATTTCAATGTAAACATGCATAATGCCTCTAGTTGTTCTATAGCTATTTGATAGCTAGATGGTCCAACATCTCTTTCTCATATCGGTGCATTATGAATATTTCAGTTGGTCAGGTCATTTTGAGAGATAATACTGAGCAGTCAGGTCAACTGCATTAAAATACTCGGAGGAATGGTGCCGTTTTGCTGAGTGTCTTTATTATTTAAGCAACTTAAGTATGGAGAGCACAGCTCCTCATTCCAAGATAAGTACTTTGCAGGGCATATTTAAAGATTAAATACTAAGATAGCTTCAAAAGACACATTCTTTTCTTTGCTCAACTGAAAATATTAAACAGTATATTAAATGGCCACTGACTGCAGCCACGCCGTAAATCATTTTGAGAGCCTTATGCCTTAAACTTCTCTGACCCGCCGCCTCTGTAACGCCGGTTCGTCTCAGGTTAGCTGCTCCGACACGTCAGCAGTTACACCGGATCCCGTCCTCACTGGTAGACGTGACAGCGCCCTTTAGTGATGCAAGACCTTAAGCTGGACTGTTTAACCCTCACACGCGTCGTCTACTTTAATCCCATTGTCTATGACAGTCAGACGTGGGACTTAGCCTCCAAACCGCGGCATTATCCCCGTCGGCCCCGTCACCTACGCGGTGGCGTCGGCGTTACCTGCTGCGTAATGGCTGCCAGGGCGCGGGATGGAGGCGCTAGCGGTTGGGGACATTTTTAAGGTCGTCTTCCAGACATCCAAGGGGTGAGTCACGTCTGATTGTCTTCAGGAGACACACAGACACACTCTGGAAACTCTGAGCTTCGTTTCCAGACCAGCATTGGGCCTGTAATGGCACCATTCTCCTTCTTCAAAGACTGGGGGGGGGGGGAGGGGGCGCAGGCATTCCCTGTGACGGCAGGTGGTCTACTACCAAGGGGTGGGGGGCATCTACAGCCGCACACGTTTCGTTCCGACATCAGGCAAGAACGGCGACCTTTTTTAATTTTAGCCTCATATAATACAGTTCTATTTTAACTCTCCCAAAAGCCACAGGACTTCCTGCTATTTATAAGTACAAGTGATCTCAATTAGGGACCTCCACGAAGGCAGGGGGGGCGGAAGGCGGCTGCGGACGAATGAGCAGCAGTGAGCGATCTCTAACCCCCCCCCCCCCCCACCACCACCACCGTTTTTCCAGCCGGGCTCATTATTCTGGAAAGAGACATCATCGAGAACACATCCTGAAAAATGATTAAGAAAATATCGACTGGCACCGCATCCTCAGTGACGGTCACCGCTGTTGAGACCCTCCATTACCTCTAGAGGGTGCTGGTCTTTCCACTTACCGCACACCTTGGTAAAAACAGGTTAAAAAGGCACCATAACTGTCCACACCAATGTCACCAAAAATAATAATCAAGAAAAAAATGGGAATCAAAAATCCAGATCAAATCTCAGGTTGGTTTGCAGTCCAGAACCAACAGAGCCCTCAGGATGAGTGGCTTCTCAGTATCACCGCCCCGCACAGCGCAGTCTGCCAAGGGTGGAAACAAATATTTAAAACTGGAAGGCTCTTCGACGCCATTGAAACATTTCTCACATAAAGCTATAATTAAGTGTCTTGCAAAACAGGGGACTGCGAGGTAGAGACTGAGCCAGACTCTTAAGCTGATGCCGCTTTCATTCCAACAAACTGAAAGTAAATATGAGCATCAAGATCAGACACATAACACTGGCGCGTTACATAATGTCTCTCGGACTTAAATTATGTATTTTACCTTTGATGAAATATGAAGCAGATTATTTGAAGTAACTGAGCATTTGTCAGCAATACTGCTGCTAAAAAGAATGTTTAAAGTACATTTTACTGAATTATAAACATTAAGTCCAGATTGTCTTTTTTTGTCATGAAAGCAAAAAAATATTTTTTTAATGACTGCTGTCAATAACTGGAAAGTACAGTAGTATTGCTGCTGTCTAAACTGACCTATGTAGCTGTAACAGGATGTGTCTGAATATATCAGGGCTGTCAAACTCCAGTCCTGGAGGGTCGAAGCCCAGTACATTTTTGGGTTTCCCCTCATTTAACACATCTGATACAACTCCTTGCACCTCCTTGTGCTAATTAACACACAGCTCCTGAGCTGAATCATTTGTGGTGGAAAAGGGAAAGAACTAAGCTACACAGGGCTCCGGCCCTCTAGGACTGGAGTTTGAAACCGCTGGAATATATATGATACAAGCAAGCAGTACATCACACATCAAGTCACCAAAGCGCTCCCAGCCTTGTCATGTCACCTTGCCATCGAATCACAGATGCCAGGCCAAAATAAAACAAGTTAACATTATTTAAGATGGAACGGAGTATATATCTAGATGGAAATGTCATCAGATTAATTTGTAATACTTGGAAATGAGAATGACCACAGTGTGAATCATTTACAAACAGCTAAGCATCTGCTTAATGTGATGAACACACACCTACAAGAATGGGGTAATTAGAACTTGCCTGTAATGTAATAAAATTGTTATTTGAATTTCTACACAATAAATCATTCACTCAGCAGATCAAGCCTGGACACACCTCTGTACCAAGGTATGAACAATTGATTCTCATGTAATCTTTTAATGAAAGGTTTGATGTTGTTAAAGCGTACTTTTAAAGTATCATACACCCCCACCAGAGAACGTCATGCTCAGTTCTGCCATTTGTCAAAAACGTACAGAGGACAAACAGAGACACTGTCCTAACACTAAATCCCCCGGTCCCAACTGCTGTTCCGGATCCTTCCCTCCCCTCGGTGGTGGCGCCAGCTCCGGCTCCTGTCACCCATCTGTCCCGCACAGGAAGTGCGGCTTTCATGTGAACGGGACCTGAAAGAGGAGCCCCCCCTGACGGTGGCAATTACGGGGCCACTTCAGGAATTAACTGATTCCTGATGTATCGATTCATATAAGAACCAGAACCATATGCCTGAAGCACAGCCTGCCTGTTACTGAATTAACAGTTATTACAGCGCAGCTCTCAAAGAAGACTCTGCCTGGTTTGTTTTTGCTTTTTTTAAAAAAAAAAAAAATTCTGTACAGCGGAAAAACTCGCAGACCGTGGAGATGCATTCTGTGTCTGTCTGACAGTTGTGGAACATCATGGGCATGCAGTAAAAGATCCTGTCTCAGGCTGCCAAACAAAGAGGCATTTATGAGCGTCAAATATGTAAAATTGGAAGAAGTCTTCTTTAAGAACAACAAGAGAGATAACAAATTGAATACTGTCAGTGAACTAAAACAATACAGCAAAAATTAAGCTGCAAGTTACAAAGTGAAATTTTTTCCTGGCCTTAGAAGACAGCATATTCACAAAGGGTGGCTTTGTCTCCATACCAGTTCAGACAAGCTGACTCTATATCCGGTTGAAGGTTGATCATTGTAATGAGGACCAGCTCAACATCATTAATTAATAGTAATCAGCATGTGGGCTGGAAGAAGGCAGTTAAGGGAAACCCCAGGCGTGAGACAGTCTTCCTTAATACCAGAAAATCCTTTACAAAGCCCTCATTAGGCCTATTATACTATCATCGCTCGGGCTTTACCTTGGGGATTTTGCAACAATAGACACTTGACAGGTCGAAAAAAATTACAGCTAAACCGCAGATGACTTGTAAGCATGCGCTGCGTTGTCTTCAGAAGAAACGATAACAGTGATCATGCTCCTCTAATGTGCTTCAGTCCTTCACAGCGTATGCGTAATAATAATATATAGATATTTAGCTTCAGGAACCCAAAAATCATGCTGCCGTTGTTCATCGTATGTCCTTATGTGTTGTAAAAACTTGAATAGCTTAGTATCCATTTGCTGCAACTAGAGAAATGAATAAAAATCAGATTAAAACAAACAGAGGAGTTTGATAACACCTGTGTTTTATTTTGGGTAAAGTGCAGGAGGATAATCATCAGGACAAACTGGCAGTCAAACCTGCTGCAATGTGATTATTTTCTTGATTGCAACTGCAAGCAAAATTGGCCAATGACATATAATGACATATAACCACACACACACACACACACACACATGCGCCATATATATATAAGCTAACTTCAAGGGGAATAATGTAAAAATGTATGGTTCCTGGTGATGTTTTATAGTTTTATACAGCAGACTTACACCTTGGGTCCTACTCTGCTTTTTTTTGTTAACATTACATACAGTATTTTGCGGATTTAGCTGACGTGTGGTCTTGTACAGGGTGAGAAGTGTCTGTGATTAATAATGAAACATATTTATTTGCAATCGGGTGATAAAGGTGGGAAAAAAACAGTCAGGTGCCTTGTAAAAGATGAATGGTTGGACACAATAAAATGGATAGTTGACAATAAAATGCAAAATGAATATAGAGCGATGTCATTCTCTGTCAAAATAGTCAAGTTATTTTTTTCATAAATTAATAACATGTTCTACTTGTTTTTTGTTTGTTTAGCTTTATACATGTGTTTTTAAAAGACATAGCTATTAAGTATTTAAAACTTGTGGCAGAAGAACAGAAGTGTAAACAGTTGTATTGGACATCACAATGTTTATCCATTTAAATTGAACTATAGTGTTTCAATATGGATTTGCTTAGACAGAACCTGAATCGTTTCTATATACTACTGATCCCAGTTTTCGAAAAATCAGAAATATATCTAGTATTTCAGCAGCAAAAGCAGACATGTAACTTTCACCTTTTTTAAGCAATATGAGGGATTGCTTTTTACGGCGTTTATTTCGCTCCCACATGCCTTGGCTTTCTGCTTAGGCACCTTGTTCCCCCACCATCCTCTCTGCATAAGCGAAGTCACGCAAAGTCCCCCTTAAAGAAGAAGATGGAACAGAGGCATAGAAACAGGGTCTAGGCATAGAAATAGCCTAGCTTCAACCCACTTGTCAACGAATGCCAGCCAAAATCCAAAATGGGGAACTGTATCAATTACCAAACCTAACCAAGTCTAACAAATCATCTTTAACCTTTTTTTCAACTCTATTCTGTGGTGACAATAAATTTATACGACTTCTATGTAACAAGATATACAAAATTCAGTTGCAAAATGTGCCCTTTGCCACATCTATTTTCTCTGCTCACATAAAATAAAAAAAGGAACTATTTTTACTGAAATGCAGTTACATTATATAGTTGCACTATCCACAAACTCTATCTACTGTTCAGTTTTCATAGGAGACATTGCCAGATGCACAAAACGCACATCATCATTGGTGGATGGCCGTTTGACTTCTAAAATGGAGCCTTTCTGGGGTATCGCACCACAAGCCTTTATTTACAGCCGTTTTCATTTCTGAAAATATGCTGAATCAACTAATAGTGCCATCTGTTTCAAGGGACTCTTGAAAGTCTTATCGTAATAGTCTAAATGAAAATATGTTTCAAGTCAAGAGAAGGCAACAACCAAAAGAGGCAGGAAATCTACTTTTTGGTGGTCCCTTTCGTAACTTCTGGTATGTTCTAGAAGCCTTCCCAGCAAATTCTGCAGTTATTACTGTGAGGGTCGTGTATTGGAGATGGCTTCCATTTCTATGGGTAGATTCACATATAATGTAATTTCCAATTTAACTCTATTATGATGTCATGGTTTGAAGTGGTAATGAGTTACAAGTCAATGCAGACACACATTAGTGAATATTAGAGAAAATAAATCAGCTTTTGTACTTAAGAGACACTTCACCATCTCAGGATAAGTGGGAGCTGTGTTGATGTCTGAGATTCATGCATATGATGCTTTGTGTTTCTTAGTTTTGCTTTTATATCCTGACTGGTGAAATTCTGATTTTGGACTTTGATTTCACACCGGTTTTGATCCCAGTGACCCTAGTTTTAATTTACATAAGCGGTAAACTAACATAGCATTAGTATTTATGAATCAGTATTTATTATTGCTTTCTATGAGTACATTTTTGATCATTGAAAATCAATAATAACATGTCAAATTACAACTGTATAAAGATTTTCAGATCCCATATACGTTGTATTTTTCTAGAAGGTACAAACAAACCTTTTCACTAATTTGTCAACTTACCAGATATTTTAACAAACAACCTGTTATGTTCTGCCTGTCATGTCTGCCTGACCCTCCCGCCTGCTCCCTAACGTGGCCCTGATGAGCCACACCTGCTGTTTGTTACCTTGGTTAGTCTTTGTATTTAAGTACCTGTTTGTCTCGTCAGCCTCGGTCCAGTCGTTGCCGTTGCTCCTCCTGTCTGCCTGTGTCCTTCTCTGTACTCTGTACTCGCCTTTTCGTTTAGACCCCTTGCGGTCCTGTTTGTTTCCCTGCTCCTGTTTAGTTCAATAAACCCCTTTTTTTGGCAAACACTGGCGTTCGAGTCCTTTGTCTCGCACACTGTGACACAAGCATAGTGAAATAATCAGTATTTATTACTTATGTGTTTAATGTTCCCTTTTGATATGAATACACATGATTTTGTAACCAGAAAATTTGTTTATTTTTTTTGTAAGCTAGCATTACTGTTCAGTTCACATACGTATTAAACTTAAATTTGTGTTGGGGAGCAGATATTCACAAAGTATGTAGCTTATTGTTTTCAGAATTGGCAACAGAACAAGGTGTAAAATTCTCTCTTTCTGACTCTGTATTCGGGTGGGGGGGCATTGCCACATTCAGCATGTGTCTGGCTATCAATCATTGCATAAGATCTGATTTCCTCTGATCTCTAGAAACCACCTCCAGATCCTGGTGCCAAGGTCCCACCAACCCACAGGTCCGCTTCGCTTTCTTGCGTGTTTCTCTTTGTGTCTAAGCTGAAACAGCCATTTTTTATTTTACTTCCATGCTGCCACTTTTGTCAAACCCATCTTCATTTTCATAGCAAAATAAAGTCCTCATGCTTATTTCCAAACACAGTGTCACATGGGTCTGTTTGCCATCCCATTGCATATTACAGCAAAGTAATACCAGTAAATATGTAATATCTACTATATTCTGTAATTACATTTATAAACTGTAAATAAGAACATGAATTAAAATCTGCAAAAATCTATGCGTAAAACAAATGTAATGTATTGTTTTAAAACATATTCCAATAATATATAACACGTGTATCTTTATGGTAAATAATTATGTTGCACTTCCTATTAAATTAATTCATCTGAATTCTAGGGGGCGCCATGCATTTTCAGCAGTTTATTTCATCAATAACAAAATATTTTATTGTATGGTTTTGTGCATGTTTAAGCTGGTCATTCAGTTAAATTTTCATGGTTTTCAATAAATAGAAGTGAGAGGGCTTAAATAAGATTGACTTGTCAAATTATTAGGGGGACGATGGTATGTAGCCCCTGAAAACACATTTTAACTATTATATATATTATATAGTAAATGTTTGAAACATATCACATCATCATATACATGTATCTAATGTTCTAGATCAGATATTCAACTGCTAAATGTCTGAGGTATCCATGGAGCCCCAGATGCACTATGCGCATAATTTTTATAGGAGTTGCTAAGTTCATCCCTATAGCCGATACATTTTCCAGTTAATGCATTTAATACACGGAGAGTGGCATAGCTACATAAAATCAATCAAATTCTAAAAACTCATGCATGTGCTACTTACAGATGTTTTTGATGTAACATGACAAAAACTGCTATAAAAACATTAGAAATAAAGCTGCCTGCCTTATAAATATTATTTCATTATTATGTCGACAAATTTGTTAGCATATAAACGTTGTGCTACTTTGTAGGTCTGAACGCCTATCGTTCCTAACTAAGCTGTTTAACGTATGATAATGGTGGGAGTTTGCTGCAATACACTCAGCTGATTCCTTGAGCCATTACAAATAGCTAGTCCAAGTTGGCTCTGTCTCATTACGGTATGACGTAAGTGTGAACCCACAACAGTGAAAAACATAAAAGGGATAGCATTTTGAAAATTTTAATTTAATTGTTTCCAAATATCTTGGCCAGTGTAGTAAATCAAGCGAGACATAATTTTCCTCATTAGTCACCGAATACTTCTTTAATTTGAATCAACAGCAGAAACATATGTTTGCACTAACTGGCAAACCTATACCTGGGTCTAATGGGAATGGCTTTTCTCAGTGTAATATATGATACAAAAATCAGCATGTTGGTTAGTGTAATAGGCATCTCTTTTTTTTCCTGGCTGATTTGGACCTTTATCTTTTGGTTCTTGTGTTTTCCGTTGCTGCCCACTTTTCAGTCAGTGTTACATGCTGGCCCATAAATATACAGGAGTCTCTGTGGGTAAGGTTCCGCGCATATGACCCAGAGGTTTTAGGCCAAATTTCCAGGAGAGAAAGCCAGCCGTCCCAAAGCGAAAAGTACAACAGCCATGAGGCCGAAATAAAAGTTAAAAGCTATTTGGTCTTTATTTTCATATGCAAGGGAAATGAGTCACGCATCGTCCTCACTCAGGCACCTCTGCCCCCATTCCCAAGAAATTTTGAATTTCATTTCTAGTGTATGTATTTAGAGGCAGGCAAATTAGGGGGGGGGGGGAGCCATTTTCCACTATTATTCTCCTCAGATGGTATCGATTCAAGTTCCGTTTGAAACGTTTCTCCAGCACAAACAGCATAATAACAGGGAAGTTCATTGGCTGCAGTCTGCAATGTTTTTTTTTCACCCTCCTCTCATAGTGCTACACATTATGTCACTCCCTAAGAGACAAACAAGGATAAGGAATACCCAGCGAGGGCATGTGGGTTACCCCGGCGGTGAAGGCACCGGCCTGAGACCTACTCGGATGATAGTGTCTCTGTATGGGACCCCGTCAGAAGTTCATGGACCAAAGAGTGCCTTTATTTTTTTTAACATTCTGGTATGTAAAATGAGTTCATGAAGATTCTCCTACTTTTCCAGTAAAACGGACTAGCATGCTGCCCTTTATATCTGGTAGAGGTTCTCTTTCATTCATTCAAGGAAATGTTCTAGACAGAAAGGAGAGGAAAAGAGTTTATTACATAAATTGGTTCTGTTGAGGCTTTCGGTGACAGTCCGGGTTTAGTGCGCTTCCGAGGGCAGTATTGATTGATATATTCTAATGCACGGTGATAATTGGCTTCAGACACCACGTGTTTGAATCTCATCAGCATAATGGATGCCTTGCGCTCGATATAAACCGCAAAACCCAGAGCACAGAAAATCATAGTCTCTATAGACAAACCACATTTAGGACACAGAAAACTGCGGCTTTATTCCGGCTCATTCAACTTACCACCCGCGACTTTTCGAAACGGCTTTTTTAACCCTATGCAAAACGCAGCCGTATTTGTAGGAGCAATTTAATAAAACTGCACGGCGGTATATGTGACTATCTAAGCGCGATTCGAAAGAAAAAAAGCAGAAACAAACCGCCATCGTCGAAATTACAAACTGTATTAAATTTTTAATGAAGTACTTTCAAAAAGAATGACACGTGATTAGTTTTAATGTATGTACTGTATCCTTTGTATTTTTACGGACTTTTAATGCACGTACGCATATGGTGTATGGGATTACAACTGTACTTAAAGATATACTCATTTCATCTGGTAAGCGACTGCCAGGGTGGCTCTACATACATTAAATAATAATTTTGGTCAGACCGACTGCAGCTCCTCCGCCGAAAGGAAGAGATATGCAAACGCTGCAGATCGCGACAGACGCCAGTCCAGAAGATTTTACGTTTTACTTTTCATTTCGCCTCCATCATTACTTCCGAAGCTGCTGAAGCGCATTTTCTTGACTTTTGAAATTTTGATCTGCATCGGCTGGGACAGACTTTTCAGTTTTTGCTTTCTCTCTCTGTCGGACTTTTTTTTTTTTTGCTCCGCTTCGACGGGACTGCAGCCTTTTTGCTGTCGGAGAAAGAAGTTTTTTTCATCTTTTTTTACTTTGATATTGGCCTTACCTGTGCTAACACAGTGTTGTGATGCGCATTCCCATAGATCCCAGCACCAGTCGGAGGTTCAGTCCCCCGTCAAGCAGCCTGCAGCCGGTCCCCGGGAAGATGAGCGATGTGAGCGCGGCGGCGGGCCAACAGGACGCGGCGGTCCCTCGACTCCGGCCGCACGAGAACCGCACCATGGTGGAAATCATCGCCGACCACCCCGCCGAGCTCGTCCGCACTGACAGCCCCAATTTCCTCTGCTCTGTACTACCGTCTCACTGGAGGTGCAATAAGACGCTACCCGTAGCATTTAAGGTAAGACGTTTAACATTAACATTTTATTAATCGGCATGAATTTTATTAAGACTGGTTATTATGGGGCTCAGTCTGTCATTGTAGGTAACTATGAAGCATTGAAACAATTATTTCTAATAACGTGTAAGCTGAATTCCTTAGAATAAACTAGCATATTCATTTTTTTCTGGTGTTAGTTCTTAATATTGCTGGAAGCATTTTGCTGTAATTACTTGCCACTTAAGTATTGCGACTGGTTTGCGTGTGTGTTCAAGTTGCTGTGGTCTTGTCACATTAATTGTTGATTGCTGTGTTTTCAAGATGATAAATGATTACCTTTAATGCAAGTACGGGCACATGATGTCTCGTTTAGATTATTAATATAAAGTTGCCGTTTACCTGGCGTGTTATAACACCTGAAACCGTGAAAGACCTGCTGTTTAAACACGCATAGAATAACTTGATATGTTGTTTAAACATATAAAAACACGACAATCCTGCCTTCTACTCATTTTCTTGTGTTTATACATATACATATGAGCATATATAGCCAATGTTATTAATTCAAACATAGGTATAGAAACAAATGTTTACGCACTAGCCTATAAAGTGCAAAACGTTATGCCTTTTTGCAGTCTTATGGGAACTAGAAGTAAAATCTGTACTATAAACACGAAGAATATTTCGCTATATGAAAATGAAATATTCACTTCAAATATCTTAGGTCTGGCGAGGTGAACTAACTATACACGCCGAAACACATTCCACCTTCACCACATTCTTATTGTTCATTACCAAAAGAATTAAATCGCTTTCATCTATGTATTTTAGGACTTTTGAGCCCTTCTGCAAATCTATGAAATGTACGCACATATTATCAGTTTTCGTATGATGCCCATGTAATTGACCTTTCCTGGTTATTATTTAGCTTTGCTGCTTTACTACATTTTTTTCTCGTTTATTTGTGCATATATGTTTTGGTCGAAATTTACATAATGCCATAAGATATTTTTAAGACTTCTTCGGAAACGGTAAATGTGAAAGTTTTATTTATATATCTGGATTTACAGTGAACGCGCACACGAGTTTAGGGACGCGCTCGGTTGCGGAGCCCACCGAAGATAATCGCTGCGGTTCTTCGCATTTTCCTCGTGTTTCTGTGTTATAAACATTCAACCAAATATGGGTTTTAAAAGTTCCTCTCTCATGACTAATCAGACCATGCTTGAAGATTTTTTTTTAAAAGTTGCATTTTCATCGCGGGTTTGGTCCCGTTTGCGTTCTGGGACTTTTTGCAGCGCATTAACGGCCTTTCTTTTTTCAGGTGGTGGCCCTTGGGGAGGTCCCCGACGGGACAGTTGTAACAGTGATGGCAGGAAACGACGAGAACTACTCGGCTGAGCTTCGTAACGCTTCTGGGGTCATGAAGAATCAGGTGGCTCGATTTAATGACCTGAGGTTTGTGGGCAGGAGCGGAAGAGGTGAGTGAACACATTAAATACTCAATTACAATCATTACAATCATTTCGTTTTTAGTCGGACTGTGTTTCAGATGTCGAAATTGAGAAATCTCCATTATTCCAAAAAACATAAGAATAGATGGACTGAAAGTGAATAGCCTATGATAATTGAAATTGTCGGATTTTTCTTCCTGCATTCTCATACACAAATATATAAATTATGTACTGCACAGTATTTATGAAGTTGGCGCGACCATGACTTTTGAGAAAATATAATAATTATTTGAATCATCCATGCCCAGGAGTGATAGGGTGAATTATGACATCGTAATAGACAGGTCACATGGCGCCAGCACGAGTTCCCTCATGTTGCGATCTATGTGCAAATCATGTCAGGCAGATCGGAAAAACAAACAGGGCCTCTATTTGCGCGTCGCGTCGCGCTGGGAGAGGGAGAGTCTGGAGTGAATCTCACTTACATAACCGGGAAACCGTGGCCGCCTCTTCGGGGAATCATTTAGCCGTTTGCCAGTTTTGCCCAATTAATTGGTCAGACATTTTTTTAAAAAAATAATCTTAACCTGAGGTTTAGTCATGAATTCACTTAGCTCTGACACACCATAAACGTATTAATTGTAATTATTTAAAATGTTTCCGTCATAAACATTGTCTGTACATGGGTTTTAAAGTTATTTTCTTCTGACTATTCAGTCAGCAGAATGCTTTAAATTAAAGGGGTCTTTTGTCCATAAACGCTATGGATGGTACAAGGCTGTGAAACTGGAACGTAATCTCAAGGTTGTAGTAGGCCTTTCAGTATGTCTTCATTCAAGACTGAGAACCAATAAAAGATTATAGCCTAGTTTCTGACAGTGTTTCTGTTCAGAGGGAATATCCCGTAAAGTCGGATGAAAAGTCTCTGTTTCGCTTCAAAGTGAGCACATTTCAGGGAAATGAAATGTTGTATAGTCTGATATCAGATAAATATGACACTGCCAGTCAAATTTACATAATATTAAATCACTTTTGGAATTTTATTTTTAAAATATGTCCTGTCATTTACAGTGTCTCACTGGACATAAATCTGTTTTTCAGCTGTGTATGATTTTGTTTGTGTCAGGCTGATCCCCGTCTCTATGAAGCACGACAGATTTTACACTTTCCCTGGATCTGCTGACTTTATGACAAATAAAAGACAAAAAAAAACATAAAAGAAAAAGCAGCCAAAATCTTTTACAGTTAATTAGACAGGGAGTGTTACAAACCCACTCCTCTTCCCATAGTGGCCTTTTGAAAACACAAGAGCATGTGACTTTGTGCATGAGAAGGGATGAAAACACAGCCCTGGCGTCTCCCTGGACTACAGTGAAAAATAAGACCACCTCTGGATCATTCCACAAATGTTATGGATTATCCCAGTCTGATTTTCATCATGAAGAAAATCGACAGCATACTTTTTCATATTAGCCTTGATATTACAAGCCGCTCAAATTAACTGGCAGACTCATGTGAGCGGCACATTGTATGTGGTCTGAGGGGATGTTCAGGGAAGTGGCGTCAGGGGAAGCAGATCCAGACGGTCCTGAGAATGATCTGTCGTACACCGTCGTCAAGTTGACAGAGAGGCCTGACCGCGCTTGTTCGTCTCTGCCGCTCCACGACTTGCGGGCAGGAGCTGTCCAGATCCCTTTCTCTTCTGGTTATTTCCGTCAATCCCAGTTCTCGCCGTTGCTGTGAAGGTGTCTGATTCTCATCCTCGTTTGACATAATTTTTCCCGCCTTCGTCGTATCGGCATCACAGCTTGAGTAAAGCCAAACTCAACCCTTGTCGTGTTACTTTAGTCGCTGGATTCATGGGTTACGCTCACGGGTGATAAACTTAAGCTAACGGGACAAGTAAATTTCGTTCTTATGTGTCCACAGTGTGTCATAAGGAAAGCCGTATCCCTGATTAGATTAGAACAAGGATCTTCTCAGGGCATTAATATCTGCACTCTCATTGGGCATGTGTGATATAATTGAAACAAATATTTTAAACATTAAACATTCTATGATATCTGTAAAGTGCATGTCAGGATATTTCAGAATGGGGCTCATTTTCAAAAGGTCTGACTATTTAAAGTGGGTTAACTAGTAGTTCATGCCATGCTATTAACGTATATATATTACAGACCTGAATTAGGCTTCAGGCCATTTTGAATATTACCCGCCTATAATGTTACAATTAGAGTCATACTGCCTACTTTGTTTACATTTAGGTCGTGGGGGAAAATGAATGGATTGTAAATGTTGGGCTGAAAGAACAGTGTCCCTCTCAGGGTGGATGCTGCGAAGTAAATACGCCTTAGATGAGCACAGGCATAAATGAAAGTGTCTCTCCTCTTCTGGCCTCCACAATGAAGGGTGTGCACACCTTTCTGGCTGTCTCCTCCAGAGCACACATGCACACACACGCTGGGCGAGAATAAAACGTATCCCTTACACAACGCATACGTGTGAACGCTCACCCGTGTTTGTGTAATCCAGTGCTGTCTGGAACGTGTCGTACACTTTGCCCGCGTGTAACGCAGGTGTGTCAGTGGCACTGGGACACATATGAGGTGAGGGTTTGTATGCCCCCCCCCCCCACCACTTCTGCAAGCGACACGGACGACCCTTTCTATATGAGCGCAACTCTGCCCACTGACTTGGCAGAGAGGGTGCGGTTTGTCAGAGGGATTATGAACCTGAGCCCATTGCCAGGGGAGTGGCGTCCGGGGATCGCAGTGGGAGCCGGGCCCAGACACGTCTCCCAGTCCAGCTGCCATTCCCACTGTGCAGTTTCACGTTGTGCAATGCGGAGACGGCATTCCCATTCACGCAGAGTCATTAGGCAGGAGACGCTTTGGTGTAGTCTGCTCATCTCCTGTGGGGTGAATTCCAGCCTCCATCAGTTTCACTCCCAGGCATCTGATTGCGGTTGCAGGGCAGTCATGGTATCATTTTGATGAATTTGCATACACAGGCTGTGGTCTGTCGGTCAAAGGCCGTCAATGATGCTTTAGAAGCACGTTTCATTACTCGTTCCACAACCCGTTTTTCATGCGCAGCATCCTGACAACCACACAAATAAACAGTCCGTTTCTCTTGTTAATCTATTTTAGATTCAGTTATTGTTGTTATTGTTCGGTTGAGACAGGGGTGCAGTAGGGGCATGGATACCCTGGCAGATTCAGGGGGCCCAGCACATTACAGGGGCCACAGTAGGGGCATGGATACCCTGGCAGATTCAGGGGGCCCAGCACTTTACCGGGGCCCTTGAATATGTAAAATTATATATACAATTAGTCAAGGTTTATTTGTTTAGGGGCACTGTGGTTGTGGAGAGTGGTTACTTCATACATTCTGGGTCAGAGGTTAAAACGCCACCTCTGTCGTATGTCCATAGTGGGTTGTGTGTGTGTGTGTGCGTGTGTGTGCGTGTGTGTCTGTGTATATACTGATGAGCATTCTAAAAGTGGATGAATGGTTTACCCATTCATTCTCACAGGCTATTCTGGGTGACGCTTTTCATTAACTGTACCCTCATAATGCATTCATAGAACATTCATAAGCAGCATGTAAGTAATCCTTAACATTCTAACACATCTTAACAGCTTTAATATACATTATTAAACATCATATAACTATAAGATAATAACAAACATGTAGAATTGTATAAAGTTTGTTATTAAAGTATACTAAAGCTTTAAGGTATGTTAGGATGATAAGGTATACTTACATGCTGCTTTTGAATGTTCTATGAATGCATTATGAATGGGCAGTTAATGTAATGTGTTACCCAGTATCATTACACTTGCAAATAACATTGTTATTTTATTTATTTATAGAGCAGGAGACAGTGGCTCCTTGGGTAGCACTGTTGCCCCATACCTCCATCATCGGAGGGGTTTGATCACCCTCCCCACAGCTCAGTGTGTGCGGTGTCTGCATGTTTTCTCTGAATTGCATGGGTTCTCTCCAGATACTCCGGGTAAGATGAGATATACTTTATTGATCCCAGGGGAAAAATAATTTGGTGTATAGCAGCAAGTACATAAAGAGATGCACAGATAGACAAGAGATGCACAGATAGACAAGAGATGCTCAGATACACCAGAGATGCTCAGATACACCAGAGATGCACAGATACACCAGAGATGCAGATACAAATATATAGTGCAAAACAAGTGCAAAGACAGTACTGTCTCACTGGAGATACAATAAGATGCTACCTGTAGAATATAAGGTAAGACAGTACACAGTGCAGACGAGTTACCTCCCTTAGTCCACAGACAGGCAGTCAGGTGTTTAAGTCTCCCATAGTGTGTTTATGTATGTACACTGCGATGGACTGGCATCCCATCCAGGGCGTTTCTTTGCCTCGATCACTGTGCATCATGCCCAGCTCTTTCACTGACTTTACATATTTCAGCCTGGCCATCATTGGGTTCTTTATTCATGTCAGTGGACTGATATCTACAAGATATTTTTGATATTAGCTGGGGTGTGTCCGCAGACTGATTTCTTAAAAACTGGTTTATAATTTGTTTTAGCTGGTGATGTTATCTGTCAGATTTTGGACCTGGGTGTTTTTTATTGAGCATTTCCAGCTGGTTACACATGTGTATGCTAAATGGTTAGGCTACATGCTGCTGTTTTGTTCAGAGTTGCTGCTTTAATATGTCAGTTGGATGTTTAACTCTAATAACCGTGTCACACACAACTTCTTACCCAACCAATGGTCAAGTGATCAATATAGAATAAGGAATATGTTATTTTTCACAACTGAAGCCAAACATGCAAGTATATCTTCATTTTTATTTAAGTGAGATATGAAATCAGAGGTGGAGTTTCCACTGGGTACTCTGGTACGTGCCGAACAATGGATTGCTGCTCCATACTGGGTTGTTCCCTGCCTTACGCCCATAGCCTCTGGGATAGGCCCCGGACCCCCCCGCGACCCCGAACAGGATAAGCGGTTACAAAAAATATATGGATGGATGGATGGATGAAATCTGAGGAGATTCATAGTTGAGGTGTGTGATTTTGTATGAAGAATGTGTGAGGGAATAGGATTCAGTGATGAGCCACTCTCCACTGTATATCTGATAGTGCCATTATCCAAACTGGAGACAATAATTTTGACTTATTTCGCTAAGGAAACCATCATCCTTGTCCTTTATAATGGTACATTTAACCTATTTTGCAGAAAAATGCATTTTCAAAAATATAGATGGAAAAGCACAAAGGTGGTTGCAAAACAGGGTTATCTTTGTGGTCACAGGCATTGGCCCTTTGATTCAGTTTTTCTCAGTCTGGAGAAAGTTGAGGTGGTACTTTGGAGAAGGAAATTTCTCACCGCCAAGTGTTTTGGAAAGAAGTGTTTGAACGATTTCGACTGAGTTTATCTGCAGAAAGGCGTAGCCTGCCATGCATTTCGACAGCATCCTGCACAGGCAAGCCATCCGTCAACCGTCTGAACAGACTGGTTATACCATTGTAACAGAGTGTGTTTGTTTTGGCTGAGCTAGAAGACAACTGGCACTCTTCCCCTTTGTGGACTCAGCACATTCCATTAAGGAAGTTTGGTAACACTTAAACCATGCATGTGTAATGAATTATAGGGACCTTTATAAGGTATTATAATGCATTCGTAAAGTATTACAAACAGGGTTATATTTATAAAAAGGCATAACACATTAAAGCCATGTCTAGTATGCATTGTGGATGTTCTATGAAGCTCGTATCCTATAATGCATTATAAATACCTTCAGTACAAAGCATCCTTAATTCATATACTGACCATTCTAATATATTATGAATGTATCTACAGTGCATTATAGATGAGAGCTTCGTAGATCATTCATAATGCTTAATAAACATGGCTATAATATGCTTTTATATAAATAATTATAGCTGTGTTATACTAATTCATAATACTTTATAATGCATTCATAATACTTTATGAATGCATTATAATGCATTACGAAGATATCTATAATGCATTATGATGACTGCTTAAGTAAAGTGTTAACTGAAATTTCTCTCCTGCTCCTGAGAGACACACTGGTATTCTCAGCCTCCTGGCTCAGACGGAGATGCGGGGTTAGGACAGGGGGGGCTTACGTACTGTAAGAGATGAAGGGTGACCTGGTACCTGTTATGCAGAAACTATAGAAAGTCTTTGGCCAGAGACCAACTTGAGGAACATCAGCTTCAATTTTCGAGCGAAAAGACCTGGGTTAGAAACCCACGGCGACACCAGCAGATTCCAACTGTCCACAGTGCAGTGTCCTGACACACGGAGAACAAGCGGGTGCTGCCGGCTGTTTTATTGAGTCACCAGAATTCCGCCCACCACTTCCTGTCCGCCACAGATCAGTCCCGGCCGTGGGGCTCAGAGATAAAAGTGTATAGATATGACACAACCAGCCACTCACATGCCTCACTGATGACTGTTGTTGCTGCGCCTGACACTCTACACCCTATTGTGTGCAGATCTGCACAACAAAAAATCGCATTGATAGAGAATTATCATCCTATCAGTCCCTTGTTGCTAAATGTTTAGAACATTTGATGCAAATGTGTCGTAAGGATTGACCAGAGCTTTTGTTCTTCCACTAAAACGGTTTAGAGTATGTAGTTAACTATCTTGGCAATTTAGAAGTTCTATATGTGCCAATAAAAAAAATTTTAAACAAATTTTAATGTTATGTAGACCCTTTTCTCTGACTAATCAAATATGGCTTATAGTAAATAATCCGTAAATTCATGCTGCTTAGGCGTTTCACCAAGACCCTAAAGACCGAAAATAGCACCATGATAGCCTAGGACTGCACGCTAGTTTTTCCACCTCCGTCATCGCATGTAAACACGAGTTACACAAAGAAGGGATGCAGCCAACACGAGTGTCTGGTTTCACTTTGTCTGCCCGCAGTTTATTGCGTGAATCTATCTCTGCTGCCACCCGCCCAGTTCCACGACCTGTCATAACCCCACAAAGATATTTATTGAGTAAAAAACACAACATACAAATGTTGTTTGTGGCAGCCATCTGTTGCTTTAGACATTCATCTTTATACTCTAATGTTTTCTGAGTAATCCGTTAAGTATAAACAGTTTTGTGATGGATTATAAATTTTCATGGCTCTGATGAGCTACAGTGGGAGGGAAAGTGTGGTTAACAGGAAGAGTATAATAATTATTTGTTGAATATGTGGCTATCCTCTCATTAATGAACCCCTTTATCTGTAAAGCAAACAATGAAATACATGAGACATTGTTTCATTTTAAAGATATTTCACAGAATGGAATATTAATAATAATTCAGCTGAAGGATTCTTTCTCCCAGAATAACAGCATCTGTCGCACATTGGAGAACACTGTTTGCTTTTAACTTGTGGGAATGTCACATGATTGCTGCCATCTTTAATGTGTAGAATGGAACACTAGCTGAAGGTAGCATAGCAGTGAAAGCTAATGATAGACTCTGCATTGCAGGCTTGCCGTCTCGGGGGGGCAACTGTAGAAGTTTGGGGGGGAATAAAGAGCCCAGCCCCGTTGAAATAATTTTGCCAGGGGCTCGGGAATTATGTAGGGTGGGCCTGCTGTTTTGACATGGAGGAGCAGAACAGAAGACCTTGAGAAGTATAGCAAGGCGTGACGGAGGCCGACAGGAATATTTTGGCCTAATTATTACAGCATATTAAGCATGTTAAAATATTTTTTGCACTGTAAGCTCGACTCTGCATTGAAACGAAAGCCTACAGTCAGTCTCGCCACCAACAAGGAAAATGCTAATCTCGGGAGGCTGAATATGGGACATTGTGCGGGCCAACTAATGGGCTTGTTAATCTTTTGTGTTTTGCAGGGAAGAGTTTCACTCTGACAATCACCGTATTCACGAACCCCCCCCAAGTGGCTACTTACCACCGAGCCATAAAGGTCACCGTGGATGGGCCGCGCGAGCCCCGAAGTGAGTACCCATCCCAATTTGCCGATGAGCCGGCGCAGCGTAGGTTTCGGAGAAGCCTAGCGGCATGTCCGCCGTATTTCGGCCTTAGTGGCGAGTTAACCCGGGCGGTGGGACGGAGCGAGTGGCCCGTGGCGGGGGGGTGGCGCAGCGCTAACAAACGTCTGTGTCATCGGGCCGCACAAAGCCCTCTGTTATGTCGCTGCCACACGCCAAACACCCGCCTGCGTCATTCCACTTACTGCTTTGCGCTTCTGCTTTTCTCTCGCCTTACAAAAATGTTTACCTTCTTGGCTCGCTATCACGTCTGCAGCACGTGCCGGGCTGGCTCTGACCCGCCCGCGCAGAGACCCCTGGCTGCCGCGCATCTCATTACCGCCTTCGCGGACGCGATTAATATTCATCGTCGTCCAGCGAGTCACTGTCGCAAGGACGCTGACACGGCATGGCCTCCTTTGACTCGGCTATTTCGATTAGCGTGTTGCTATTGTATTAAAGATCATTTCTGAGAAATGCCCAATCACTGAACTTAAACGTCAACAAATAAACACAAATAGCCAAATGGACTTATCGACAGGAACAACACCTCCCCCGATCTTCGTTATTAAATGGCCCACATTAGTTTTGCATTTAAATTTAAAATGAATTCTCAAATTCATTCATTGCTTGGCCCCAAAAAATGCTCTTGCAATGCAACTGAGGAATAATGGGGGCACGACCGGGGTCTGCAGGGCTGGCTTCCATTTTTGGGGGATAACTGTGGGATCCTGATAGAGGTCAGTGGTCTGTGGTTGATTCTGCAAGCGCATATAAACATTATTGGACGCCTCAGCCCATACCGCTGAAGTGGGGTCATGTCGCTCCTGCATTGGGGTTACTGCAGGACTGGAGCGATTCCGGAAAACCTGGACCATGTGTCTTATCGATCAGCTGTCATAACTGCTGTGACTTTTTAGGTTTCTTTATTGTAATTAGTATTAATTGTTACCAAATAGAGTACGAGGAACCGCAATACCTCATCCTAAAGAGGAGGATAATATGCATATTTTGTAAATTATTTGAACTCTTATGAAGCATTAGATTATATGGGAATTTTAATTGATGATAAATCACTTGTTAATTGACATTTATACTGTTTTATTAGATGCATGACATTTTACACAGACATACTTGTATTTATATAGTACATAGCTTTTTTAGTTTGTTGTGCTAAGAAGTTCTTTCTTAGTGTACAAAAATCTGTAGTGAAAGTCTAGAAATATTGATAAAAATTCTGCTTTACAAAAGACAAAAAAAGAACCTTTTGAGCTCTGCAGAGGATTAACTGAATCTGAGCTGGTGAGCCACAAGAAGAAGAACGTTTTAAAGATATCGTTTGCAGATGCCGTGGTCCAGGCTGCCCATGGTTCAGGCCGCCGTGGTCCAGGCTGCCCATGGTTCAGGCCGCCGCGGTTCAGGCCGCCGTGTGTACCGCCAGCCTGGCCGCGGTACTGCTGGTGTGAGGCGACTCTCGACTCTCGCATGGGCTTACACTGGGACGCAGCAGCAACATGCACACAGATCAGGAATGAAAGGCTTTTGTGCGACTGAAAAAAACAATAAAAGACTACAGACAAACCATAAAACTATGGGGGAAGGTTTATATTTTGAGCTCCATTGTTCAATGCGAAGCAAGTTTATGGCAGATTCCCCCTGAGAGCTTGTTTCAATATTGTTTTCATTTAGGAGCAACTTTTACTATATGTTTGGTGCATCTCACAAAAGATGAAACAAACGCTAGACACATCACTGAAGGCTGTAGAAATGGAAACAATGGCCCTTTATTTCAGATAACTTGTTTTTAACTTGTCATGATGTCTGGCTGTATTCTTTTTTCCATTTTGTGCCTCCTAGACGAGCATTCAGACCTCCATGTGTCTCTGGAAGTATCGCATGTGTCGAGGGTAGCTTTTTGCCCAGTGTATTCCGGTTTCCTCCGGAATCCTAGATTATATATGAATTGAGGGTAGGTCTTTGCTAGACTTCTCGTTTTCCCTGTGGTCCCAATTTCTAGCTTGTTTGGGTGTTCTCTGTTTACCTGGATTAAATGCCAGTCAAGGGTAGCTGGCTGATGCACCTCCCTCATTCCTACTGTCGTCTCCGTTCCCACTGCATCCAGGTGTCATCTGAGTTGAATGGCTTTGGATTGTTTCAGACAACATCCAGCAGAAATTGGATAGAAACTTTGCTTTGCATAATGTGGACAAATGCTGAAATATGGTACAAAAAAACTGTTGAAACTAGATACACGGCAGTGACAGATGAGTCAGACAAGGGGCCAGAAACAAATTCTGCACTGTCTGTCATGACTGCAAAGACTGAAGGCGTTGGAATTGCTCAAAAGCATTGGATTGGATGCATTACATGAATTATATGAATCACACATATCATTAGTAAAGTGCATTCAGAATGAGGATCTCAGGAACATAGCTGAGAGTGGCTGGCATTCTATGAATGCAGTTGAGGGTGTTGGGTAATATGGTTTCTGGGGGTGTGGAATTGGGGTTTTCTTGATTATTGTTAGGTGATAAGCTCCTTTCATTATAGGGCCAGGAAGGAGAACATCAAAGCAAGCCGACTTCACACTGTGATATCTAGGCATCTTCTGTGGTTAATAATGTTCAGTGCAAGTGGGAAAGCATAATGGGAAAAAAAATGCATTATGATGCCAAAGTGAGTTTCTTTTACTATGCAGAAATGGTCCAGGAAGTATAAAAGAACTGATAGCCTTTGTCAGCTACAATCACAAACAAAGTCAATCCCAAGTCAAGGCGTCGTAGGGCAATGGGGGGGGAAGTCATACATGATATGATTACAAGGAAATCAGTGAGGCTTATATGAATCCATCATTCAATCAGATGGAGGATAGATAAATGGAGCTGTATGTTTTTTCATAGGGACCCAAGATTAAACTTGTATCCCAAGCATACTGTAAAATAATGGATTGCTCTATAAAGCCTCTTTGATCCACACACTTCTGGTTGCGACGAAATGCTCAGGAAAAAGTTCAAGCGATTGGGAGAAGATCTTTAAGAGGGAACCAATAGAAACTGACTACTGGGGTCGTGTATTTCGCATACAGTCAACCCTTCTGGCTAGGGGCCCCCCGATCTAGAAAAGCCGTCTAAAATTTTTGCTCCCCTTGGCGAGCGAAGCGAGCCCGTGAGCTGAGCGAAGTGAAGCGAAAAGATACGAAAAATGCAAGATACAAAGATTAGTGCAAGATCACCGTGAGATATCACACGAGAGGCTGCCATAAACACAGTGGCTGTCCGCCAAACCTGCACCTTACATATATTTCACGCATTTATAAGTTCACCTGCTGGCCTTCGCATGTCGTCTGCAACTTTTGCAAGACTCCCAGAAAATTCCCATTTAACTTCATACGCCAACCCCACGATATATTGAAGCCATGATAGGGAGCGCGGCAATGCAGAAGCATCGACTGTAATTTTTTTTTGCTAGGAAGTTATGTGCAACTACATTTTGTTCCACTTGGAGACACTTCAGTGGAGCTTCTGAAGAGCTGGACAGAAACTCGTTACAATAATCTGCTAGGATCTAGAGGTTATGGATATACAAAGCAGGTCCTTCACACCATGTAGAGATGGAATCCTGGGCCGTCACGCTACGTTCCGCAGCCGAAAGTAAGACGAGCGAGATACTTTTCAAATGTTTCCGTCAAACATTGAGATCCCGATCGACAGTGACATTGAGAACCTTCATAGCAGTGTTGGCATTTACATTTGCTTTCAGATCCAAGAATGTATCTCTAAGTCACTTGGGAACCACTTACACACATCTGTTATCAGCAAAAGGAAACTGTGTGTCATACAACTACAATGATCCTGGAGACAGACTTACAGCTTAGAGTATTCTAAGAATTTACATGAGAGATAAATAGAGTTTTGTGTCATAGGCGTGGTAGTCAATAGTATATCTGCCTCAGTGTATGGCATTTATAATGAGCAGAGTAGCAGTCAGGCTCAGATGCTAAGCGTCTCTGCCTGTGCCGCTTTGAGCCTTGGAAGAACAGTCACATGTCCATGGGCACTTGAGCAGGGCCCTTAACCCCCAGTTCCAGGTGTGCTACATGTTAGCTAACCCTGTGCTGTGACCTGCAAGCTATGGAGAGCAAGATAGTGTAGGTGAGGAAAAGCGTTCCAGTGTACCCATACTTGTGCCAATAGCCAACACAAACAGACACATCTGGAAGCTTGGGGGTCAGAGACGCTGCCCAAGGTGGTGGATTATATGACCTTCTCATATCTCAGAAAGTCTCGGGGCTGTGAGATGAGCCTGAGGTTTAGCATGGAGCTACCCCAGCTTATTTTGAAGGGGTACATTTAAAGTTTAAAAAAGGGTCGGGAAAATAAAAATGTAAAAAAACAACTTTACAGTGTCCTTCAATGCCAACTGGTCTGGCAAGCAGCTGTTCCCAGATGCTTTTCGTTCATAAAAATATTTTTGTCGTCCCCCTCCCCCTCCGCGCCACTCACCCCACCCACTTTCTTTGGCACCGGTATCAACACTATCACATCGCAAACAACTTCTCCCCCCTCTCCATAAACACATCTGGCCCTGGGAGCCGAGGGGCCTTTGTATCAGCACACGATCGCCGTTTACGGCCGGCTAGAGCGGTGCCCCGTGGCACTGCCGACGCGTTCCGCCTTTGATGTGCCCCTCGCTTCATGTCACCCTCCGTCTGCTTTTTTCAAAAAAGAAAAAAAGGAACCTTTTCAAAGAAGTTCTAGCTAAAGGCTTCTAAACAATGGCAGACAGACCAGGGTGGATATTTGATGTCTCTTTTTTTGTGGTTTTGTGACAGTAAAAATTATGATGCTGCAGTAATTGAGCTATTTAAAACATATGTCATGTTAAATCACTTTATTAATTTTATCTAAATCATCTTTAGCTCCTGAACGTGTGGCATACCCGTGATTAATGTGTCTTATATTAAATCCTGATTGACACTGCCATGTTTGACAGGCGGAAGAATATGCACCAGCAAGGAAGATACATTTTTCAGTCAAACACACCTATAGTATTTCAGATATTCTGGATATTCTGCATGTCGGGTGTGAAAAGGGATCCTCAAGTTCTGTTTGTCCTTTGCAGCTTCTGTGATCATATTTGTAATTTAAACAATGTAGAAAGTGTGATTCTGATGACTTAGTTACACTTTTGAAAAGCCAATCTGATTTCTATTGGTTGTGATCTTTGATTGGATGTGATTCAAAGGCCTTTCTGCTGGTTGATTGAGGTCCTGTTTTTATTGCATGCTCAGGAATTATGGGATATTGCTGACGAGTTCTGTGAGTGTTGGTTGTGGCATCAGGGCATGAGGAGCTGCTGACACAGTTTACGTAGTCAGCTCTGATTGGCGCTAGGCTTGGCACCATGCAGAATGTTCCCTTGGATGGGTAGCAGTGGCTGTGAATCTCAGGCCGTTCAGAACCACGCATCTGGCAGAGAAACTTTGAACAGGACCTACTACTGATCGGCTTGAAGCATGAAAATAGGCTTCTTCCTTCGTCTCATCAGCCATTATCCAAAAGTGTCTCTTTTTTAAAAAAAAAAAAAACATTGCGTGAAACCGTTTTCTAGTCAGAAAAGAGACTTCAGCTCATCCTGCAGCATGTGTGTGTGTGAGGCAAGTAGACAAACAGGAAATGACACACATGGATGCATCTGTGTTGTGCAACTCTGTGTGAGTGCAATGCAGGGCTGCTACTGCCTGTTTACACATTCCTTTACCCGGAACCCTGTCCCATCCACGTCCGCATTGTCTTGTGGCTGTAGCAAACGTGTGTGTGTGTGTGTGTGTGTGTGTGTGTGTGTGTGTGTGTATAAAAAGACATTCCAAATCCAGAGTGAATAAAACACAGTAATACACTCATGCAGACAAGGTGATGTTTTTGGTTTGTAAATTATATTGTAAATTACTTTGTAAAACACATAGACTGAAGCACAGTGTAGTGCAGATAGGAAATACCTGAATACCTTCATTTTGTTACCTGGTCTATGTTTGGCAGAACTGGACATGGGCTCCCTTATTTCTGGCCCACTTTAGAACCGCTGTCCCACAGTGTTTTTGTCTCAGAAGGCCTTTGTATACAAATTCCTCCTTTCTGGTAATTAAGGCTCAGTCGTATGTTAAATAAGTACCAATATTTAGGTGGTTTATAGTACCCAATGGAGGGCAAGACATGCATTCACTCGAACGGCATCAATGGAGACAAGTCTGTGACTTTTCTTGCTATTGAATAGATCAGCTGAAACATGCTTTCCTGGAGTAAAGTTACCTGTAAGAAATGTGGTGGAAGGTGCATGAACAGTCGGGAGGCTCCGTGTTTAGGGAAATGAAGTTTCACACTTAAAACTTTTGCCGCTCCTCAGACTATACAATGGCGTGTTCACAGGACGGGAAATACCACAGGTTCTCTTACTTTTCAGGATTTATTTTCTATGAACTTCTGACACACTTAGTACGGGTGGAACAACCATCATTTTCCTGAACAGGAAATCCATTACCAATTTGTTTATGTACTTTACATAGCCTGTTGGACACCGTATGAATCCTTGAGGACCATAAGCAAATCCTTCCACTCGTTCGCAGAGAGAGAGAACGGGGACACGATGCGTTTTTGTTCAGCGGGACAGACTTGCTTCTGTGCGGTCGGAAACAGCTCTCTGAAAGGGTAAATATACACGTGTTCTGGATCCACGCACCATTATCCAGGCTTACTAAGAGAGTGGCTAGACATGCATGAGCTGCAGGTCTTCATGGAGCGTGCTCTTTGGGACGAGCTGTTTGGCCACAGTTTCCAGAAGTGCTCGGGATTTGGTCTGGAAGCCCCCAGGAAACATCTCAACTTGCCGCTGTGGTCTCAGTGTCTTCTGCTTCTTGAGACTGAACTATCACAAACTTGAACTGAATTCAGATACCAGGGTAGATTTAATGTAGCAGTTTCTACACACATTCTGGAAGGAAGCTATCTGACAAGGAGCGGGAGTGGTAGAGGAGCAAATGCACGCAGCTCCGCGGGTAGTTTGTTCCCAGAATGCACAGGTCTTGGCGGCTGCTGCGGTGAGCATGCGACTGAATCCTGCTCTGTGGTGTTCACGGGGCACCTAAGCAGATGACAGCTCTGGGCTTATTCTGCGGTACGCCGCTGCCCCAAAAAAAAAGAGGAAGAAAAGGCTTTGAGGGCGTGTCTTATAATTGTGCCATTAGCCCGTGAGGTTGGATTTTGCGAATGCTTAATGTCGGTTATTAGAAGTAGTTTGGACTAATAAGGTGGTGTTGGTTTGAGCATCGTATAGTTACAACCTGTTGTCTTGTTATGTCTGCTTTGTCTGAAAGTTGTAAATATCAGACAGCTCTCTGCGTTTCAGCGAAGTAAAGCCTTAACTGATTCTTTCCAGGTTTAAGGAACCACAAACAATAGATGTTGATCATAGAACCACAGTACAACATATTGTGCATTCTGTTTTAGTAGCATCATTGCTATACTCTTGGCATCACAACAGTAAGATTCTAGATTTTGATTTTAGTCAATACGATTACACTCCCTAGTGTTCTGTAGTGATCCTTGGTTTGTTCTTCAGTAAATAAAAAGAATATAGCGTAAGAGAGCGGTACTGTTTTTACAGCAGCTTGTTTTGAGTAATGTTGTGTTTGATTGTATTTGCTGAAGCATACCTCAGTAATAGACAGGATGTATAAGATATTACTGAAATTTGACGGGAATGAAGGCTGCTCATTACTAAATGATTATTTTAAGACCTCTGCAGCAACCTGTAGGTGGCCAGCGCTGACAGAATGGCTGTTTTCCCAACTCGATACACAAAAATAAAACAGATGGAGCCCAGCTACCTATTTAAAGCTCTAATTTCGGCGAGAATAGGAAGCATACGACCTGCGGAGTCGACACTCCGGCCTCCGCGCCCCTTGTCCGTGAGCCAATAAGCGAATGCCAAAAATGACGGCCTCCGGAGCGTGAAGCAGAGAGAAGAAAATTGCCTTGTTTAGCCAGCACAATTGAAAAACTAAGGACATTTATAAATCATTTATTTCCATTATAAAACTTCTTGAAAGAACGGCATGCTAGTCCCCACAATGCAATGCATACTTGGACCACACACACACACACGTGCCACAGGGAATTTAGAGACACCAACTGAATTAACTACATGTTTTCAGACTGCGTGAGAAAAGTACCACAACACACACAATCTCCACACAAAGCAAAAGCGTGATTCAAACCCTGATCCATAGATGTATGAGCCAATAGTGCACCCACGCTGAGCCAATTAGGACATGTACATGATTTAATGAATTATTAAAACCTGTTCGAGGTAATAAAAAGTGACACTATTCTGACAGTCCAGTTTGTCTAAGGAATGTGAGCTGGGTGTGTAAACTGTCTAAAAGAGCCGGAAAGCACCTCTTAAGGCTGCTGGCAGGAACTAATTAGTGTATTTTCGACTTCAAAAAGGCCTAAACAGCATGAGAGATACAGGTATAAACAGGCTCTGTTCGGAGCTACTTTGGAGTTCATGCATTATTTGGGAGTTGTTTTGGAAACGTACACCAGCAAGATATGCCGTGACGGAAAAGGGGTAAATAAATGAGCCCGGCAGACACGACGAGCGCGTGGAGAGTAGATTAGCGCTGGGAATGGAGACAGGATGCTTTCCCCAAAATCGAGGCAGCTTACGGACGTTTGAAGTAGCTGCGGGGTCGCCGTCCCTCTATATGGCCTCTGCAACTTCTCCAGCTTGATTTATCGGCAGCCTCCCTAATCCGAAAAAGCCAACCATTGAGTTCTCTGTCACCGTAGTCCATGGCCATCGGAGACAGCAGCGTCAGTGGTTTGTGCATCTGCAGGCGTTGATTGGATAATACGCGACATGTGCTTATTTAGCTGGAAGCAATGATTTTGTGAAACGAAGAGTCAGAGAAGCTGATTTATTTGACGTTTTCCTTTCCCATTTTCCCCATGGAGGGATTCAGACGGGCGACACTGTCAGACAATCCTGCAAAGCCGGGCTCTGTAAGAACCCAGTACATCTTCACAAGTTCGGACAAGTCCTGACAGGGAGAATGTGTTCGGGGGAAATAAAAGCTTCTCCGGTGCATGCTAAATCTCCTCTCAGTTCCTCTTCTGCTCTTCCCCAGAGTGAGCTGAATTTAATGTTTTGTTTTAAATTCCTAAGATGTAGAAAGAAATTTATTGTTGTAGTTGGCAAGAACAAATCTGGCTATTTACAGCGACCAAGAGCAGTTTTGTTGGAATAAATGAAGCCATAGAGCCTGATAGTGTGTGTCCTGTACCAGTAGAGTTGGTTAAACGTTCCCCAATTACGGGCTTAGCTGGCTTGCCAGAACCTTTCCTTGTTGTTTTGGCACAAAATCCAGCATCTAATGCCGGCCTGTGACCATCGTACACGCTAAATTTCAAGTACGATTCCATGGTACTGATAGTAAATTTCTCTTTTCAAACAAAATGATAGCACCAATTCAGATATGTATTTATATTATGAACTTCACTGCAGTTTTCTAAAGAACAAGCACTGGATTA
>JAODJW010000039.1:15058909-15087925 GCA_026777045.1 Hyperopisus bebe | reverse complement strand
GGTTATGAACCAGTACGTGAAACAGTTCATTGTTTTATTCTTCGGCATGGAGGTTGTGGTCTCCTTTTTTTTTCATTATGAAATATAGATGGATGTACTTTGTTCTGTCTCCTTCCACGTTCTTCACTGACTGCCTAACAGTATGAAGATGCAGGCACCCTCACAGCTAGAATGTATCATATTGCTTTATTACCATAATGTGTAGTGAACGTCTCTATTGTATAAGGTTATAAAATGAAACATCATTGTTAGCTCCTGGAGGAGGCCGTTGAAGTAGAGTAGCGAGCTGTAGAGGAGCCTCACACTGAAGGACGCTTACTTTAGCTTAGCGCTTAGCCTTCATGAGCAGCGTGGGCTCGCTAATGTGTTGATGTGTCATCTCTGCGCTCTGCACTCCTGCCCCGGGATGATGCTCCTTCGTATGTACTGCCCTCTCCCCTTTCCCATGATGTGTCGTTTAAATTCCCTTCACGTAGCTGCTGGTTATTTAATAGCTATCGCAGAAAATATCTCGCTAATAAAATCGCTATACATATGCACCATCGGTTATTGATGACGAGATTAACACATTAAGCGGTAAAGTACATTTAGTTATAGCTGTAGTCACCTTGTAACGTCTCATTTTCCATGCTAAAACATTTCCGGGTGCCATCTACAGCTGGCTTATATGTGATTCTGTTTCTATTACTCACAGTGACTGCAGTGAAAAAATTAAACAAATGCTGATGATTTAGTCGCTTTTACATAGTGATGTGCGTTAACAAGGAAGAAAAACTTAAGGGGAAAAAACCAGGAAGACTTTTTAAAGAAAGACATTGTGTTCCCTGGGACAATCTGACAGTCTAATTTCCTACTACTCCCCCGCCCGCCCCCCCCCCCCCCCCCCCCCCGACTGCTGCAGTTTGAAAGCCTACTCCCGTAAAAAAAAAAAAAAAAAAACGTGTTTCTGCGTATAGACCTGCATGCAAAAAGAAAAATCTTTGTAACAGCTTAAAGCACGTGAGGCTGAAGGACAGCGCTGTAGATGGCGGCTAGCGGAGCACCACAGCCTGAATTTACTGCCCACCTGGGGCGCTGACATCTCCGTACGCAGTGTTCAGGTATTTATATGCGCTTTAACGTCGGTAAGTTAGAGCATAACGGCCGCACAGGGTGATTTAGTCGATTTTCATGAATGAGCTTCGTTTATGAAATAAGCCTGACATACTTTTAGCATAACAGGGTGAAATCAATTTGTCATTAGTTTCTGGGCGCCGTGTTATAAATGCGTCTGATGTACATAAAGGTTTCCTTGAGTTTGTGGATCATAAGAAATGGCCTCTTTGTGAAACTGATCCGAATCCATCACACTCTGAGCTGTCTGAGGTGACGTCTCAGAAATGTGGACATCTTAGAACCCATGATTAAAGTCTTGCTGTATTTACATCTGACAGAAACCTACATCCTGGACGTATTGATGGAAACTCCAGACTACTGTGTACTAATGAAGGCTCAGAAATTGTATTTGAAAACACAGCAATAAAATTTAAGGAGCCCAGATTACCTCTTATCAAACCAACTCAAGCTCTATGCGCATATTGGAATATTCGATCAAAACTTTGGACTGACAGTCAGGACTTACAAGTCCTTAATCTCAGTGCTCTTTGCTTCACGTTGGCGGCCGCTTCCTGGCAGATCATCAAACGTATTAGTAACAACCATCTTCAGTAATCCCCCGCACATTCTACAGATTAGCTTCGTTTAGCGTCAAGCGTCGCTCAGACCTAGAGCGGACGTCTAGGTTAAAACGGCGACTCTCCTCTTATAAAGCGCTAGCCGCTCTGTTTCAGTCTTGAACCCAGTCAGGTTCTGCAGGAATGGAGGTAACTCAGTGTTGCCGTGCCAACTGGACACCAGCCAGCATCAGCAGGAGTCTTTCTCTGGTGTTTGATATTTACTTTACTGCCATTCAGAAGAGCCGGCCCAGGCGAGACAGACAGACTCATTTTGTCGAGGGAAAGAGTGAAAAAAAGAAAGTCCTAGCCGTGCCTAGACCCTTTTTTCCCCTGTATTCTTCCACTGTGTTGACACAAAAGCTTTACCCCGAAAGGCTGCATGCACCTGTGAGCCTTTATTGCATTATTAAAGGTCTGTGCGAGGCAGCACTCGCATTGTGACGCGCCGGGCCGCGTTTTCGCAGAGCAGCCGGGGACGGGGCCTGGCTGCAGGGGACGTGGACATCGCGTGACAAGCTCTGTTTACGGCAACTCCAACACTTTTCTAAAGCGGGGGGGGAAAATGTTGCTTTATTATGTGTGTGTGAGTAGGATGCCGTATACCTGTTGTGACGCACACGCTGGCGCCCCCTACGGAGCGTTACTTGCACTGCTGTTAGTCGCTCGCAGAAGAGCCAGTGTCACTAGTATGTCATTAACAGGAAGTTACATGTGCCGGGCCTTATATTACGGCTACCAGTTTTTTTGTATGGGAGCCAGATCTGTTCACAGGAGGTATGTACAGTTTGGCTCTAGCATGTCACTGAAGTGAAAGTATTGGCAGAGCAATATCTATGTTTAAAAGGCAACGTTTACCATCAGGTCGCCAAAGCATCAGGGCAGCATCTGAGAAAATGAAGCTTCTGCATGTGTACTGGGCCTCAAAGGGCCACAGGGTACTTCTGACCCACTGTGCTGTTCCACGAGCACATGTTTGATATTCAGAGAGTAATGCTGTGGATGCAATGACTGCGGCATTACAGTGATGCATTGTGGGTGCTTTCTCCTTGGTGTTGCTGTAACAATTAAGGGAGCTCAACTGAAACGCTGCTGTAATGATATGGGACTATGGGAGCTCATTCTTCGTGTAACTGTAACTGGAGTCTGGCATCTCTGTCCTGTGCTGTGTCGACTCCTGGTGACGATTTGGACAGCATATCTGCTGAATGTCTATAGTCTGGTATTGTAAGCTTCCCAGTTTCATGTTATTATTCGTTATTCATCAGCGTAGTAATTTTTAGCATTACTGTCAGAGATAATGGAAATTGATGCTTACGTTACTGTAATGCTGGATAGGCGCTAATGCTCAGTATCACTCACACTGGTTGGTGTAGTGATCGATGATGCCAGCTAATTCTTAGCGTTACTCTAATGGTGGATTACAGGAGCTAATTCTTGGCAGTACTGTCAAGTCATGTGGGGCTTCACTGCCACGCCAACTGTATACAGTATCATAGCAAATAGTGGCATGGAATAGCCTTCTCCAGAACCATTATGCCTTAGTTGTTTTTCACATTACACTTAGCATTCCTGTATGATGGACCCCATGACTAAATGTCACCATGGGCCCCCTAAACATATAAAATACATATAATTTTGCATATTCAATGGTCCCTGGACAGTGCTTGGCCCCCTAAATCTGTTGGGGTATTGATGTCCCTACTGCATCCCTGATCGCTCTTTGTTAGGGTTACTATTGGTCATTTTTAGTGCTACCGTAACTATAGGTACCGGCAGCTGATTCTTAGCTGTGCTGCAGTGGATAGCGGCAGGTGATTAGCGTGACCTATTGAGAGCATTGATCTTAGCGTTATGGTTACAGCGGGCTGTGGCACGGCGCTCGCGGCTTCACTGTAATGGCTGGGTCTTTGTGCTCTGGCAGGACACAGACAGAAGCTGGAGGACCCTCCAAAGCCCGGCTTGTTCGCGGACCGTCTGAGTGAGCTGGAGCGCATCCGTCAGACCACCATGAGGGTTACCGTGCCAACGCAAAGTCCCCGCCCGTCACTGAACGCAGGGCCAAACTCCTTCAATCAACAGGGACAAACCCAGATCACTGGTGAGGGCAACGTTAGGAGAAATAAAGCATCTTCATTAACCCCAGATGAACCATGTATACTAAAATATGCTGAGCCTCTTTACAGTGTAGCAATTTATTACCTCCTTATGCTATGACGTCAGCCATCTGTGGCATTTTGTTTATTAAAAAATTGGTTTTGTCAGGGGTACAGGGCACTAGCGAAGTTACAGTCAACCAAGAGTAGATGCACTAATGACATTGAGTCACAGTGATTTCTCTGGTATCTCTCTCTCAATGTGGCTTATAAAATATGATTATTCATTATTATTAATTATGATCAAAAAACCTGTCCACCTCAAACAAAGACAAATTCAGGTTTCTTTGGTGTTCAGAATGGTTCTGTGGCCTTGTCTTTCCTCTCCAGTTACTGTTCAATTGATACCTATTAGTACGTACAGGTATGTAGGATTCCTGTATTGAATCTCCAGCTTACCTTCTTGTGGAGTGTGATCGGTGAGCATTAGTGAGTCAAAATACACTGTAAGAGTTACTTGTGCACAAAGGGGTGGATTGTAATGTGCGACACGGGGTCCAGCGTAACGCTATGTGACTTGTGAGTTCTGCTCGTTTTGGCATGGTGTGTGCATGCGGTCAAGAGATTCCACGGTCCTCCAGGCCTCTTTCCATGAAATGCAAGGTGCTTTTGTGACACTGCAGTGTGGGTGATCAGCAAACTCTAGCATTCCATTAAACCTTGCTTGATCCTTTAGTTTATGTGTCAACCAGAGAAACAAACCTGCAAAAATGAGACTATTAGTAATTCTAGCGGTATTCTACGTGTCTTTGTTTACAACCACGCTGTTATGGAAACAGGGTTCACCAGCTCAGCTTGGTAATTGCCCAGAAACTCCATTTCCTTCCTGGTTTGACTCCGAGTATTACGAGGGAGACGCTGATTTCAGCAGGGAGATCAAACATAAGATCAATCCAGGGCATATGCTCACTGCTCATTAAGCTACATCGTCTGTTACCGTAATCGAGTTTCGAGTGTCCTGCTGGCTGAGACTCCCAGTGTGCTAAAGATGATGATGATGTGGAAGAAAGGATGAATGCATGAGGACTAATACCTGGATGAATGAGGTCATGGATGAGGACTGCAAATGGATGATGACACTGGTGACTAATGGCTGAAAAAATGAAGCAGGATAAACATAAGAATTGTTTGGCGATGATGATGCTTTTTCCTCATAATGTTTGCCGGGACGACGTAATCAGTGAACTCACAGTGTTAACCTCCCCCCACCAGATCCGCGCCAGTCTCAGTCGTCCCCTCCCTGGTCCTATGAGCAGCCCTACACGCCATACCTGAGCCAAATGACGTCTCCGTCCATTCACTCCACCACGCCTCTGTCCTGCTCCCGTGCCACAGGGCTGCCCGCCATCAGCGATGTGCCCAGACGGCTCTCAGGTAACCCCTGTGTGCAGGTGCGCCAGCGCCCCTCCCTCTCACACGCCTGGGGGAGGGATGATGGAAAGATAAAGCCACACAGACATGACGGGCTTGTTTGACGGCAGGGCGATCGAGGAGGACAGCCTCCAGATATTAGATTTGTGTATAGAATTTGTTTGCCTTTGCCGGTAGGGCTTATTCATGAAGGGACCTATTTTTTTGCATTACTATAGTGATGGGTAGCTATTATCTCTGGTAATGTTACTCAGTCATACTCATTACTATAGTGATAATGGAAGGTAGCTTAAGTGTTAATGTAATGATGGGTAAATGCCGCTATTTCTTTGCATTACTCATCCTTAGTGTTAGTGTGGAAGAGCTGATGGCAGCTGATTTTTAGCGTTACTGTAATGATAAGAGTCATCTCATTCGTAATGCTGCCTCGTCCTGGAGGATGAATTATCACCCCCGAAAATCTCTGCTTGTGTTATCCGACGGGCACCTTTACTAAAAAGTACCCATTCATATGTCTTAATTTAAACATTGTAATAGCATAACAAATAAAGAAAAGTCTCCGCCATGACATCACCCATAGATTTTATAGATGGGGGAAAAATATTTAAAAAAAGAAAGTCTGTGATGCTTTGGAGAAAAAAAACCACCAACATGTTTCCAAGCCTCAAGAGCTTCTCCAAAAGCGTATTTTTCTAACGGTGAAGAGAGATTATGTTTCCTTATTTCCTCCATTAAAACGTTTGATCTTTAGAGGAGTATGGGTAATAACAGGGGAGCAGGTAATAACAGGTCCTGCGCAGAGAGAAAAAAAAGCCCGTCTGCCTCTGTTTATAGTGGGATCTGTGCTCCTGAAGCAGCTGTTGAGGTAATTCCAGTGACCCTAATGCACTGCATCAAGAACGGCTGCACTGCAATTTGTATCTCTGTGCTGGGGTGCTGCTTTAAAATTTCAATTCAAATAAGTTTCACTTTTTTGCCACCTGTCTGTATTGCTGCCAGATCATTTTCTTTTTCCCTTTTTACCTTTTTTTTTGCCACACACCCTTACGTTTCTTCTTAAGCCCGGAGCAAATGTGAGAATTTAAATTACTCCTCAGCGTGACTTGTTATTGGCAGGTCTGAAGCCCGTCCAAACTGCCCTGTCGGATTTGATTAGTTTAGATTTTGTCCCGCTTTCATCTTGGGGATGTCAAGCTTTGTTCTTTTCTCAAAGAGCCACACACACCCATGGTCTTAACGTCCGTCCGTTTTGGTTGGAAGGCTCCGGTCCGTTATGCGAACCCCGTGTAACCGCTCAATTTTCACGTTTCCCGCCAGCAGTGGGGCCACCTTAACATGTGGCCTTTCCCAGCGTCATCGGGCGGAAATCTTTTTGACACACACTTATAAAAATATAGGGGCTGCTTTATGTGCAGACAGGCAGTGGGATATTGTGAAATAAGGTGACTTTTCTGCAGTGTTGTCTGGGATACAGTAAGATGATAGAATATAGTGAAGTAGCTGGATTTTCACCAGCACATCTGCAATGTTTATTAGCGTGGGGGGGGGGGGTGGGTGAACACCTCCCAGTTCACAGTGAGTGCTTAGCCTGTGTTAGCTCCTGGAACTATAAACAAATTATACATGCTTGTATAAGCTATAAGTGCTTATATATGTGTTCCCTGTAGTACCCATTATATTCAGTCTTTAACTGCACAGTACCTACAGTTGAAAGTGATAATAATAATAATAATAATAATAATAATAATAATAATAATAATAATAATGTCTGCCTTCCGCAGTGCTCCAAATTTTGGGATAAGACCCCTTGTCATACTGGTGATGACTTTGCTGAGGATAGTAACTATTTGCTGTTCTTTACTGCAGCTCAGTCTTGCATAAAACATCCTGTTATTATTATTATTTTAACGACAGATGTCTGATAACGTGAAAAGGGGCTAAATGATCTTGAGCGACCACACACACTGGGAGGGGGCAGCCGTGAGGCTCCGGGAGTGGCCCCCAGAGGGCCAGGGGCCGCGGCAGACGGGGCGACGGGGAGGACGCCTCACGATTTATGGAGGGAGGAAGCGTTTCCCTGCCCGCCGCAATGGTAGCCGCAGCCTATTAGCGGTTTTTAATTTTTTCGAAATCCCAGCAGAGGAGCCGAGAGATGAGATCTGCCCCCCTCCCCGGCTAATCGGAGACACGCCGCCACATCTGAGGATGCCCCAGCTCATTATGCCGCTTTCCCCCCAAAGTGCTTCCATATGGCCGACTCCTGATTCATCCCGACTGGGCGCTTTTTTTCCGTTTCTGTAGAAATGCATCACACACGCATACAAACACACACACACACACACACACACACACGAGTGCACGCAGACGCGCAGGCAGCCGCGCAGACGGACTCACAGATGAGAAATGCAGCCTGATCTTTGTGCCACTTGTGTGTGGCTCTGGTGCCTGGAGTTTGTCCCAATGTAATATACAGTCCTTACAGAAAATAAGTCTGAAACTTAGCCTTGCGAGTATTAACTTTAAAGTGAAGTGTTATTGAATTAAAGTCAAGGGAGATAGCAAGGAAAAGGATGTTTATGGAAAGTGTGTAAATGTAAAAACATCTTTCTCAGGAATCATTGATTGTTAATGATGTAATAATGATGAAGATGTGATGCCGGTCTTTTTAAAATATCAGATGTGCGATTATCAATAATAATAAAAAAAAGAAATGCTCTGCTTAGTGGTTTAAGACCCTCTACGTTTCATTAATCTTCTTACATATTTAGTTTGTAAGTCTGTCAGTCATAAACCCATAACTTTTGGCCTAAAAATGTAATATCCTTTAACTGGATGTTCAGAGAAAATATATGTATTGTTGATAGAGCTTTGATATGATGGCACTGGGGAATATTTATTATTATTGTTATCATTATTAATAATAATTACTTGCAAACATATGTATTCTGCAATGATGGTGTAACATTGGCATGATAAAGTCTGTAATCTAACTCTGTTGCTCCTGTGTCTGGTTATTTTTTATGCTGTATGAGCTTTAGCAGCTTTTTTGGCCCTGTCTCTGTTCTCCGTGACCCCGTCCCTCTGACGCCATGGTAACGTCACCGTCTGTCTCTCTGCTACCCCAGGAGCCTCAGATCTGAGCCCATTCTCTGACCCGCGGCAGTTTGCTGGCCTCTCCTCCCTGACAGAGAGCCGCTTCTCCAGCCCCAGGATGCATTACCCTGCCACCTTCACCTACACGCCCACCCCAGTCACCTCGGGCATGTCCTTGGGTAGTGCCCATTACCACACCTACCTGCCGCCTCCTTATCCCGGATCTACCCAAAACCAAAGTGGACCGTTCCAGACCAGCAGTACCCCCTATCTCTACTATGGCGCCTCTTCTGGGTCGTACCAATTCTCCATGGTCCCAGGGGGAGATCGTTCACCTTCCCGGATGCTCCCACCTTGCACTAGCGCCTCCTCTGGCAGTTCCCTGATCAACCCCAACCTCAGCAGCCAGACGGATGGGGTGGATGCCGACGGCAGTCACAGCAGCTCCCCTACAGTACTGAACTCCAGTGGACGAATGGATGAGTCCGTCTGGAGGCCATATTGATGTTCCAGGACCACAGAGCTTGCAAGAACCACAGTCAGTACTGTACCAATATAACATGGTTTTCAAAGCACAAACTTTTATTAAGGAATCATCTTTTTTTAAAGGACCATTGTGAATATTTTTATATTTCAACATTAACTTTTTAATTGGGATGCTGTTGGGAAAACTCTGAGGAATTTCCCTTAAATATTTATTTATGTGACTGTGTTCCAGATGCAGGAACAGTGTCAGATGTAGGGGGCGCCCTTGAGCAGGAAAGGCTTTTTCATAAACAAGGATATCATGGTGACATTTTTATGTTCCTCCACGGAAGTAGTGTCAAATTGAGGGACATTTATTAATTAGCACGTTTATGGAAATGGAAAGATTCCCATTTTCTACTCACATTTAGCATGTACTTGAGGCTGTTTGCTGGGAAATACACACACATGTGTGTTGTGTGAAAATGTCACATCTGATTGTATGGGGAATTCAGTTCAAGTATTTCAGAATTTCCTATGACAATTTAATTTTTTTTACTGTTTTTTTTTTTTTTAAATAGTTAACTCTTGTTCAATCATGCTGGTACTCGATTGAAGTGTGTGTGTTTGTGTGTGTGTGCAGGTGAATGTGTGAGAGTTAGGGAAAGTCTTATTCAGTGGTATCAGAAAAAAAATTGGCAAACATTATTTTAACTTAAACAGTAAGTTGTAGCAGCAAAGGGATTCCGGTATTGATTTAAAAAGAGAGATAATATCATACAAAGTTATAAAATGGTTTAATGTATTCAATAGTTTAAAATTAATTTTAAAGCCTATGTAATTAAGTTAACCGTGTTTTTTTTATAAGTAATTTATATAATTAGTGCGATTTTCTATTTTGGAAACCCAAAGATTTTTTTAAATTGTTTCTTATGTTGCTTGTGTTAAGTTAACTGTGGAATGTCAAACATTCGCATGTGAGACACCGTGACAGCAGTTTCCAGAAAAAGCAAGCTGGGATTGACGTCTGTCACCTCATATTGCATTCAGTCCTGTCTCGTCAACAATGAGACTAAGAAACCTATGCAATGTACCTTATTACGCAGTAAAGTAATAACTACAAGCGGGTATTTACATTATAATTACACAAAAATCTGTCCTTTCCAGTGAACTCTAAGCTGTTTGCTGAGCGTATAAGTTCAGTATTTCCATTAGTTTGGTGGTAAGTCGAATAGGACAAAATATCATAGCCTTTATCACATGGTGCTTTAAAAAAAACTGTTAGAAGACTGTTTATGAATAAATTAAACCTACAACGCCTTTGTGTATAACATTATATGAAGTAAAGCACTTACATGAGAAACATTTACCAGGATAAAAATGACCAGGTGAAACAAACATTTGATTACCTTGCCCAGTTTTCATCTCACGGTTCCCAGAGTTATGTATATAAACAATCTTCCTGTGAAATGCAGACATAAGCAATAAAGGGACAATGGCAGTTTAAATGTGTTGGTCACTTGGGCATTTAAACTGCCATAAATGCTGGAGAGTAATATTCTACAATATTTTGAAAATTGTTGCTCCTGTTTGACACACAGCCATGCATTTCAGATTCTGACAAGCCAAAGACTGTCCTGGTATTGTTTTATTTCTCTTATTGATTTATTAGCAAGTACATTTTAATAAGAAATGGCAGTGACCAGAATTGTCTGTTGAGATCAGATCCTTCTCCTGTTGTAAACTGGCGGGGGGGGTGGGGGGTGGTGTTTGATTACTTTCATTTTTTATGGATATGGATAACAGGTACAGTGTGTTTTTTTCAGATTAATAATAAATGTGACTGATTAACAGTTGCAACCTTTGTAAAAAGAAAAACAAACTTTTTTTGACTATTTATATGAAGCATTTATATTTCAAAAATGTTGTATGTATTTATTTTCTCTGATGGCTAGAGAAGTCCAGCTTAAGAAATAATATATTTTTCATCAGTGTCAATTATGTCACTCAATCCCTTGCGTTAGTGATGATTAGCAATTATGATTAACTTAAGAGGAAGGAAAAGGCACTATATTAGCAATGTTGGTGGCAAAGTCGCTGCGTTCGGTTTATTGATACAATGAAATAGTACAATATTAAAGAAAGTTCTTTATTACACATTAGGGCTGCGGGCAGCAACCTGGGAAACCTTTGTTGTATTTTTTTGTAATGCTTGTACAGTAAAGTTCTCTTCTACTTTTGCTTCAAATCAGTTCCACATTCAGAAATTGAACATGCAGGAAGTGGCAACCCATATATTCTGTATAAAAGTAGGAGATGTAAAAGCAAATGGAGATCGGTGGCCACTCAAAGGCAGCCCGCTAGTCCGGAGTCCAGCCTCGGTGACATTAGATCTGTGTTTCCCAATCCGGTCCTCGGGGACCCACAGTCGGTCCACGTTTTTATTCTCTCAGAGCTCCCTGCCAGACAGCTGGGTTTTAGCTACCGGGAGCTGGGAGGGAGCAAAAACCTGGACTGTCTGCGGGTCCCCGAGGACCGGATTGGGAAACACTGCATTAGGAAAACCTTACTGACATGCCGGCTGTTTGCACCCCCTATAGTGCCTTGCCTAAAACGCCTGATGAATGTCGCACTGCCTCCTCCTTACCGTGTTGGTCAGGAACCAAAGTTTCAGCCTCACTAACTGCCCATTCTGGATCTCTCTAAACATCCACATATCAAATAAGGTACATTTCCAGCAGACGGAGTCGGAGATAATTTACTGTTGAATATGGGGTTCAGTTCTGGTGAAAACCGAACCATTTTACCCACTTAGTTCAAAGTAAATAAACTGCACAGTTTAGTGATGAAAGGAAGGCACACGGAGTAAACAACAGCTCCAGGAAAACAAACCCCAACCCCCCGATTGCAGGTTTACAAGGGAACAGAGCTGACCTGGTTCTCCTTCCTCCTTGGATGGATCCTGGGAAAAAACGCCCAAAATCCTTCAAACAAATAACTTGTCTTGGAGCAGAGAAACTTCATTCAATCAAATCACCACGAGAGTTTTCCTAAGCTTGTTTCCTAACAAATTACCCCCCTCTCCCCTTCTTGGTTATGGAAATGTTTGTCAGCATTTAAGTAACATAAAGTTAAATTATGTTTAAAATAAGCTTGAATTATTATTAAATTAGTTTTGAAGACAAAGGCCATGGCATGGCAATTTGACTGAATTTTTGCAGAAATTATATGCCACATGTGATGACTGTAATATGGGCAATCATATAAAGTTCAGAGCTGTAATAATGAAATATCAGTGTAGTCTTTACAGTCACAGATGGTTAATGCAAGGCCTGCTCCTTAAGATAAAAAGTAACATTTCATTTCTTGTTACTTTCCACGCTTTGGAGAAAGCATTCACACAGATTCTTACACTGCGTTTTTCCTCAGTTTCAGGTGTACCTTCTCCAAGGTGGTACAGTCACTGTTTCACTTTTACAATCTGTCGACAAGCCCAGTTATCAGTGTTCTGCAGGCGAAATAAAATAATTAAATTAAAAACAAGACAATTTATGCTTGACTAAAGGTACCAAAGATTTCCCATTTTTTGCCGGGACTGTGTGTTTGTAAGTGTTTTATGCTTTGCTGAGTTCAAGAGAAAATTTACGAGGGTACAAATGAGACCTGATAGGTAAACACATTAATTACGGTTTGGGATAACCTATCAAAGTCATTTAAGAAATATTTCTGAACACCTGATTTCTAAAATTCTTTATACTATGACATGCTTTTGTACCTTGATTGGATCAGATTTTGAGAAAATAAAACAAACTGAAACTCCCAAAAGGTATGCATTGGTAATCTACTACCATTATCCAGCATAAAAGATCATCTTATAGTTTACTGCAACTATAACAGCAGCCAAACATTGTTTACAAAATGTTTACAAACCACAAGCCTTTTTGATTTATATATAGGTAGATGTTTGTATGTTTGACAATACATATGCTTCATGCTTTTGAATTAATTGTTATTTTGGACTCTTCCATATTGTACAGAAGTTTTTGTATGTGTTTGGGTCCAGTTCGGTTTTATCCTAAAGCATAATGGATGCCAAATAACACCGTCTAAAAGGGCCAGTTTTATACAGGAAATGAGGGATAATTTCATGATTACATTTTGTTTCAAAATAAAAGTTGCTTTTGGCATGTTAGCACTATTGTATTATTTCCACTTATACTGTATGTTTACTGCCCTGGCCAAAAAAATCAGCATCCTGGAATATGCCTATGCCATTAGGAAAGAAAAAATCCATTGATGGGATAATCTGGCTGTTCAGTAGATTCAGGTACTCAGCTGACTTCACCTTATTGCTGCAAAATGTTGCAGAGCTGTAATAATGATCCAATCATTGGCTCTTAAGTACTTGCTGATTTAAGCTCAAATGGTAACTTTTTTTGGCCAAGCAGTGTATGATGGGTGTAAGGTAGGACCATCGATGGAGAGGATGCTACAGCAGACACACAGACACAGCAGTTTACGTATCCCTGTGGAGACGCCCCCTTAAGCATCATTATTATTGTTGATATCATTGTTGTTTTTTGGCATTTTTTCCTCGTCACAGTATCTTTATCATACCCTTGCCAGTTAATTTCCTCTAAATACAACAGAAAGAAAAACCATATTGTAAACACAAACACAAAAATCACAACTTAAGACGACATACAATATAAACTTTCATCATGTTTTTGGTGATAAACACGACAGTGTTATTACAAAATTTATTAAAATTAATTTAAAAAGCTCTTATCCAGCATTTAAAGATTTGTCCCCAATTTTCAACGTGGGATTTTTTTTTTATAATTATTAAAAGTTTTATTCCAGTACTATGTGATTATTAATGACACTTGATGTTGCAAAGAACAATCTAATCATCTTCCAATTAAAGTCCAAGGGTATATTTGTAATCTGGTTGTGATCTATGATGGCATCCGTTACTCTGCAATCACCCTTGACAGGAAGCCTCTCTTCCTTTTGCCAAAGGTGAGAACCTGGGATCTGAGAATCTGAGCTGATTTAACATTTTCAAGACCTAGCAGATACAACACAAACACACATACAGTATCTAGAACAGTTTAGGGCAAAGGACCTTCCTCAAGGTCTCAGCAGTGCTCTGCTGACCGTGGGGTTTAAACGAGCAACCTTCTGACTACGGGCACGGCGCTCCAGCCCCCTCAGCCACCCACCAGCCCCGCACATGACACCCAATGTGTTTCTGCGAAGCGCCGAAAATATCCCATAATGAATAGCTCGTAATTCGAGCTGGAGCTGAAGTTCCTTCAGCGCGGTTTAGGTAGCAGATAGAATGATTAAACACATGCACCTGTGACTCGTGACCCAGAGGTTGCTGGTCGGACCCTCAGGAAAAACAGCATTGCTGTGATCAGCAGGTAATTTCACCGCAGCTGCTCCAGGGAAATATCCACTTGCATGTATGGCTGAACAAGATGCAAGTCACTCTGAATGAGACGCTATATTATATTCTGTCATGTAAGAGGCTGGTGGCTCACATTGCACAATGCTCTGGCAAGGGTCCAACCTTTCAAAAGCTACAGCATAGAAAGGGGTTTATTCCTGGAAATTTAGTATTATTGTTGCAACTAAAATGCTTCCCTGTGTTTACACAGAGATACGTGGTGTACAAACAACTATCTGTATTTAAAGAAATGTTTGTATGGCGTTTATATATATACTCTGCTTATCCGTAACAGTAGAATGTTAGAAGGACATTTAAATTGTTTTAATTATATTCACCAGGGTAAAAGCCCAAACACCAAAGCCTTCTCCTGACATAAACCATTAGCTTTTTACAGCCAAATTTCCAGAATAATTCTTTCTGCAAAATGTCTCCTCTGCAGGTATATCTGACAGAGTCCTAAGGGTGAAAAGTACAAGAACATCGATCGAATTAGTATTTCCATCTCTAACCAAAGTGTTTCCCTGACCTCAATAGGGTCACCAATTACACACGTCAGTGTTTATGATGTCATCAGTCAGTGGCCAGGAACTGCACATCTCGAGGGCTTTGGTCATACCGGTTTCGCTTTGTTTGGTGACTGGGACAGCTGCACTCCCAGGTGAGGGGCCCTACCATCCAAATAATTAGTTCATTTTTCAAGATGGAGTAAAACGCCTGCGCCTCAGATCTTACTCCATGCACCGTTTTTTTGCATTTCTACCCGTGCTTTCCTGACCTGGTTCTGCAAACCATGACATCATTTTTTCCTAAGGTGGGGAAATATGTACCAGCTTCAGCAATGGATGTTCAGGGAGATATTGCGATGCATCGTATTAATTAACATTCCCCCGATCGTCACTCGCTGACATGTGTCCAAGGACAATCCTCTGGCTCGCTTTACTAACGAAGAAAAAAAAAACAGCGTCCTTTGTTTCTGAAGAACAGGTCTGAAAGCAGAGCCACCTGGCAGCAGGCGCGCAGGCCGAACGCCCCCCCGACTTACACAGCTCCCAGGCCCGATTTCCCCAGGCCTGATTTATGTCTCGGGTCAGGCGGTGGGGCCCTGATGAAATATGTGCTGCTGCTGGGAAGGACTTGGACAAACGAGGTGTGAAACTCGCGGGACCAAGCAGGCGGCGGCCCCGCAGTCACTAAACACTCGCGGCGTGTTGGCAGGTTGCAGCACTGCGGTCTGAAAGGACCCGACCCTGAGGGAGGGAGAGCGGGGGGGCCTGGCGCGTGGCGGCCAGGGATGTGCCCGAAGCAGAGTCCATGAGACGAAACGGCGCGCTCCCAGAGACACTGATCCGCTTTCCGAATATGAGGCTGGCTGCAGCTCAGGTGCCATTTGATTGGGAAGAGCGTAACACGTGGATACATTATCTACAGCTACGTTTATGGGGGTGTCCTGCTGACACACATTTCACTGTCATTAACCCCCCCCCCAATGCATTTCAAAACAGATTACAAGTTTTATCTATTTGCGGTTCTGCTCTTTAAGTAGAGTTAGACACTAAATTTACACACACAGGGAGACTGGAGAAATTATCCTTTTAAAGAAAGGGAATGACTTTCTTATTTCTCCCTGTGGATTGAAGATGCAGTCAAGACAGACGTTTTTCTTTTTATATATACCTTTCACGCATTCAAAAGAAACAAATACTTCCTGTCTAAGGTCTAAAGCGACTAAGCTGTAAACCTACACGATAAATCTAAGAAAATATTAGACAAGCACTACATAAAAAAGAAAACGCTACATAAGAATAACATAAGTAACCAAACTGTTACCTCTACGGGTGGCGTTTAACTGATCATGCAGACTTGTTTATCTTATAAATGGCTATGAGGATGGTGATATTTGAGATCTGCAACATGCCTCGGTATTTTGATGCCAGTCAAAACAAAAACCATTTTAATGCCGGGAGGTCGAGGAACTGCACAGAAAGCAACGACGCATGTTTATTTCAAATTAAAACATGCGTGTTTGTAAATAACGTCAATAAAATGCAAACACGATCTCGGCATTTTCAAAAGCACCCCCTCCTTTTCTGTTATATGTCCTGCAGACATCACTAGTGAAGCTCACTCAGTACCCAAAGCCGAAACTGCTCAGTGAGCCCACGACAGAAAAATGTGTGACTGCACATGAGAACCATATTCCCGCTCCAAGACTGTAAACACAGCACAGACCCCGGACCTGTATTTGAAATAGGAAGTGAACGGAGCTTGTGTTTCCACAAGCCCTTACCCTAAGTTGGAAAAATACTAACAACTGCTAGTTTAAGTTTTACATTGGATTTTGAACAAAACATGGATGTCTAGTGCAGCATGTAAAAAAATAACTGCAAGAAATAAAGCTACGTTACGAGGTCTTTAAACAATACCGTCTTTCATGAGAACGTTCAAATGGTTAAAATGGAACATATAACATGTGACTTTCTCCAGAATAAGAGTTGTTTTGTTTAAGATGTATAACTGACGTAAACACTCAAAGAGGAACAGAACAAAGTCACGACTCCTTTTTGATTTGGTTTTCATAAGAATGGAAAACGTAATAGCTAAGGTCCTAACCTGACAAGAGGTACACTCATATTTTCTCTTTTTTCCGTTATCCGTCCATCAGTCCATCTTCCAAAACCGCTTGTCCAGTACAGGGTCGCCATAAGCTCGGAACCAACCCCATATACATATAAGCAGAAGAGGCCACAAGGCAGCTGACACTGAACTAGTCCATATTAGTGAATATTCCCAATCCATGTCTTTTTCTAGCTAGTGGGTGAATCAGAAATTATGCACTATCAAATTATAAATCATTTAGTCTGAGTTGTTAATTGACACTAATGTTACGCAAGATTTTTTTAAAAATCAAAATGACAATTCCTTTACTCTGTGGCCAGGGGGAGCTGTTACAAACAGGCAAACGTCTCAGAAAAAGTCTTGACAATAAAGGGAATTTAAACGAACAAATAGTCAGTGTGCGCATTACGGGAATAACAAACTTAAAGGTTTTGAATTTATATAATATATTAAGTTATTTTATGGCATGTTAGGGCCACAAAAAGGTCTGAACACGTTATACACTACAGTGAGCGTTTTATAATTTTGAGATTAAAGTCTCCTTGATAAAAATGTAACAAATATTTGCTGGTGGTTTTGCATGCTTTTGTGGCTACTTCTGTTTTCTTATACACACAAATAGGAAGACAAAGCACTGATGTGCCATTTCAACTGGCGGTTCTGCCATTATTAGAGTACAGAAACGCGTGTTACACCATTAAAAAATGTCATGGTTATGGGCGCTAGTTCTAATGTTGTTTTCACGCAATGTTCTGTTTTCTCAAGCCAGGGATTTATTGTCGCACTTTTGTATAATTACGCCTCGTGGTTTTGTATTCTATAACGCAGTATTTTGCCCTCTGAAATATGAAATAACGTGAATAATGCACATCTTGATGAATTAATGGCATCAATTAATGGCATAACTTTATATATCAATTATATATTAAATCACCAGTCAACTGAACAAACAGATATGTTTCTTATTATTATTGTACTAAGGTACTTTAAAAATGGGAAATAAAAAATTTATAAAAGAAAGTGGAAACACTTTGGAAAACCATTCTTTTTGTACTCCAAAAACCAAATTGACCATCTTGTTAGAGTTTGAGGCTTATATAAAAGAAAGAAATAGGGAACATTCTGGTCCAGTAAAAATGCTTTTAATAAAAGCAAAATTAAACTAACACACACAACACTGTGGATTATAGTAGGTCCAAACTGATATATAGTTATACAAACATTTCCATTCATCTGTTTAGCTGTCCATCATTCTTAACCACTTATCCATGCAGTGTAGAGTGAGGTGGGTATTTCTCAGGAATAGCAGGATTCAAGGCAGGGGACACCCTGGATGTGATGACAGTTCTATTACAGTAAGCAAGACAGGGGACACCCTGGATGTGATGACAGTTCTATTACAGTAAGCAAGACAGGGGACGTCCTGGATGGGATGACAGTCTACCACAGGACACAAGGCAGGGGACACCCTGGTTATGATGACAGTCTTTTACAGTAAGCAAGACAGGGGACACCCTGGAGTGGATGACAATCTACTACAGGACACAAGGCAGGGGACACCCTGGATGGGATGACAGTATTACAGTAAGCAAGACAGGGGACACCCTGGATGGGATGACAGTCTATTACAGTAAGCAAGACAGGGGACGCCCTGAATGTGATGACAGTCTATTACAGTAAGCAAGACAGGGGACACCCTGGAGTGGATGACAATCTACTACAGGACACAAGGCAGGGGACACCCTGGATGGGATGACAGTATTACAGTAAGCAAGACAGGGGACACCCTGGTTATGATGACAGTCTATTACAGCAAGCAAGACAGGGGACACCCTGGATGGGATGACAGTCTGTTACAGTAAGCAAGACAGGGGACACCCTGGATGGGATGACAGTCTATTACAGTAAGCAAGACAGGGGACACCCTGGTTATGATGACAGTCTATTACAGTAAGCAAGACAGGGAACACCCTGGATGGGATGACAGTCTGTTACAGTAAGCAAGACAGGGGTCACCCTGGTGAGGATGACAGTCTATTACAGCAAGCAAGACAGGGGACACCCTGGTTGGGATGATAGTCTACAGTGTATTACAGTAAGCAAGACAGGGGACACCCTAGAGAGGATGACAGTCTATTATCAATATTGTATTTTCTTTTGAGAATTTAGAGTCAGCAATTTGCTATCTGTATATTTTCAGACTGCAGGAAGAAACCCACCAAACACAGGGCATCTAATACAGAACCATGGAGCTTAAAGCCACCATACTGTCATAATATTTAAAGTTTATATTTAATGTTTAATAGTACATGAGACAATTTGACACAGAAATTAACACATGGAACACACAGCTGGAGGATAAGAATAAAGGGTGGAAACAAATCTGCAGTAACCTGAAAGTATAAGAAAATACATTGAATGAATGAGACCATAAACATCAGGAAATCAGACCACAGAAAGAAGAAAACTCAGCTGATTGATGATTTATTTTAATTTCAACTGAATAGGTTTTTGTAAAGGTAGTAAATTTTGTAATACTTGTGATTTCTAAATTCCTCATGATTTTATTTAATATTTTGTATTATGAATGTCTTTTATTACATATTTAAAATGATAAGGCATGTCATGATCATTCAAAAAAATAGTCTGGTCCATATATCTCCGCACCTGATATCCCTGGTTCTTATGTCCCTGGTGTCATAATCACATAGCAGATTCTCCAAAGTGGACGGTGACGGCCATGAGCTTGACCTTTTCACCACTGGTGTGGACTCACTCTCTCAGAGTCCCGTTCCGTTTCCACGACTCCACCACGGCCTGTTCAGATGGCACTAATTTAAAGCAGAGACTAAAACCCAAGAGTCCAGCCATTTACCACCTTCCCTCTGCAGGCAATAGCACATCAAATATGTAGCCCCGTTAGCTTGACATTAAACCTTAATTAAATTAAATTACATTTTAAGCAAAGGATGCTTAAGCTGTTTATAGTCTGTTAACTGAGAACTAATGGGCCGGCAAGTTGGCACAGTATAACGATATAGTTCACGATTTATCTTTTTCCAATTTGACATTCATTCAAAGTGCAGTTCCATTCTTGCACGTTTTACCTATTACTTGAAAAATGTTAAGCTAGCTATTTTCTCCAGGTCTAGCTCTGCGGCCCTTCAACTCCCCATTTAAAAATTATTATGTATTTACAATTCATTTTATCTTTCACAGCCGGTAAACAAGCTGTCCTCAAGGTCTTAAAGGTTATGTGACGATTTACAGTCGATTGGTAAAATAAACGCTTTTGACAGCTTTGGCTTTTTGAAGGCCGAGGGAACACAGGAACTCTGCATGCCTGACATTCAGGAGGCACAAAAGCCTCATTGAATCACTGCCTGGATGTGCCAAAAGGTTGCAATTACTTTTAACTGTTAGCATTAGTTATTCATTTGGTAATAATGATGGAATTCCGCGTGCCAGTGACTTCAAAACTAAGACCAGCAGCCATTTTGATCTGGAGGTTATGACTAAGATAAAATACTTTTCTGAAGGAGTACCAGACCTGGGTTGGGGTATCAAATCCTCCCCAAGTCTGATCATCGAGTCACAAAGAGGTTTTCTTGAGGAATTAAGATCAATAGTCGTTCCTGCTCTTTGCAGAAAGCCAAAGCTTGAATTGTGACATTTGTTATTACTTAGCATTTTCCATACTACCTCTGCAGCTTCTCTGCTTATAACGCTCACAATGCAGATTTTTACTGCAGAAACTTAGTACATTTTTTTTAGGCTGGAAGGGCAGTTCTTCCGCAGTGACAGAACCTGCAGTTACCTACAGGACCTTCAGCACCGTGGTAACTGCAAGAGTTAATTGGACCAATCAGCACGTTATGTTGTCAGTGAGGAACAGGAAGGTCCCTGTAGGCACCCAGGAAATATGTGTGTTTTAATTAATTGTGATTTTGGTCAAATCAATTCCTGCACTTTATGCCTCTACTTTATAATACTAAAGCAAACAATAATAATGAAAAAAACGGCAGTGGGATAGTTACTTTTCTTACTCTTTATTTACTTTATCCAGTCATCCTTTTCAGACTATAGTTTTAACTCCGAAGAAAATCTTTTTGTTTGTTTATTTATTTAATTTGTTAAATAAATAAGTAAATTGAATATTAAGGCAGTGGTGTGAGTATTAGGGATATAGGCTGAAAAGTAAAATGCCCAAAATGCCAATGTTAATGAACCATGACATTAATAAAAATGTATTTTAAAAAAAACCAAGACAGCAAAAGTGATTTGTGAATGCTGGATTTCATTTAGTTTATAACACACCTTGCATCAAGTTTGATTATTTTATGTCATTTTAATCTGCTGTGGAAACTGATTGAATAGCTGCATAATATCCATAAGCATCATACTATCATAATTTCAGTGCTTGAGTTCAAAGTGGTTTCATTTCTCCAGACGCACACAGGAGAAATATTTCCAACAGTAACAAAATGATCCTTTTGTAAAACCTTATGAGGACATAGCTTTCAGATTTGGTCCAATCAGAATAGTGCATGATAAATGGAAAAGAGCATGATAAATAAAAATGATTTCTTAGAAGAAAACCCCTACAAAAAGCCCATTGAGGCGTCACCCTTCTTTGAGTTTTTATGCAGGCGAATAACATTGAAAACTGTGCACACACCCACCCCCAACACCTACAGATGAGCCAGATACCACAACCATCAAATCAGAAAAAAGGTTTAAACTCAGTGCCAGTAGAGCACCTTTAAATAATATCAGATTTAGCTGAGCGTGGTTGTCCCCCTACAAGCCCAAATTGGCATGTAAGTTTAACCTTGTGGAGAAACCTAAACATTCACACCCAAAATCTAGCACCTTCACAAGACCGCAGTACCTAAATGGTCTTGGCAGTTATCAAAATCTTTCTTTTGTACTCACTGTTTTTGCATGGGGAACCTTACTCTCTGAGTGTAATTCCCTCATTTGGGTCTCCTGTTCACCTACTAAGTGCTTTCAAACATTTCATAGTTCAAGCACTGTGACTTTTCCACAAAAGTTCGTCAGTAATCTAACAACATTGTCCATGGTTTTCTACATAAACTCTAAACTCATGTATGTTTAACTAGGTTGCCATGTTGGCTTGTCTATGGTACCATTAATACTCTGCGCTTCCAGAACATTCTCAGCCATACTCCTTACATTGGATACCCATGAGAAAGTCTCACAGTTGACCCTGAGCTCCAGTGTTGTCCCTTCACCCAAATGGTGTCTTAATGAAGATTATATTTGCCACACACCAGCCTTACATCAGGTTCTAGAAAACCCTTTGCATTAAGGGAGCTTCTGCTACTGCAGACTGTAACTTACTGCTCTACTCTATTTGTTTTTAAAGGGAGAATCGCTATTATCCTGACACGCAGAATAAAATCCCTCCTTCCAGAAATATCTTTGTATGTACAGTAGCAAAAGAATTTTGTGCAATTCATACATTTGAATATAAAGAAGAAATACATATATGATTAAGCTCATTTTTATACATAAAGTAGTTTCAGTGCAAGTTTTTGGGTCCAGCCCCTTTAGTTCAGTAAATTCCTTCATATCATAGATAGAACCTCAACATATAGCTAAAAGCCTATAATGAAACCAAATGAGATGGTTTAAAAACTAAAATTTCCATCAGAAATCAAATGCTTGAGTAATAGTTTTTTCTGGTTTTTATTATCAACCCTCTTCAGTATTTACTGTCTTTTAGTGTCAGTTGTCTTTGCATTGAGAAATCTGCCAAAATGTAGCACACAGACTTGGATGTCGTACTATATTCACTAATGGACAAGTAATCAGGGGAAAAATGCCAAAGTGCTTCACGGACTGGAAGAGGAAGAGCTACAAGTGGTGGAAGAGCATCATTTGGTAAAGATCATTTCTGCAGCCAGGAGGCAACCGTGTAAAACTGCGAATAAAAGTAAATGATCTTCCTTTATTTATTCTACTACTGTTATTTGTACGAGTGAACACATTTCACAGATGGCATTCCTAGAATCCAAATTGCGTTTTCTATTTCTCAAGATGTAAATTAGATTTATAAGGTAAATGGTGTGGAAAGCCATTTGTCTAGTCACATATCACCGTTCAAAATACATCACATATAGATCATAAAAGAAAATGCAGGAATAAATGATCCCACCTCAATGGTATATCCACTGTTTGCTCACTGTTAGTCACATAGTGGCTAAAAACACCTAAGGAAAATTATTACCTTAACACATAACACTTAACACATATGATTACCTTAACACATAACACAGACATTCTAAATAAAACAACAATCACTAGAATTTAGCTACTTCCTTCAAGGAGCCCAATTTTCCATTTTAAGTGAATTCAAACGGAGTAACTTTCCACCAAGGTCCCGTGTATTACCAAACTTTTTCTATGTCTGGTGCACATTTTGGACTCAAAAATCAACATCTGCAGACATAACTGGAGCAGTAAGATCAGTCTAGTTTAAAATCAAGAGTTATTTTTAAGTGTAACACAAGAAAAGGCTTTTCAGAAGGGGGCACCACTTAGGTGTGGAGCAGTTAGGTCTGGGACGCCTGTTCACATCATCAACGCTCTTTGAGATGTTGAGCTGAACGCGAGGCTCGCAGCAGCAGTATCACATTCCCAGCACTCGGGGCCGGTGTTGACAGGACCACATTACCATGTCTGTACGGGAGACCTTCAAATACACCGTTATACATAAAAACCAGGTGGTCACAACCAGAAGGCATGCTATGTGAAATGCATGCTGAACTGTTCTACAATAGCAGTTGTCTGTTCCAGTCAGATCCCTGAGATTGACTCAATGCAAGCTGTCACATGTAAATCCTCCCATTCCACTGCCATTTCCTGCCTTAACGGGGTTGCCGGTATTTCGATAAGGCCGATGCAATTTTGGTTGGACTTGTCAATGTACCTAACGAGCAGCCATCCAGACACATCATCTCAGGAAAGGGAAGTCTCGCCTCTCCGTCTAATGGGCTATGGTTTGGGAACGTTGTGGTTTTGTGATGCATATCAAGCCGTGACCTTTGCCCTCGTGTTTGTTTGATCTGCACGTCTCAAGGTTCCCAATTCTAACTGATCCCACTGCTCAGATGTAAATTATTTGCAATGTTTCAGCACTTCCAAACACACTATTTACATTCCATGCATTGAAGTCTCGTGTAAACTTGCAAACAAAATGAACTTCCAGCACTTTGTTATTTAATGACAATCAAAAGTGAAAGCTAAGAGCCTTCAGACACATTTATTGCTGAAAAATGCCCATTAGTAACCACATAAGAAACCCCTCTATTTTTCACAGTAAACCTGGTGAACTCCATAAGTTCATGTCGGTGACTGGTGTGTTGCAATTTCCCGTGAAAAGAAATGAAGAAATATTCTTAATAAAATCCCAGAAGATTTACAAAAGGAAATGTTTGTATAGAAATAAAATCTATGTGCTTAACATACGGCTTTCTATGGACACGTTTAGTATCAAATACTATCCTTCACCATTATAAAGTTATATATGTGTCTACCAACACAATCCCATTCTAGATAAATGAATGAGAATTAGTCTATCCACCAAGATGCAGGTCACATGTATTGGAAAACAATGTAAATGTGACCCAGAACTGTTACTTAAGGATGCTTTGCACATGAAGGCCATCACTAAAAACCTGTAATAGCTACTTTCGGGCTCGCTTTCCTCTCATGCTCACTGTCATGGAAACCGCGGAAACCGCAGGCATGCCACACTGTCTGATCATCCAATCAGCATTCCCCACTCGTCATTCAAACTCCGGGGTAAGGCCAATGAGGGGGCTTCGGTTCAGCTACCCTCAGCTGTATGAATCTGACACTGAGAAACTGTCACTGTTCGACTCTGTCCTGCTACTTCATTTATCTGTCCCACTTACTCTAAGTGCTTCCAGACTGGATTTAAACTTCCTCTGAGCTGTGGGAATTGCACTGAGATCTTCTGGCTATTTTACAGGGGTGTCAGAAGTGATTGTGGTGTCAACGTGTTTTTTGGCATGCTAAATGCCAGATTTCTGTTTTTATTATTTGGTATCTTCGTTTTTGACCTGGGTAAGAATCGCTTGCACCTGAGCTACAAGTGCAAGTTCAGTTTCAGTCTCACAATATCTGTTCACCATTGGGTAAACTCTGTGTCAAGGAAGTGGTTCCTCAAAAGCAGGACTAATTTTCCAACTGAGTTGTTGCCTTTTACCTACTTAATTATACTCAACTAATGGGGGTGGTGTCTGGTTCAGTGGGTTAGGGCACTGTGTCTATAACCAGAAGGTTGCTAGCTCAAATCCCAAGGTCTGCCAACTTGTGCCAAGTGATTTCACCATTAGTCCTGCAAGCATGGCCCTTAATTGTCAGTTGCTTGAGAGACTGTCTGACCCTACTTTCTCAAGATTGCATGCTGTTTAGAATAAAAGTATCTTAAATATGTAACTGGAACATTTACAGCCTTCACTGTACAACATTAAGGTGCCCATGAAATTTAACTTATATTATGAATTGTTGTGTGTTGTATTTATTTCACTGTTTTAATTATTAAATGTATGAGCCTCCATGCTACAGAATTAGCTAGCATGTGTGTTTTACATTTGTTATGTATCTGAAGTTTGCATTTGCTTTTTCAAGCTCCCAAACAGGCCACTGTGGTCTGACGTTCATCATCTGGCCCTGTTTCACATCTCTGAGATGAGAGGCCTTTCCCTTTTGACTGCCCATCCCTCTCCCTGTATTTAGACTAAATGTATTACTGTACACGCCTGTGTTTATTATGATTGGGGGCAGTCTGAACACCATCTGTGTAGCCATGGTCCCCCATGGAGCAGAGGAACGTGGAGGAACACTATGGTGAACGCTCTTCTGAAGGTTTGGGGGAGCATGTAGGAGCAGCCCCTGGTGAAAGCTCTTCTCAGGGTCCAGGGGGGCTTGGAGGAGCAGCCCCCAGCTAATGCTGTCCCGAGGGCCCCATCCCTGGATGGCTACGCCTCCCTGCTCTCAATCCCTATTTAATGACAGACAGTTAAATAAAATAAATGGTGACCATCTGTAATGAAGCGCTTAAGTCAGACGCCAAGCAGGATTTCTATTTAAATTTTTAGTGACCATTTTATTGGCCGCGGATGTGGCTGCTAAGAGCTGTAGGAGGCAGCTGCATGACTTGGGAGATTTTGACCCAAAAAGATCTGCTTTCCTTTATATACAGAGAGCAGCTAATTTCTTTGACTGTGCCACTGCATGAGATAGTGAAGAAGCATAAGAAGCAGCACTTTGTGATTCTCTTGGGAGTAAGGGGACAGGACCTTAAAGGGACAGGGCATTGGGGTCCGTGTTTATTTGGGAACACCCAGGGGAAAATAAAAGAGAGCCGCTTTGCCGAGAATGAAAAAGTATGGGTGCTTGGATGTGACCTTCTGGTGATAATGCAGGGTAAGGGGAGAGAGCCTCACAGACAGATGAGGGTGTGGTCATGTTTACTGGGGCGAGAGAGAAAAAATAAACCTTTAAAGGGACGAGTGGGACAAGGAACAGGTGGAATAAATCAATGCAGCCGGCCTGGTCCCTCGACACACTCCCTGCCCCAAGTGGTAATGCTAAATGCAACAATGTGGTTTTGCAAAACTTAATTGACTATTGCCAAAAATGTAAGGTATTCCTGCATGGAAAGCTACCAGATTCCTATGGCATGCAGGAGGCTGCAGTGAGCCCATGTTCTGAAGAGGGCGATATCTGTATTCAAGGCTCATTAAAGTAGAGGGTTCGGGAAAAGTAAGTCCAGACGACAATTTAAAAATATTTGAAAAATATTACAAATATTTGATCACCTTTGCAGGCGAAATGCTAATTTCCTTTTTGGACACCAGGTTGCTTTGGGGTTAAGGCTGGCCATTAAAATCCCAATAAAAGGTGTAGCATTTAATTATACATATAAACACAACATGATTATGAGTGAAGTGTTGCATTTACCAGCCTTACCTCCAATGTTAATATGAATTAGACACAAATGTTCTGAATCTGCTCCGAGTTGTATAACATTAATGTATGGCTTACGTATTATTTATCTTTGAAAATACTGGAGGTAGATGACAGGAACCAGCACCCGACATTTAGGTACTAATTTAAAAATGTAGACTAATAGTATATGTCTGTCTTTGCAGTTACTTATAAACTTGGATCAGGGGCGTAGTCTGTGTCTTTTCTGTGACTGTTATTTCTGGCAGGGAGGTCTTTCAGTAAATATCACTTTAAGACCTAATTAAATATAATTTTTGTACTTGTAAATCAGATATTTTAAGAGGGGATCGGGTGATGTGTGCTGATCTTTCATCATCTTTGGTGGGGGATGGGGGGTAGGATCTGAATGGCTTGGCTTTGATGGTTAGTTAGCGCTTATTGTTGGTGTCTGTCAGTAGCCATCATGCTGCAGGCTTTAAGCTAACCATGTAGCCAGTTAGCTTCACTCATTCATAGGTACAAGCAAAGACCACACTTACCGTCACAAGGACGTGGCACATTTCATCATAATCTCGGTGGACACATCTTAAAATGAAAAAGGCTGAAAAACGTAATGGCAGTGACTCAAAATCACGAAACGTTTATGGTAATTAGCCTACTCAGAACTATTTAATTGCAGCAGACAATGCCACTGAGTGTTACGCAACATACTATACTCGAGGATTACTTCTGACCCGTATTTGTGGTGATTTTCATCTTTTATTGGAGAAAACACTAAACATAAGTCAGCCTTTGTGAAAATGTACTTGATTGCTGTTGTTGCTACAGTCAGTGCTGCAGTCTGGGGACGTCGTCATGCTTGATCCCAGTGATCGCAGCTTTAGTGATCTTATTTCAAAGGAAACAAACACCGACAAAGACGCATAGGTTCTTGAAACCCCACCACAGCTCCAGGTTCGCCGTGGCTGGGGATCCAGAACAGTGCATCAGACCTGTGGTTTGAGGAACGTGGCCACAATGATTTGCAGCTCCTGATGCACTACCAGCAGTTCCCTTCAGCTTCTGCAGACATGCCAAACCTTTGACACAGTAAAATGGATGTCGAACAGGACAGGGATTTCTTGTGGTTTAAAAATCATAAATCTCCTCGAAGCTTTTTCTCTGCATTCATCAGACACCGATTTATGAACAATAATTTATATACAGTATATGTGTGTGTGTGTGTGTGTGTGTGTGTGTGTGTGTGTGTGTGTGTATAAAACATACCATTATTTCATTTATTTCAGCAACATTTGTGTGGACAGGCTTTTTTTCAGGCTTGCATTGGCAAATGCCTACTGTTTTATTTCAGCTGAATTATTGTACCAATAATCATTATGCGTACATCACATGATAACCATTTGATCATTGGAAGCGTACTGCATGCCTGATACAACCGACCCCAGATGGCCATAAACTAACTTCTTATAAACTATATTCAAAAGAGTGCTTATAGTGTTTGTTTAAACTGTTTCAATGATCTTTCATATTTTAACACACAATTAATCAGATTTTATGAGCACACCAAAAGAAGTTATATTATTTAAGGAACAACGCAAAAATATATAGAACAATATCACACAGAGTACAATTTTTTACATTTATAATAAATTCATTTATGCAAAAAAAAAATTAAGAGATTTCTTTCATATATAAATATAATGTTGCTAGAGTGCATTTCATCCAAAAGCAAGATTCAAATCAATGACAACATAATACCTGCAGCTACAATCAAACTTCATCGCACTTCATAGTTTACAGTCACAAATCGATGGTTAATTTAGGTCTGAAATTGCGTCTTCGTATAATAAACTGCCACAGTTCTATCATAACGCCAAATATATTTTCAAAGATAAAGTTTCAAATAGCGACCCTTTTTTGCCAGAAAACGTAGCTGAACCAGACCAGGCTAGGAGGCCACTGATCTCAGTGAGCTAGACTGAGAGGCGTATCAGACTGACAAAGGACAGACGAAAATGGCAATGGCATGCATCTCACTGGATATATGCATCTCTCTGTGTATCTGCATCTCACTGGATATATGCATCTCTCTGTGTATCTGCATCTCACTGGATATATGCATCTCTCTGTGTATCTGCAT
>JAODJW010000039.1:15046023-15058809 GCA_026777045.1 Hyperopisus bebe | reverse complement strand
TGCATCTCACTGGATATATGCATCTCTCTGTGTATCTGCATCTCACTGGATATATGCATCTCTCTGTGTATCTGCATTTCACCATTTCACTTGAGCCTTTTAGCCACATCCAGGTAGGCCAGCTCAATCTCCCTGTCAGCCGCGCAGGTGTTGGTCACCTCGTCCCTGCTGTAGGCATTCTGCAGGTATCTCCACACCGCTGTCAGCTCTGCCGGGATCTCGTAATTGCGGTATTTCTTTGCGACGACCTGGCAAAGACCGACATATGGATTAAAACCAAATCATAATTTTCTAAATACATTTTACATTTCTATACATACAAGCAGACACAAATTGCATTATGGGCACCCATAAAACCAGATATTTTTTGCCTTTTGGGGACATTTTTCCCAGTACTCACAAGGGAAAACTCAAAATCTGTGACTACAATCAAAAAACTAAAATGGCCAAAAGTCTTGCATTTTGTTTGGTTACTTGTGGTCAGAGTTAGGTTTGTCATATTTAAGATTAGGGTTATGCTCATAGAACAGAGTCCCCACAAAGATATAAGATCATGCCCTGTGTGTGTGAGAGTATATAAAACATTTCCATTCTAATAGCTATAAATAGATTTAGCTGTATTTTAACCCTGTCAAACGTGCTGTGTTTTTATTTTACACATAACCCCTTTGTACAGCTGGATCTTCCATTCGAGACCCCCATGTGCAGGAGAGCGCATGGTGGGGAAGTGCACTGCTAACGCCCCCCCCCCTCCCCAACCATACCTTGACGATGTGCAGCTTTGGCAGGAGGTTGCAGTCAGCCAGAGTCAGCTCGTCTCCGTCCAAGAACTTGCGGTTGGACGTCTTCTCGTCTTCCATGCTGTCAGCGTCAATCTCGTCCGGGAGCGGAGTGTTTAAGTAATCATCCAGTTTCTTAAGAGCCTTGACTAGAGTCTTCTCAAGACCTGCAAGTTTGCACAGAAACAACCAAAACATGTTACATTAACCTTCGAAAAAAACATTGTTTTGCCCAGTTTTGTTTAACTGAATTATATCAATATATATTTTTGTTTCATATAGTCATAATATATGCCTGCTGCTGTCACCTTATGTTCCCATTGGAAACCTGCACATGATAATTGTTGTGCTTCTAAATACTACAGACAAAAAAATTTGCGTTACAGTTCATGGTTGACAAATCCATCAACCTTTACTACTGTAAATGCTATTTGACAGATACAAAAGTAATACATGGAAATACATACAGCACTTCAGAGTTAATTTATGATGTTTCATGGTTTTATACAGGCCAAAAGGTTTTCATTTATTGCCCGTGAGAAATTTCCCAAAATCTGTTCCATTTTCTATTTTAACTTGGAATAAAGTATTTAACTCCCATTGAAATATCCAGCTGAATGAACGGAACAACTTTGAAAGTCACTTTAGATGACAGCATTAACTAAATGGAAATGTAACAAAAAATGAAACCTGGCTTGACATTTTAAAATGTAATTTACTTTTGTTCCACTAGATGGTAGCAACGGCAAACACATTATTGTTATTACTACCGTTTTCATGGATATGGAATTATTCTGCATATCAATTTTGTACTCGGTGGGTGTCTTACAAGGTAAACCTGCTTGGTAATGCAAGCAGCCTACTACAAACAGCTAATCATGTGGCTTTGACTAAATACATGCATCATCCAGGATCAAGAAGTTCCACTCCTGTGCAGCTAAGCATTACAATGGCTAAGATGTATGACCGGAGTGATTTTAAATGTGGTGTGAATGTCATATGTGGCACATCTAGTCAATGACTGTGACTAGAAACACCTTGTTAATGCGAGGGGTCGGGGAAGAGAGGCCAGACTTGTTAAAGCTAACAGGAAGGACACAAATACAAAATGGTGAGCAGAATGGCTTCTCTGAATGCACAACTCATCAACCCTTGTCATGGTCCTGGAGGTAAAAATCAGTCTTACCTGGAACTAGCTAGATGCACCCAATAAAGTGGCTACTGATTTTAGCTGGCAGATTTAAAATATGCTGTTTGTCATTAATGTGCAAAACCAGACCTAATTAACCAGCAAGTGCCATGGTATCCCACACACGTTGTGTATTCCTGCACAAAACCTCAGATGACACCATCCTACCCACCTGCATTAGCTTCTGGTTTCGTGTTTTTAATGTACGCCGAGAACTTGGCAAAAATGTCGTTTCCTGCGGTGTTGGACTCCCGGTGCTTTGACGCCAGTCTGGGGTACCTGTGTGAGGCACATCGGATTACTTTAACTGTGACATTCCTCCTTTTCCAGGCCAGGGCTGCCCTTAAAGTCGACAGTTCCTAACAAGAGTCTAATCTGAAACCATCTGAAAGATCAGTTGCATTCTCAGCAGGGTGCGCATACCTGACAGGCTTGGTCACCTACTGCCAAGATCGGGGTTTAATCATTAGGCCACATCGATTTCCAGACGCAGTCAATCACACAGTGTTAGATCAATGGCACATAATGAAAGTGAAACACACACAGCTACACACACAGCATTGTCTATCAGGTCCTCATCACTGTCAGCTACATTTACATACAGCTGATGGTGAAGATACTTGAAACAAACAAGCAAACAAGTAAGATGTTTTTGGGCTTTTCTTTTGTCAAATGAAGTCATGAAAAAAACTCCACAAACACACACACACACACACACACACACACACACACACACACAGAGTTTCCCTTAGTGGGAACAAAGTGAAAATAACAGGTTTTTAATGCATTGTGTGGACATTTGGTCACAAACACCATCCACCCTGGTTGCTGTATGTAGCATTCACGCCTTGTCCTCCATCACAAGTGGGTCGGAACTCTTACTTTGGGGGTGCCAGAACCTCCTCCAGGAACTCCTCGATCTTGTTTACGTCAGTTTTGACTTCGCCATTGAAGGTGAGGAAAGGCGGGTGGGTTCCTGGGGCAAGGTTATGCAGGTCAGCTGGCTTCCTGGACACAACATGAACAGGCTGGGCTCAGTCACCAGGAAGGCTTAGACAGATAAAAAAACGATTACTTTAATTTCCATTGTGGTAAATTATGTGAACGCTTAGTATTATGTTACATTTATTGAAAATGAGGTGTAATATGAAAGCAGGTCAGACAGTCTCTGAAGCAACTGGATTTGAGACCCTTGTTCAAGGGCCCAGCAGTGACATCACTCTACAAGCTATAGGATTTGATCCTGCAACCTTCCGATCCCAGGCAGAGAACCCTATATGGCACACACTCCTTCCACAAGGGCCACACTAATCTTTTTAATTGTGCAATACATTTTCATGTCTGGAAACCCATTGAGCTACTATACACTGTCAGAAAAAAGTGCCAGTTTGTCATTGGGGCTGTACCCTCAAGAATCTGCCAATTGTACCCTAGCTGTATGTAAATGTACCTCTTTTTTGGTACAGACATGGACTCAGAGGAACATCCCCAGGGTACAAACAACATCCCTCAGAGTCCATTTCTGTACCTTAAAAAGTACAATTACCTACAGCTAAGGGTACAATTGGCAGTGACAAGCAAAAGTACTCTTTTTTTCTAACACTGCAATGAAAGCAGAATTAAGAGATACACTACCCTGCCGCCCCCTGACCTTTGACCTCTGACCCAGGCAGCATACCTCTTCAGGTCAACAGTGGTAACATTGAAGACGACCCCCTTCAGCCAGAGGATCATGAAGATCCTCTGTGAGAAGGGGCAGTTCCCGATGCTCTCGCCGTCGCTCCCCGCCTGAGGGCCGCAGGATGAGACAGGCTATCAGTGGCAATTCCGTTTTCAGGCCAACAGCAGTGCATGCCACTCATTGCAGTGCATGCCACTCATTGCAGTGCATGCCACTCATTGCAGTGGATGCCATTCATACTGCCCCCCGTCTACTGGAGCGGCGGCCCAACAAAAAAAAATTCTGACCCAAAAATCCAATCTCACAGGCATTCTTGGAATGGTCCTTCAGTGGAATACAGCACAATGCGCACGGTATAAAAATTTATTGGGATTATTTTATAAGCACCCTTTTATTTTTGTGGGAATGAAAGAACATAATTTTTCCCAATATCAAAAAAGGCTGCATGAATGATTTATGTGTTCATGTAGTCTTGAGACTGTGGTGTCACACAATCATGTACAATACTAGTTTCCTCTCTTGCTGAAATATGTCTTCATGCAAGGCATAATATGTAGTTACACACAGGTATGCTATTCAGGGTATATCCCAGTCTAGTGCACTAATTTACCTGGGACAGACACCGGGATCCCCAGGGACAGACACTGGGATAAGGGGTTAGAAAATGTGTTAATGGGTCCTTGTAAGTCACTGGGGCCCCTACAGTGCGTGTAAATGTGTGGTGATTTTATATGTATGCTGTTTCATACCATTAAAACATTATTAACTTTAGTAAAATTACTACACTATGTTATAGAAGCCTCAGGTCTGTTACGCAGTCATGTGACCTCCAAGCCTCAGGTAGATATCATGAGATTTCCGCCAACACAGACTGCAATCGCCGACTTATTTATGCATGACCAATATTTATCGCCTGAGAGTCACAACATAGATTTACCCCTGCAAGGCATTTTACACTTGCTGAATGAACCACAAGAACCTACATGTGTTTTGTTTACTTGACATGAAGTCCATGTAATTAGATATTCAAAAGGCGCGGTAAATCAGCCCTCTACAGGTGCTGGTACAGGAATCACGAAATTTCCGTAACTGCACTTGGGGCGGATGGCTCGCGGTCTCTAGCCCCAATAAGATGTGTTGTGGAAATTTAACCCCGTCACTGGATCCTCAGAACACTTTTAATTATGCATAACAATTCCATTACCTGCTCCATTAGCCTCTGAGGCTGTCAGTTTGTACCTAACCTTTTCCTCAGAATATTCATGCTAAAATCCCATTCCATCTTCTTGCAAGAAGCCCCTTTGATTAGCTACATCTACAGCCAGGTGATCGCTATGAATAGACATCCCTGAAGTAATCATCATAATGAGAACACCTCTTTGTATGGTCAACATGATTCCCTGAAATCAGAATGCGTAACTGAGTGTTTCACAGATATAGATGTTACCGAGGACATTATTACCTGTAGGTCATTTCAGAGTTAAACCCGAACTGATCATGCAGGTACGCTGATGACAGGTATTTATGCTTGCATGGCACGACTTGGATGCATTGTGTGATGCACAAACACCCATCAGTGGCCAGCAGCTAAAACAATACAATCCAAGTAACGCTGTAGAGAGTTCCAGGAAAGGTGAACGAACGGAACCAAAAGGCGCAGACTAGTACACTGAATTACGGTGCGTTTCTGTTCTTCATAAATGATCGTGTGCATTCGGGTGTACGTATTCTTCATAGAACGTAGTCAAAAGTTCACAATAAATTAACTCTAATCGTATTATACATATTACGGTAATATACCGTAATACTTTAATATGAAACATATAATGATTGAATTAATACCATGCCATAGGGCCTATTTTCATATGCTGAGACACGTTTTGTTTCTTGCAAAGTTTAAGCGCCTTTCTCCTGGCTGGGTTTTTTGTCTGTATATATGAGTATTTTATTCAGGGGTACTGAAGTGCAGAAACACTGTGAGACTCGTAGCTAACAGCGTGACGAGTTCGGTGCTTTTGCAGATAAGCAGATACCCAATCTGTTTTGCTCAGAAAGTCGCCTTTCTGCGCGGGGAGAATGAGGGCTGGGGATCAGCCGTAAGGCGATACGCGTTCTTTTAATGGGACCCAGTGGGGTCTGAGGAGACCCAGGGGCCTCACACACGGCTGCTCTCGGCGACTCGGCGGGCGGCTGCGGAGCGCGGGGGTGGGTCAAACCGCCGGATGCTAAAAATACACACGGACCGCCCAAGAGCGTTCGCCATTTAACGTCGCTGCTCATGCATAAGCAATAGACTGCCTTACATTAAAATTTATTGGATTAAACACCACAAGAACAAAGATAAAGACTGTGAGAATATATTATTTATAAAAATGCATAATGTGTATGGAAAATATGAACCAGTATCAGTGCAGATGTAATTTAGGATGGCGCAGTGGATAGCACTGTTACACAACACATCCAGGTTTGGGGATTTCAGTACAAACTCTGCTTTCCTTCCGGAGTTTGTATGATCTCGCCGGATGGCCTGTATTTCCCCCGGGGACTCCGCCTACGTGCACTTAGGTGAACTTGGCTTCATTAATCTCCCCAAATAAATAGACCTTTATGTTTAAATTAAGTTCTATCCCCCCAAATACCCAACTCTGTCTTTTGCCATAGCATGTGTACGGTTGTGTGGGAGTGCGTGTAAGTGCATGTGAGCGCACTACCCTGGACCAGCTTCCCATCCTGGGTGCACCCCAGCCTGGTACACTGTGCTGTCTGACGTAGGGCCTTTGGCCAATGATTTACAGACTTGCTGCATGCAAACTGACGAGTTCATCTTTTTACCCAGTGTCCCATTTTGCATTTGACCTGGATTTGACTTGGGAAGAAATCGGTTTTACACTCAGTAAATTCAGAAACACCAGTGTCCCCCAACATCGCCAACCCCCCCCCCTCGACACCTGCTGCTCTGAATACTCAACCTGCATTTAAAACCCCCCACTCCTCTGCTGTACACCCACATTCACTTCCAGGTTCACTAGCTGGCATTTGTATCCCAAAGTGTGATTTGTAAGCGCCTACTCCAGTCGATATTCTGCTAAAGTGGTTCATCTGTAAATGCCTCTCTAAAAGGGGCAACAGCAGATCCATACTTCTGTTAGTCTGCTTCCTGTACTATTGCCAATTTGCACATCCCACAAAAAGACTTCACCCCATAATGCACTATTTATGTATTATTAATTTTCAGGTCTTTCATTTTTATATTGTCCAGCATTGCGCTGCTGTTTTTCCATTTCTACATGTATGTCTGCACCACCCAATCTCCGTATCTACATGTTCCTTCCTAAGCTCCTCCCTCCCTTCCGGATGCTTCCACACTCCGTCGCTGTCCAAGGAACAGATCAGTGAGCCCCTGCCAGGAAGGGAGCTCAGAGGCTGCTCTCCGCCAGGAGAAGCCCACCTCCTATCCACTGACTCCCCTCCCATAATCCTTAGTCTTCTCTATTTCTGCTTATTATATTTGAATGATAATTGTGAAAACGAGCAGCCGTGAATGAAGCAGCATCCCATACAAGACCACGGCATCTACCTGCATAATCTGGAGTTTGTTCTCCTTTCATCCTCCAGACCAGTGTTTCCCAATCTGGTCCTCGGGGACCAACATTCGGTGCATGTTTTTGCTCCCTCCCAGCTCCCTGCCAGACAGTTCACATTTTTGCTCCCTCCCAGCTCCTGGCAGCTAACCAGCAAGCATTACCTGAGCAAAAACATGGACTGTCTGTGGGTCCCTAAGAACCAGATTGGGAAAAACTACTCCAGAGGACTATCCAGCTTCTGTTATTTACATTTTAAAATAAATATCATCTGACATTTACTGTATAATAGCCCGGTAATGGTCTATCATTTTCCCTCAACTATTTCAGGTGTAAAATATTTATTAATATTGATTCAAAATATTTAGCCAAGCGAAGAAAGCATGCAGTCACGTGACCGTGTCGCCATGATTGGGATGCACATTGAGGAACCTCAGAGCAGATACAAAGGTCTCAGACAGACAATCAGCAGCTTTTGGTGCATTTTCAAGCATTTCTTACGCACTTTGATTCTCATGCACAGTCATCTAATCCTACCTTGAACCAGCTTACTCTAACCAGCTAACTAACCATACCATCTTGCAGGTGGTTACATAGCATAAAAGTTCAGACCTCTCTTCCTCTGACTAGTGTGTGAGCTATATAGTTACCCCAACAGCCGATTGTACAATCTTTCACTGTGATTAAAGGTTAAAGTAATATATTATGAGGACAAGGAAATCAGGCTTTTAGCTAGTTTGTTACAGCAGTAAAACACTCTCCGACAGAGGGATAACATGTGTCCCATCGACCCGAGTTTGGCTGGAGGTTCACCCTGAAATAAGCGTTTTAGCCACATATTCCAGTGGAATGACCTCACTTCAGTGACTCCGCCTCTCTCCGAGCACTGCAGGCTTGGTGACTTTCAATCCACTGATTCTTTTTAGCTCTTATATTTGTTCAAAATGGAAGTTTTGCAATTTTGGCAGAAACGATACAAAACCCCAGAAACACTGCAGTAAAAACAAAAAAAAGGAAGAAGAAATTACACTGACTGCCCCATACATTTATAAAAATGGCTCTAGGAAAGGATGCATGAAAACTGGACTATTAGGCCGATATGTATGACAGAAGTAATGCGTGTAGACATGACTTTTGGTATTTCTGTTGACATACAGTATAGATCTTTAGATCTTCTGACAATGTGAGGAGAATAATGGGGGGAGGTGAAGTGAAGTTTTTAAGTCTGCACTGCACTGGGGGGGGGGTGACAGTGAGACAAGATCTAGTCATGTTACTACAGATAAATGTTAAAGAAGGTTAGAGAACTGTGACGGGATCATCAAACATCCTGGGTTGGGGGGGGCAGTTATCAGCACAGTGCGGGAGGCCCTCAGGGACTCCTGAACCCCCCACGGTCACATCTGCCCCATGACACCCCCTGCGGGACTTGCTGTTAGGTTTGGAGGTGCCCAACACCCTGACAGTTCTACATGGGAATCCCTCACCTCACCCTCCACAGGGGTCATTGCCACAACACCATGTGTCAGCCAGCGCTAACTGAGCAGCAGTAACTGTACCGCAAATATAGAGTTACACAGGTCATTCAAAAATAAAGGCACGCAGACTGACCCCCACACAGGGAACTACTTTCTGCGCTTCAAATCGCTTATTTTCATGTTCAGTGACTCCTACAGGTGACCGAGGGTCACAGTATCACCTTACCTTGACGAACAGCTCAATGTCGGGATCCTTGTCGTCACCATTTGTGGGGCTGCGGTCAGTCATTTCGGACAGTTTGCCTCACCGAGGGCGATCAGCTCTTCACGTCAATGCCAGGTAAACATCTACATCTTCGCTCTGCCGGGCAACCGCGTGAGGCAGCGGTGAGGCCCGTTCCCCCCAGCCCCTGCTGCCCCTCCTCCTTTAAACGTGCAGTAATCGTTCCTCTGGTGTAACAGGTGGTGGTGCAGGGTGCTGGACGACAGTCCAGCCACCAGGGCGAGCCGGTCTGCTCTGGCCGAAAATGGTGTGTGGCAAAAGAGCTGGAGCAGCCGCTTACACGGTGGGAGGGGCTTAAGGCTCCCGGGCAGCCCAGACCACACTGCCAAAGCCCATTCCCACCCCCCCAGACCGCCCCCCCAGCCAGAACGACCCCCGCTGCGTACAGCTGCAGGTTTAGCACCATCAGCAGCTATGACTGATTCCCTCCCAGGGAAATAACCAGCCCGTGTGTGTGTGTGTGTTTGTCTGCCAATTTTCATTCAATTTTCTTCATCACACCACCAATATAAGGGAGTGATAGCATTTCATTTTACTTCTACCTAAAACAATTGCCTTCATTTTAATTATGTGATCTAACATTTTACATGCATGTGATACATCGCATGTGCACTCATTCAATGGCACAATAAATATGCATATATTAAGATATGTATGCCTATATTTACTTTCTATTCATAGCAAATATGCTACAGTGATCCTACATTTAAAATGATACAATTTTTAAACATTTTGAAATTAGCACAATTCAAAATACAATAAACCCTAAATGCCAAAAAAAAGTGGATTGTGTTTTTATATCAAGGTTAATTTAAGAGAATTTAAGACATTGTGTGTATGTGTTTGAGGAGACCATGTACTCTTTACAGAACCATTATCTCTAAACGACAAAAAAACAAAAACGCATTTATAAATGTTACCCATCCTGCATAATCAAAAAATGGAAAAACAGATTATAAAGTTACCTGGTTGCACACATTCAATTTCCAGTGGTTGCTTCCCCAGTTTATAATAGTTTAGCAATTTTCATTAGTTTCTTTTATTTTCACTTTTTTGTTTTTAATTAAAGTGGGGCTCCTAGTTTAGTTCAATTTTTTTTTCGAAAATTCTTAGTTTTAGTTTAGTTTTTATTAGTTTTAGTTTTTTGCAATATAAAGGTATTTGTCAGAGATGAGATTGAAATAGGTCAGAAAAAGTATTGTGTAATAAAAAAATATTAAGAATGTAATAATTTAGGACAGATGAACAGGCATCCTTAAAAACAACTATAAAAGATGTGTGCCAGTCAATGTATTTCTGTCATTAACCGGGAAAAATCCAACTGTTAGCGGACACAACAACAGTACATAAAATGCAGATATGGGCAGAGATATGTAAGCAGCCTTTAACTGCACAATGTGTGTAATTCTGCTTCTAAGGTGAGAAGCAGGAAGTATAAATCTGAGAATACAGAAACATGAAAAAAGATGAAGCAACTCAAAAATAACCAATTAATGAACTGGACTGTGCAGCACTGGATACAAGTCCTGCAACTCAATAGAAAATCACTGTCCTTGCCTTATGAATGAATCATCTGTTCAAATATAGCTTTTAAATATTTCAATTGTGTGTGTGTGTTTGGGGGGGGGGAAGATATGGGTGTACTTCACTCAAGCAACAATTTCTTATTGATCTTGAACAAATCATGTTGTGCTAGAGAGGTGGATGTTCTGTTTCCCCAGCCAGACGACCACGCACAGATAATTGCCATTTTCTTCCAACTTTGGCCACTAGGGCCACCATTATAGCTAGATGGGCAGAACAAAAAAATGAAAGCGATCCACCTAGAGTTATGTATGAAATAAACGGAGAAAAACAAAAAAGACATTTTCTCTGTAATTTCAGTTTTAGTTTGTTTCGTAAAATAAATACCACCATTTCTGTTAGTTATTGTTTATTTGTGAAGCTTTGTTTATATATTTTCAGTTGATGGACATGTTTTTTCACATTTTTTGTTGTTTCGTGAGCTTTCATGAAAGATAATAACCTGAGAGGAGCTGCGGAACAAGCTCGGACGTTGGCATCATGGTATTTCTGCCTCCTGGGCACTTCCCTCAGCTGCCCCCCTTAAGTGAAGACTCACTAAACTATAAAATGTGGAGGCAAATTAAAATCCCAGCAGGGATTAACTGAAAATGCTGAGACTGAGAGGTGTACAGCTTTTCTGGGACATGTGGGACACTGGACATACATGCCTGGCATTGATATCGAATGTCTAGGCCAAACACTCTAAAATGATGACAGAAACATGCTCCAGCCTTAAAGTATCACTACGTTTTTACTTATAAGGGGCTGAAAAATATGATAGGCATTACAATATTTGGAAGAAATAGAAAAAAAACTGGTGCATTGGTATTTTGAGATGTTCCTGAAAGTATTTTAAGACAGGAAAACAAAAATCATAGTTCAGCCCATCAGGACTCGCACGCTGTAGCTTTTACTTTCTGAAATGTAACATCTCGTTATACCCATTTAGTATGTGGTCTCATAAATGTGCTTCACGGAGTACTGTTTAGGAATTTCAGCCACTTTTTAGACTGTGACATGACAATGACTGAATCTGATGGAAAAGCAGTTTCGTATCCCAAGTTAATAAACAACTGAAAATTAAGAGCCCTCTGAGTGATTATAATTATAAAACTTTTAAGATGGTGGGAAGCTTGGGGGGGGGGGGGGGGGGGGGGGGGGGGGGTGGGGGGTTACCATGACAAAATGTACGGTGAGTGACGATGAAGGGTTCCTAACGGTTTCGGGAAGATGACAAATACAGATTCATCACCTGGCTGGCCGTGACTTTGCCTCATGACAGGAAACAGAATCTGCTGGTGAATCACCGATTTAAAAACTGAACCAGGGTACAGCAGGATCCACGGTGCGGGGGGGGACGCTGGCTAGGGTAGGGGTGCAGGGACATTCCAGCGAGTCCACTCTAAATATAGAGCTTCTAGAATTCTCCCCTGCCAGTGTGACACGGTTTACAGGAACAGCAAGCACCCGGAGTCACCACCTGCAACTCACGTAGCCTACCCAAGTTCTGCAGGTCAAATATGGCTGACCCGTCTACTTCACACAGAGCCAACTGGGTGGCCATTTCCTGCAAGAGACTGACTAAAGACTATCCTTTCTTTGTTATTAAAAAAGAAAGAAGAATTGAAGTATAAGAGCCTTTTTCCATAGACAGAAAAAGAAATTATAGCTGGGAGCCAATATTATTAGACTAAGTGGAAAATAAAGTGAAATGTCCTTCTAAACACAAAATTATAACCTGTAACAGTTATTCCAGTGTCACAACCCAATCAGAAACACAGAAGAGAACGAATAAGTACGTACCTATATGTCCTGAGCCAAAATATTTTGTAGCATAACAGTTAAACGCAATTCCATTGCAATACCGATGCAACAGCATATAGTTATATGGCTGATTTTTAACCAAAACGGATGTAATGACCCACATTTACCAGTGGGGGGAGGGGACACGGACACAAACACGTATATATAAAATGTAATATATATCACATTTATTTATTTATAAATCCACCATTAAGCAACATTAAAGCAACTTACTGTAACTAAAACGTTGATTGATTATAAAAGTGAGACTAAGTGCTTCTCAGTGTACCGAAAAGCAGCTGACTCGGCACGGAGAAGTTTCCCAACCACAGAGCCACCGAGTCGGATAAAATCCTATAGACCTGTGTGGGGTGGCCTCTTCCCTGTATGATGGATCGGCCTTTAATGCATTATTGAAACGGCCCC
>JAODJW010000039.1:15023753-15038669 GCA_026777045.1 Hyperopisus bebe | reverse complement strand
TCCGCTCCTTCCGTGTGCCACGCCCCCTCGTTAACCCCGTGTGGAATCCCCGTGTGATCAGCTGTTTCTGGTTGTGGTCATTAGTCCTCGTCCGCGTTTCAGTTTGTTTCCCCAGTCCGGTCATTGTATTGCCCGTCTGAGTTTTGCCTGTCTTACGTGTAATTAAACCCCGTATTCCCCGATACCCTGACGTCTGCGCCTTTGTCTCCGTTCTGTTCCCACTCAGCACAACATTATTATAATTAAACGTATTAATGGGTTATTATTAATATTAAAATAATGAATAATTCTAAATCTATTTTATTTTTGTATTTTATTATATAATTATAATAATTACTGTTACTGTAACTCATTTCCCCATGCGTACAAGTTATCTTAGGTCGGCATTCACGGTTTGACTTCTGGGATTCAGATCGAGCTCTAGGTAATTTTTTTTCGAACTGGTTGGTTTGACTTTTAAGAAATTCAAGTTCTAATGAGTTCGAGAACTGAGGTCTTACTGTATATTCTAAGAAAAAGTAACTCGCAAAGACCTTGTACAGCACTTTTATTTGACAGTGATACTAGTGTAGCACACTATAAGGAAGGGGAGGGGAGGGGGGAGCATCAGGGGTAGGGATTAAGTTAGGTGAAAATCCTTTCATTCACTTTTACACATTTACCAGGAAGGCCTAAATAAGAACAGGTTCCATTGTCCCTCTATTTTTTCTCTCAGCCCAGAAGAAAGCCTACCTGGTTCCTGATGTCTGAGCCCACACTCCACTGCTGTCCCTTTCCATGATCAGATGCCCATTTTGCTTTCTTCTGCTGATGCCGAGACGACCATCTTTTACTGTTCTGCCAGGGCCAGAGCTGAACTGCCTCATACCGTATTCATGCTGACAGTGGTTGGACATGCCAACATGCATTCCAAATGCAGTCACTGCAATGCGCAGGCCCCACGCACAGGTTTAGTTACTGAAATAAAGCATCTGTCTGTTTCCAACAGCTTATCTTGTATGATGTTGGAAGGAGCCTGGATTCTACCCTGAGCAGCCAGAGAATGCCCTGCATGGGATACCAGTTCATCACAGCCTGTCCACTCACACTTACCGTAGGCGACTATATAAGTGTGTCACCCAGGAAGTGCAAGGTCGCACAAGTCAATACTGTCAAATATAACTCTACAGTTTAATTTATATATATTGAACTTAATACGTTCAAACAGCATTTTCACCTGACCAGGAGGGGGTGAAATTTCACTCACACACAACACACAGACTCTCTCTCACACGCACACATAGACACAGACATTAGATATCTGTATCTTTGTCAGACTGTCCATTCATTTCTATAGGCAAAACCTTAATCTCAAATATAATAACCTTAACCAATACCCAGCCCTAACCTTAACCACAAGTAACCAAACAAAATACAAGACTTTTGGCAATTTTTTTTTGACTGCAGTCACAGATGTCCAGATAAATGTCCATTGGGGAAAAGGTGGTCAAAATAGGTGTTTATTACATTGTGGGGACATTTGGTCACCACTAGCTAGCCCACTCTTAACCAAAGGCATTTGCAAGTTTCATTACTCTCCAAAAGGTGTAGCAGGAAAACACTTCTCGACCAAGCAACCTCCATGTGAGAGCTGCTTCCTGGTAAGCCTCCTGCCAGTTTCTGGCCACATGTGGTATGCTCAATGTGCAGCAAAGGGTAACCCCAAAGGAATCAGAAAAGTGTGTCTGATCATATTAAAGGCCCCAGTCAACCAGTAAATGTTCTGGGTAATTCTACAAAATTCCATTACTATTTAAATACTTGCAGGTATTTTATGTGACATGGGCAGGATAAAATAGGACCAGTCTAAAAATATTTTAAAATTAGGCTGGTCTAAGCTAAATGGAAATAGGTTCAAACTGACTCAAAGACAGTCTAGGCCTATATTTCTAATTTAGTATAGACTGGCAGATTTTAAACGATGAGGGAGATAAGGTAGTCTGGCCATATCGTGTTTAATGTAGCTTACATTATTAATATGCATTCTTGTAGTAGGCTATTATAGCTCAGTATACATACGTCAAGCCAGAGACTAACACCCGCGCAACATTACTGCTTATTACACCTGCGTTTTTCCTTGGTAAGATCTGAGTCAGATACAGTCAACTCCCCGCAGCACTTCACGTTTCCCACGAAACGAAACAGGAAGCAGCGCCGCAACGGGCTGACGGGCGACCATACGGCTCCTGGTCCGCCCCTGGACGGCCGGCCTCCGTCGACCCACCTTCTGCAATAGGCTGACCGGCTTGTCCGTTACGGACGTCAGAAAAAAGACAGAAAAAGAAAAGCTATTTTGAGGAAGTTTCGGATACGGTAAGGTTTAAGTTAATCGGGTGTGGGGAGCATGTGCAATTTATTATGTGTAGGCCTGTACAGAGAATGTTTTTACATAATATATAATGCTGAGCGTCGGCCCGCTCCGGTTACAGCTGATCTATATTTAACAGCACAGACTCAATCGTTGCAAAACCTTATGCGATCGCCTGTCGTTTCCGCAAAACTGCTTTATCCGAACTAACCTAGCTAGATAATCAACATGATATGCTTTATTTTATCACGCATTTTCTTGCGTAAACAAAATGTTCCGTCGTATGTAATTTATTAACAGTACTCTTAAAATGTGCTCCTGAGTGAATGCTTTTGTTTTTATAACAGAACGTTTGTCTTAAAAAGGTACGGTTATGATAAATTACATAACTATGAACTGATTCTGGGCACAGACCCGGAAAAGTTCGATTTCGATATAATAAACAACAAAAGCGGAATATTCTGAGCAAACAACCACCCGCTTCCGCATGAAAACCCACTGGTACAAAATTTAGTTACCTAAGGCCCAGGTGATTGCTTTAAATTTAATATTTCACGGAAATTCTCTTTCATTTGAGTAGATTTAAGAGCATGCGATGATGTTAATTTCCTTAAAGTAGCCTAAACACGACGTCCTAGGTTAAATTAAAAGTGACCTTTCGGTGTCGGACGGTAGAGCGCAGCATCTCTCCCCACAGCACCACAAAGCGGGGGCCTTAATTTAAGATTTAAAATAATAAGCTGAAGACATAGGTGGGTTCCTGGCATTCGGCAATAATTTTAGAAGCCTGTGGGTATTTTAATAATCTTAAAGTTATCTGCCATGTTGAGCTTTTTTGATTAAACGTTTATACAGAGATGTAAATTCTCATAAATAATTCGGTTAAATAGCAGAAAGGTAACGTTGCTTCCCGTCTTGGTTTTCGTTTAACTATGAGTACCAGAAACAAACAGGCCTTCTCGCAAGTTACACAGACGTGGAAGGTAAGCTTGACTATTAGGGTATTATCAGAGAAGCTATTTTAATGAAACAAAAGAGTTTAATGAAGAAAACACCAAGTTGAAAGGATCATTTGTGTGAATGTGAAATCTGAGTGGCGTTTGTGCCCCTGCCATTTTCTTTTTCCCTGCGTTGAGGTTGTTCCTCTTCCCTATTTTTTTTAAACACATCCACTTGAAAACTGAAAGCAGTATAGCCTGGGTCACATAGTTTGTTTCAGGGGAAAAAAAAGATTGTTTGAAAAAGCAAGAAACATGCCTTGACAGAGTGTACCTTTCTCCTCCTTGTGTCTGTTCCTCAGTCTGTTACCTGTGCATATTCCCCTGAATAGGTGGAGCTTTGAGTGGATGAAAGCAGTTTAGATGAATGCAAAAGATTCAACTTTCAGTTTAAATGGCAAAAAACAACTACTAGAACTGGGAGGTGCTCTACAGAGCAGGATTTCTCAGTTAGCTAAGTAACAGTTTATGTTAGGATCATTCCTATTGGACAGTCATGACTTCTATGTTAAGTTAACTCAGGTAACATAAATCTGCTTCATGGAACACGCTCTTGGGGCCCCTGTCACAAAGCTGGATTTCTTGCTTAGCCAGATAACTTGTCAGATTTAAGGAACCCCAGTTATTAATGGACTTAATCTTCGTTCACTTACATTTAGCCCAGACTGCCTTAAATCCGACAAGTTACCCCAAAAAGCCAGTAACCCCCCTTCGTAGTACCAGGCCCCAGGAGGGTATTCCACAAAGCGGGCTTTCCCAGTTAACGGGGTAACTTAAGCTAAATGTGAAATCTGTCCAATAGGAAGAGAGGTAAGTGACATTCCTATTTGACAGTTCTTGCATTCGGTTTAAGTTATCTGGCTATTCAAGAAACCCCGCTTTGTGAAATACCTCCAAGCTTGGCGATGCAAGCCCCTGTGAAATTCATACATTGATGCATGACAGTGTTATTTTTATTTCTCCCAAAGCCATCATCAGTCTTGTTTTGATTCTGTATATTACTACTACATAGGAAAAAAGAGAAAATGCACTAGTTCTATACCCATATTACATTATTTTGATTCTACAGATCAGTACCACATAGGGGAAGTACTGTAGTTCTGGAATTCCTTTGGAAATTATAAATGTAATTTTCCCCCATCGTATGCTTATCGGAATGATACCATATTGGAGGCCTGATATAAGCATCTCAAATGCAGTGTCTTTCATGCTGTTTGTTTTAAACCTGTTTCACATTTTACTGTTTTTTTTTTTTTTTTGCAAAGCCTTTTCAAAGTGACTGGGAGCACACAGTTCCAAGATGGCGCCCTCTGGTCTGATGTTTGCATTTGCTGCATGGTTGAGCATGGTCACTATCACTCAGGCTGGAAATGAGTCGCATGCCAGGAATGCATCAGCTGCGACTTCACCCTTGCTTCTTGTCTCATTCGATGGTTTCCGAGCGGATTATCTGGAAAAGTATCCCCTCCCTAACCTGCGTGAATTTCACTCTGATGGCGTACTTGTGGATCAGCTCACCAACGTCTTCATCACCAAAACCTTCCCGAACCATTACAGCCTCGTAACGGGGCTCTATGCGGAAAGCCATGGAATCCTGGCCAGTACCATGTATGACCCCGTGATGAACAGAACGTTCTCTGTGTATAACCACAGCATCGATGCCGTCTGGTGGAACGAGGCCACCCCCATCTGGGTGTCCGTGCAGAATTCCGGGTACAAGACAGCAGCTGCCATGTGGCCGGGCTCTGATGTCGCCATCCAAAACAAGACGCCCACGTACTTCATGAAGTATGACTCCAAAGTGAGCTTTCGGGATCGTGTGGTTAATCTCACTGATTGTCTGGTCAGAGATGAAGCTGTTAGGTTTGCCGTTCTGTACTGGGAGGAGCCAGACAACGCCGGCCATACCTACGGCCCAGACAACGTCACGGAGATGACGAAGGCCCTCAAGGAGGTGGACGACAACATCGGCTTCCTGATGCAGCAGCTGAAAAGCAAGGGTCTTTGGGACAAAATCAACGTCATAGTGACCAGTGACCACGGCATGACCCAGTGCTCTCCAGATCGACTCATACAGCTGGACAAGTGTCTGAATGCCAGTGCATACACCTTAGTGGATGAGACCCCGGTCGCGGCCATTTTACCTCGTACAAGTGAGTACAGAGTCACTTGTTTGAATTACCTACAAGTTAAATTTATTTATTTAGCAGTTGCTTTTATCCAAAGAGGTGTACAAGCTAGAAAAGTTAATCTGTGAGAAGTACAGTGAATATTTTTAACTTTTAACCAAAAATGGATATACAGAAGGCTTTGAAATCCTTAGTGTGTACATGCAACCAGATGCCCTACAGAAGAAGAAGTTTAGACTACATATGATATGGTTGTTACTTTTGAGCCGGGTAAAATGTCACAGTGCTCCTGTGTTGTTTCCAGATGACACTTTTGTGTTTAACTCTCTGAGCAAGTGTCACTCACACATGAAAGCCTACATGAAGACGGACATTCCTGATAGGCTGCATTACAAGAACAACGTGAGGATTCAGCCAATCATACTGGTTGCAGATGAAGGCTGGACAATCGTCCAGAATGAGAAACACCTACGTTGTAAGAACATTTTGATGGTTTTCATATAAAGTGATTATTTTTTTGCCCTTTAGCGTGTATGTGTAGGCATCATGTGTACAGGGCACAGACATTTGATCCAGTTCTTTGGAGGCTTAATTATCCTTTCTGATTTTCACTTGCAGTGGGTGATCACGGCTACGACAATTCCCTTCCCAGCATGCACCCCTTCTTGGCTGCCCACGGCCCTGCTTTTCGCAAGGGCTACCGGCTGCCCCATTTTAACAGTGTGGACATATACCCCTTAATGTGCCACCTCTTGGGAATATCTGAGAAGCCCAACAATGGCAGTTTCTCCAACACCCGCTGCCTCTTAGCTAGCGAGAGCTGCCTCGACCTCGCCAGCGTCATCGGGATTGTCATTGGTTCCCTTATGGTGCTCACCACTCTCACCTGCCTCTTCATCTTCATAAGGAACCGGGTGCCAAATTCATCGCGGCCCTTCGCCCGCCTCGAGCTACAGGAGGATGATGACGATGACCCTTTGATTGACTAGAGGGGTTTCACTGGTTCCAGGCTTTGAATCTGATGTGCTGGTTTATGTCACCATGGAAACTCAGAAGGTCAAACAAATCAGGGGTTTAAGAACAGAGCAGAAACTGTTTGTATGTTTGTCGAAAATATAAGAATAGCTGCAAGCACCTTCACTTGACAACTGTTTCTGAAGTGTACTGGTAGAATTGTCAATGTCTAGAAAACTTCGCTGGTGATATAATTTTCTTTATGCCACCTACCCAAAATTCAGAGTGCAAGCTCCTTTGGAGATAATTGGCATCTGATAATAAGATTACAACAATATTATACAGTTATTGCACCATGTTCAAAAGAATATTGGCAGGGACATCTTGAGCACCTTGGCGAGAGTATTAGTATGTAACAGCAGGTAGTGTGACCTTGCTGGTGCATAATAGTATTGGTATGTAAATGACAATTTGACCGAGCCCTGCTGACATTGTAAGTGGTTTTTCCTGATTTCACGTCAGGAAGGTTAGGTATGAATGCAGTTGTGTGTGTGTGTGTATTTTGTTTTAAGGGGAACGTCACTTTTCACTGTAGATTTAGTAATGTAAATTTAGTAAAAGTAAATATGAAATGTACTTAGCAGTTAGCCTGAGTGCCTTATATGAATGTGCTACATTGAGGAATAGGAGATATCTGGAATTACTTGAATATACATTGTGTGTGGAATATGGTTCCATTAACTTTCTTTAAAGTGCGCACTTTGTAATGATACACTGAATTCATAATTTCTAGACGATGCACTTGTTCTGCTTGTGCTTCTCATAAATATACATTGTGTTCGGCCACTCCTGCTTTTGTCTGCAAGCTGCTGTCATCTCGGCTTCCTTGCTTTAGTAGGCTTCCCAAATGGCTGCATCTTTAGCCCTTTATGCCAGTGTTTCCTGACCCTGCCCACGGGGAGCCCGAGACAGGTGACATTTCTGCTCCCACATTGTACCTAATTCAGAACCACTGCCACTATGCAATGGAGCCACGTAATCATGAAAAATGGTGGAACGTTCTTAAAGGGAATTTTGTCAGATCTTGGTTGTCTTTTTTTGCACTCAAAGCTAAATGTATGTGACAAAAAATAGGAAGAGGTACTGTCATATTTTTATGCTGAAAACAATAGCTTCCCTTGTCTCATTACAAAAATGATTTGATTGTAAAACACAAAAGGCACTTCTGACTAGTTTATTATCTTGCGCGATTGGGCCAAACCTGTAGCCGTTGATGTTTATGTATCTAAAACCAATGACTACTTATAACTTGCAAATACATACATAAATTCAGCAAAGGGCACACTGATTAGTATTTGAGGACACTGGAGATGTCTAGTTATTATTTTGATCAGGTTTTCTAATCTGGTTGACTCCTGTCGGTACAGTTTATTTTAATATGTTAGTTTTGTTTTAAGTGACTTGAAAATGAAAGGGAATTGCTGTTTTTTTTCTTTTGTCAGTGAAAGTGGATGAGTGCTGTTTTTTGTATTTTTATTTTCTTGTATACATCTATTGTAGCTGGAGTCAGAAATGAGGTGGATGCTATTATTTATGCTTATGGGGGTCTTTCCAGTCAGGCATGTTGACTGTTGCTACCGTGAAGTGGCTTACAGGTCAAAATCCAGCACTTTGTGGGAGATGCACCTGTCTGCTTGGAGACCCCACTGCCCTGAGCTCCCGCATCGATAGGTCCACAGAGGAAATTATTTGACCAGCGTTTCTCAGATCAGTCCTCAGCCCCCTCCCCTCCCCCCCGACTGTCCACATTTTTGCTCTATCCCAACTCCCTGGCAGAGGGAAAGGATAAGCCAAGGACTGGTTTGAGAAACACTGCATTAGACTATCTTTTGACACTGTATTTGTCTGTGTAAAAACCTTGATGATTATATGGTTTATGAAAGATGGAAGAAATGCACTCGAGGAAATATTTGTTTTCTGAAACCCATTGTGTGATACTGTTGAAGTTTCAGGTGTAAAGATGTTTATTTTTTCTAGGTTTTTCTATTTTTTTTTTTCCAAAATCAGGTTTTGGTTTGTGAATCTTTTAGCAGCACTTCTAGGAATTAACATTGTCATCTTTGTTTATTCAGGGTTTGCCAGCTAAGAAAGTCGCTGTATTTAAATGACAGACCCCAGCTCTTTGTTTCACTGAGTTTAAAAAGCTGAACATAAGTTATGGCAAAATGGAAAACTATACCTGCTGTTAAAAACAAAACGCATTTACCAGACCTGTAATGCAAGCATGCCTGACCACATGTCCGAGACCTGCAAAATAAAGGGATTTGGTATTGTTTAAAGTAAAAACAAAGGTGCATTTTTACATGTTTTGTATGTATATGTATAATCCTACTTGGATACAGAAAAGATGAGATCAGGATACATTTAAACATGTTTATTTAGTAACTAGAACAAACATATCGGTATACACTTTTCCAAAAATGAGAAAAATCAGAACCAGTTTTCCATGTGAGAAGAGAACCACAGTGGGGAAAAAAATGATTCATTACCTGTATAGTGAATTTTTGGGCAATTTCTTAAGTGCAGATTAATCATGCGTTATTTCAGAGGACAACATATAACACTGTTTTATCACTCAACAAAATTTTTTTGATTACATTCCAATGATTTTTGGTGTACAATAACAGGTACATGCAGCTCCACTTGAACTACAACTCAGTCAATCACAAAGACTATTGTGATTTACTGTGTCAGAAAATTCCTAAAGAAAACATGAAAACTGCCTTTAGACAGGGAATGTACCTCTTTGTCACTACTGGCCAGTGATCGCATAGGTCAGTTGAAAATAAAACCCGGTTACAATCCAGCAAGTACTTACACATGAAACATGGGCTAACTCAGTAACTTCCTGTCAGGTTGTGTGGCTGATGACATCACGACCAGCTACATGGTGCACCTTTCAGATCTTACATTTCTCTCGTCCACAAATAAACTGTTCCCTTCTAGGACTAAATAGTGCACATAGTGTTAATTTTTTTTTCCAGAATGTTTCCATGAGATACCAATTAGTCATAATTTATATATCAATACAGAAAGACATCTGTTACTTGTCAACCTGAGAAATAATTAGCCAAAAATTGCTCATATACATTCCAAAATAAGCATGTTGGCCTTTTCAGTATAACTAATACCTGTAAATTTAAATATATGGCAGAAATTTGTATTGTTGCTTGCTAATTTACTTGATATAGACTTTATGCCGAATTTTCCCCAAAAGAGGAAACTTTTAAAAGTCCTGCAGCAGCCATTAACAAATCAGAATAAAAATATATTAATTTGAAATTCTGGTGCATAAAAAGTATGTCACAGTGTGTGCCCCTAGGTGGTGATGGTGTTGCTGTTGTTCAAAGTGCTCAGGGATGTTTGGTACAGGAAGGTTGACAGCGCATTTCAGTCATCACAATGTGTGCAAGCAGCTGCCCATTGTTCTTCTTTTAAACATTCACATTTGTATGTTTTCAGAATTTCATTTCAGCACAACACAATTACTCCCAGCTAGCTTTTAGTGCAAACAAAATTCATTACAAAAAAAAAAAAAAAAACAGGTTACAGACACGCAAAATCAACAAAGAGTTATCAATGTTTATCACCGCATCCATCAGAGGACTGTTTGGATCCAGCAAATCAGTTTCACATTAGCCCTGCCAAATGCATACATTTTATCAAAAACAGAAGGAATTTAGAGAGACACATAGACGATATCAGAAAGACATTTTTGTTTCTTTAATCCTAAAATATTCCATGTACGTTTTAGGGGTAAGAATAATTACAATTAAATGTTGAGGATTTCTTCTACTGTCTACATTGCTTAATCATTGTTCTTGTTTTCACATTAATGATAAGCAGTTCGCTGCTATTCAAATTAATTTTGTAAGTGTCAAAAGTATTACATCCACTTTGCACCATGTAAAGTCAGAGCAGTCCTGATAGGCCATCCATAACATCGATTTAAATTAGGATGGGAACTACAGTGCCAGCCCACTAATTTCAAGATGAAAAACCTATTAATATCAATCATTTATTTTTTTATATTCCTTCTAAAATTGTGTGATATTAGAATATGCAAATCTGAGGTCTACCTTATAAAAAGGTGTGATAAGAATACATTAAGTTATACATCTTAAATGACACCTTAGGGCGCAACTTCTCATAGCACGACACAGGGCGTCACCTCCTATTGATAATTTCATTTAGCACAGCGATTACCAAGTGTCCACTTGGCACTGAATTTCAGTTTGAGTGGTAATATAATAATATGGTACAACGCAGTATACTAGAAATCTTGGTTGGTGGAATTCATGGAGTGTGGGGGAGTGGACTCAAATTTTTTCATGGGGATCCAAGAAATCTTTTGCCACGACTTCTCATGTACCGGAGTTGCATTGCTTTTGAGTACGCTGTTACAATACCCTATACTGCAGCACAGTGTCTGAAAGATATGATGGTATGGAAAAGACAGATACCACCCAATCTTAACAAAATCCCAGTCTGAAGGCCCATCAGACCTTTACTGTATGCATTACATATAAAGGCATTCCTGCTACATTCTTGCTAACGAAAACTAGCCAACAGCTTCTGACACATCCAGCAGACACATATGAACCTTCATATTTCAATCAAACCTGTAAATCTGTCAATGTTAGGTTCACATTCATTGTTCATCTCCCATCGCACTTCTTTTTCACTTTTTCGTCTCCTGGTCTCATAATATGATTTTTCTTTGCAGTTTGAACAAAAATCCAGATTTACTGTCCAGAAGGTATGGTGCCCTGAGAAGCTTGGAAGTTTTACCTTGGGGTGTGATAGAGGCAATTTATGGGATGTTCTCAGTCAGGTAAAGGAGCCTTGAAGGTAAGTATCAGTGCTAAGCTTTATGCTCGGCTCAATGCAGTGTTTTTCCAAACGGCATATCTCAGTGAAACCTCGTATTCAGCTATAGAGTAGCTAGTCCAAGTGATAAAGGCTCTTCACAGCTACTTAATGCCAAAAATCCTGTCAAGACACTAACTCCAGAATGCAATTTCCCCAGTGAAACTTTTTAACCAGCTAAGAACTAGACAAGCAATGTTACATTTTGGCCTCTCATTCCACAATACGAAACCAAAACATGAGGAATAAGAACACAGGATGTCAGTTACACTAAGCATGTCTACTCGATCTGCAGTTCTTCCTGAAGCAAAGGCTCTGTAATGCGAAGGCTCGTGTACGGGACTATGGGAAGCTGCCGTAGAGTTACCTGCTTAACAAAAATTATAAGGAAGCCCACAACTAGTGTAATACCAAGGAAGGAGCCCAGGATCCAAGCGTAGGCAGGCTCCCTGAGCTGCTGAGCATGGGGAGGTGGTTGTGAAGGCTGAGTCTGCTTCAGCAGGTCTTCCACGTTGTCCAGGGAGCCATTGTTGGGAGAAGGTTGGATCCCGAGGATAGAGCACATTAGTGGATACAGATCCACAGAGCGCATGGACCTTTTAGCGTACCCCTGACGGAAGGCAGGGCCGTGGGCCACGAATATTGGCTGCATACTTAGCAACGTGTTGTCATAACCGTGGTTACCTGCTGCAAAAAGGGAAAGCAAAGAAGAGCGTGCTGAATGACAATCAAAGGATAAGGATATTACTGCTAATTCATCCTTGTTCTGATTAACCCATAAGACAATACCTACATACAATACCAAACAATGGAACACAAATTCCTTTAACACAAAGATTTTTGTAAAACTGTAACTCCAAGACTTACCCATAAATGATCCATTTTTGTTTTGCACGACTGTCCACCCTTCCTTAGCCTCTATAATTATGGGCATTATCCTGTCATTATGCTTATAGCCAAAACGATCTAGAATGTCGTCTTTCTTGTACACAACCATGTTAGAGCTTGCATTGACAAGGGTGCTGTAGACTTCATCAAATTTGCCTGTGAACACAAATTACAATACAGGCTCTGTGGGACTGAACAGACACATTATTTTATCCAAATGAAATCTAATTCTTAAATCATTATGCTAAAGTTCAAATTACAAAAACATTAGTTTGTCTGAGACAGAAACAAATTACAAGTATACAACTGGAAAAAAAGCACACTAATACAGAGCACACAAGTCTAAATAAAGAAACGTACCTTCCTTGGGCAAAATGCCAACTACAGGACTCTTATCAATCCAGCTGTACAAGTTTCCATCTATATAATCATCAAGTGCAATAATCTTCTCTGTCGATAATTCTGTCATTCCATGATCACTCGTAATGATGAGGTTCAGCTGGTCAAATATCCCCGCATCCCTCAGATGCTTCACTAAAACACCAAGTTTGTTATCAATGTCTGTTATCACCCCTTCCATCTGAGGACTCTCTGGCCCCAGCGAATGGCCACTCTTATCGGGTTCCTCCCAGTAAAGGACGCCAAAATTGATTGCTTCTTCATTCTTAAACCAATCAATTAGCCTCTGGACCCTTGCCTGAAATGGCATTGATGCGTTGTACACCAGGTAGTACGTTGGGTAGATCCCATGGATTTTGACGTCAGATCCTGGCCACATCACAGCTCCACTTCTATGTCCCGCTATCTGATTGGTTACCCAAAGGGGCACTGCCTCATCCCACCACCTGGAATCATATATTTCCATCTTGTCCATAGAGAAGGTCAGATTGAGGTCGGGATCATACATTTCATTGGCTACAATGCCATGGCTCTCTGCATAAAGGCCGGTAATCATGGTGTAGTGGTTTGGGTAGGTCTTTGTTATATATACATTCTCCACTCGCTCCACCTGAACACCATCCTTGATCAGGGCGTCGAAATTGGGTGTGGGCACCCTGTGGAGATAGTCCCAGCGAAAGCCATCGAAAGACACCAACAGCAGCTTGCTTAGCTCTTCTGGGCTACAGCCAGGCAGCAGGAGAAGAGCCACCGCGCTCACCAAGGCACCCAACTGTGCGAAACAGCCGCTCATCATGGCTTGCTGTTAAGAGCAAATCCTCCCGTTTATTCCTGTATTTCAGTCAAACATCTCAGGCGCTTTAAACACAGTGCTTGACATTGCTCATTACAGTTATGTTTAACACTGCTAAATCGATTATATAATTGCACTACCGTACTTTAGTTCAATGTTCAGCTATATAAAAACATCGATATTGTTATCATCACCATTATTATTATTTTTAATAATAAACAATAATAATGTGGTTATTATATATATAAAACGTAGCCGAAGTAGGGAAAGCACACAGAGTTTCGTTGTACATTGACAATAGCATATACTGTATTCCAGGACCATTTAGGCGAAACAGCACCAAACGTGCATTGCACTGCTAGCCAGCTACGTGCACGGTTCATCTGTTAAAATACAATGGCTGTTAAACATCCCAGAGTAAGTACAAACTTCATTTACCTTTTAATTTTAAAATGGAGAAATCATGCACAGGTGCGTTATTGATCCAGCAGAAATAAAAACATTTGTTCAGTTACAGTTGCAGCTAGCTAGACGAGCTACTTGCCGTAAAATAGCTTGCGGGCATTAAGCTTCAACATAAAACATATACTACTGCAAACAAACTAAAATCTATGTGGCAGCAACATGATAAATTAACGAGGATGGTAAACGAAACTAGCCAGGTTCTTGAATAACATTAGTTATAATTTTACACTATATTATATATAAGGTAAGTATTATCGTGACCTTCGTTTTGGCATACAGCCAGTGAGTTTTATGTACGCTACATAGTAGTCACCTTTGGATAATAATAAGCAATAAAGGAATCAAATAAACAATACAGTCATTTAAAAAATGATAATTCCTACCTGCTTATCATTACAAATTGAGCCAGGTAAACAAACGGCCGCTGCGAGCAGCAGGATAAAGCGGAAGTCCCGCCCCCTCCGCCAGTCCACGCCCATTGCGACCTGTCAATCAGCACGTGCTGTGAAATAGCACATTTTTTCAAAGCTCGAAACAGAATTGGGGAATATGATTCTGCCCATCTATTTTTGGTTGACATAACTAAAAAGCTGACTAATACGGAAGAGGATTAGGGCCACGTGAAATAAATTTCAGATAATTCTGAGACAAAAGTTACAACTCTGAGAAAAATGTCAAAACTGAATTCTGCGAAAAAAGTCAGAATCCTGCCATTAGATTCAGAGACTGGCTACAGACCTCAGGTCACATGCAATACACAGAGTTTAGCGGCAAAAGTGGAAGTGGAGATGTCTGTGTTGGTGTAAAATGACAGAAGTGGCAGCATTCCTGCGAATTTTTGGAGCTTCAGAGGAAACATTACACCAAAACTTTTAAAATAATTCTATTGAGCTTCAAAAAACTTACAGTTCCAATAAAAGGTTGACATTTGATGACAATACTATTTGTAATCATTTACTAGATACGTGTGCATATATATATATATATATATATATATATATATATATATATATA
>JAODJW010000039.1:15009311-15023653 GCA_026777045.1 Hyperopisus bebe | reverse complement strand
TGTGTGTGTGTGTATATATATATATATATATTTTTTTTTTTTTTTGAAGTTGTAGGTCACATTGCATTTAAAAATTATGCATATACGGTGGTCTTGGGTTGTTTTTAGAAGTTCAATTGAACTTGAACAATTGAACAATTAAATTCAAGTTCATTTGAATCCATACTAAGTGAAAAACATCTGGCCAAACAGCAACGTTTTCTAATTTGGGGCAGGTCAGAGATGTGAAAAGACAAATACTTTAAATATACAGAAATATACAGAAAATTAAATCCGCTGCTTCCAAAACAGGCTACACATTGTCACTTTTTAGGCCGTCTGAGATTTGATTATTGTTACTGGTCTTTATTTTTGTCAGATGTTTTTCAGTATTTCTTCATTTAACAAGATGTAGAGATCAGCTGCAGCAAATGGATCTCTTGGAACATCCCACCCATTCTCCTCCATCAGCTCCCAGCCTGTTTCATCACAAGGGAACTGGCCTTTGGAGGTGCACTCTTAATTCTTTGCACAAATTCACCTTCTCCATGTCAATTGGCTTCAGTCTATCCTCTGCACTGTGAAACTCTGGAAAAGAGTACATCAAAAATGGCCAGAACTGGCCAGGTTCATCACTTGCTCTTGGCCTGGTTCTGTGCAAGTTCCGTGTGTGTACAACTTCATTAAGCTCATCCTGCATGAAAAACAGATAAATCACTGAAGTAAAAATTATATTAACAAAATCAGGGACCTCAGGCTAGTGATGGCCACTTTTGCAAACAATGTTTGCTACAAATGCTATTGCTAAAATCAAACCTGCTGGCACAATAATAAAACCAAGATTTACTTTTTCACCTACCTTTTGGTCTTCCAAATGTGTAATGGCTTCCTCTGAAAAACGAATTCACAGGAATGCTGCCAGTTTTGTCATTTTACACCAACACTGACACCTCCCCTTCCACTTTTGCCCCTAAACTCGGTGTATTGCATGTGACCTGAGGTCTTGAGCCAGTCTGACTCTAACGTCAGAATTCTGACTTTTTTCCCCTCAGAGTTCTGGCTTTTTTTCTCAGAATTCTCTGAAAATCTATTAGCTGCCATATGTTACTGACTGGACAGTGCGAATCACATTTCCTGTGCTCTAAGGATTCAAGGATCAAAGGATTCCCAACGTTTGTTATCATTTGTATTAGTGTAAGTATTCAGTAGAATGGGATGCTCACCTGTGTGTTTCCTACAGACTGGCACAGGGTACCAAGGCATAGGAAAGACACTTAGTAAGTGTAAAAAAGAAAATGTATATATAAATATTAATATGGAGATATGGATGTATCCAAAAGAATAAATATGGCATACTAATCTCCTAAAGGCAAATAACGAATCTTGGTCTTGCTCATTGAAATGTGACGTTAGCTTTTAAAGTGGGAAGTTTACAATGGTAGGTGTTACTATAATATTGGCTAGGTTAATGTCAGATGGCAAAAAGGCTGTAACTGCTGCCACATTCCACAACTTCGACTTAGGGCAGACAAATGGGGAACTGATTCTAGTCATTTTGTCAGGCTGTCTCACTGAACCAGTGTCATGATCATTCTGAAAGCTCTTTTATTTTGGTAGCTTTTGTAGAGAAATTACAATAATAATTTTACATGAAGATGTACGCTGAAGTGTTTTTAAATATTATTGGGTATGTTAGGTTGTTACAACTATCCAGCTATGCTGTTACCTCACAACCCGGTCCAGGATAAGCAATTAGAAGATAATTGGATGGATGAACTATAGTATTGAATAGCTAATTTAAATTGTTGTATTGACCTTCCTGTGTATAGTTTTTTTTAGGAAATCCAGTAATGTGCAAAGGAATTAAATTATAAAGATTCATTGATCAATTCATTTAATACGTGGTAAATACAGGCACGAGGCAGGGGGTACCCTGGATGGGATCCCAGTCGATCACGGGATACAAACTGTAAGCCTTAGAAAAAGCTTGTTCGCAGATGATATCAGGGGGTGAGAGAAATCTACGTTAGTTAAAAAAACCGTTGCCAGCATTTACTTATTATGCCCACTAGATGTCATGTTTCGTCAGCTTTCATCACTTTAAGAATTCAGTATCATACGGTCTCAAAGCACACAAACATGCATTAAAGTAACCACAAGCCTCAGTATGTCACTAGGCATGCGCAACCATCTATATTCCCCGAGCTACTTTCAAGCAAAAAGTTGGCCAGCATGGTTTGGACTTTAACACATTTTTATTACAATGACCCACATTTTTTCCTATGGTAGTAGTTATTACATAAATATCTTGTAAAACTTTCAGGCCTCCAATCTGGAAATTTGAAATAGAAGGCAAGAGAGTACCTGGAAAAATCTGTTTTTTAACTTGGACCTGAGTTGTTAGCATCTTATGTTTGCTGGGTCTCAGTGACACACAGTCCGGCAGTTTGGACAAGATGCCCTGTTTTGAAGTATTACATACCGTTATTTAATTATTTAAATTATCCAATACTACATTTTTCAATACTACAGTTCCTGTAAAGTCTGGAGAAATGGTGTGCTAACTAAAGTCCCCCCCAAAAGCTTTGACTGCCTGACTTTAATTTGCAGCAATTTTGTTGCAAGCTTTTCAGGATGATGCTTTAGACACTGAAAAAGAGATCACCATCCCATCTGTTTGAGTACTACTATTGGATCAGAGTGAGGCTTGGGCTGCATTTCCAAATAACACAGAGGTATAAAAGAAGAATTACAGGCCAGCTTCTGGTGAAGGGAACTGCAGAATGATTGTGGTTCTACTGAATTATTATTTTCAACAGCTATATTACGGAATATCACTGCTACAAAGCGTATATAGATCACTCTTTTATGTACGTTCTTTTCCTGAATATATTTCTACTGACTACTTTAATTGTTTGTGTTTCTCATTTGGAAGCAATGCAAAACCTTTGCAACACATTCGGATACCCTAACAAAAAAGAACTATGGTATTATCATCAATACTACTAATAGCGTAGTAGTACTACTATGGCAAAACCATTGTAATTTGGCCACCTATATCCAATGCATCTGGAAAGTATTCACAGCACATAATTTTTTCCGCATTTTGTTATGTTACAGCCTTATTCCAAAATTAATTAAATTCATTTTTTTCCTCAAAATTCTACACACCCCATAATGATAACATGAAAAAAGTTTACTTGAAATTTTTGAAAATTTATTAAAAATAAAAAACTAAGAAATCACATGTACATAAGTATTCACAGCCTTTGCCATGAAGCACAAAATTGAGCTCAGGTGCATCCTGTTTCCACTGATCATCCTTGAGATGTTTCTGCAGCTTAATTGCAGTCCACCTGTGGTAAATTGAGTTGATTGGACATGATTTGGAAAGGCACACACCTGTCTATATAAGCTCCCACAGTTGACAGTGCATGTCAGAGCACAAACCAAGCATGAAGTCAAAGGAATTGTCTGTAGACTGCTGAGACTGGATTGTCTTGAGGCACAAATCAGGGGAAGGTTACAGAAAAAAATTCTGCGTCTTTGAAGGTCCCAATGAGCACAGTGGTCCCCATCGTCTGTAAGTGGGAGAAGTTTGAAACCACCAGGACTGTTCCTAGAGCTGGCCGGCCATCTAAACTAAGCGATCGAGGGAGAAGGGCCTTAGTCCACTAATCAGGCCTGTATGGTAGAGTGGCCAGATGGAAGCCACTCCTTGGTAAAAGACCACATGGCATCCCGCCTGTAGTTTGCCAAAAGGCACCAAAAGCGCTCTCAGACCATGAGAAACAAAGTTCTCTGGTCTGATGAGACAAAGATTGAACTTTTTTGTTGTGAATGCCAGGCTATACATTTGGAGGAAACCAGGTACTGCTTATCACCAGGCCAATTCAGTGAAGCATGGTGGGGGCAGCATCATGCTGTGGGGATGTTTTTCGGCGGCAAGAAATGGGAGACTAGTCAGGATAGAGGGAAAGATGACTGCAGTGATGTACAGAGACTTCCTGGACGAAAACCTGCTGCACACAGCCAAGATATCAAGAGTAGCTTCAGGACAACTCTGTGAATGTCCTTGAGTGGCCCAGACAGAGCCCCGACTTGAATCTGATTGAACATCTCTGGAGAGATCTTAAAATGGCTGTGCACCGACGCTTCCCGTTCCAACCCGATGGAGCTTGAGAGGTGCTGCAAAGAGGAATGGGCCAAACTGCCCAAGGATAGGTGTGCCAAGCTTGTGGCATCGTATTCAAAAAGACTTCAGGCTGTAATTCTGCCAAAGGTGCATTAACAAAGTATTGAGCAAAGGCTGTGAATACTTGTGTACATGTGATTTCTCAGTTTTTAAATTTTTAATAAATTTACAAAAATCTCAAACTTTTTTTCCCACATTGTCATTATGGGGAGTTGAGTGTAGAATTTTGAGGGGAAAATTTAATTTAATCAATTTTTGAATAAGGCTGGTAACATAACATGTGGAAAAAGTGATGCACTGTGAATACTTTCTGGATGTACTGTAACATGGCATACTATGTAGCATTACAATGTATCTTCAGTTAAAATAGAATAGTAATCATTAAGTTTTTCTATGGCACCATGGTAGTAACATGTTTTTTAAATGTTATAATATGGTGCAGAACTTAAATTAGACATCCAATTAAATGTTCCATGCATGAAGTGTATCTCTTTGGGCTTAGTGAAGAACACACTTTAACAGTTTAATTGGCACATGCCTCACACAAGTTAACCACTTACCATTATAAGTGTTTCAATGGCAGAAACTGAAGGAAACATTTTTATCCAAACACATGTGTCTTTATTTGAAATGTTGAAAATAAAGCACAGAATCATAATTGCTTAAGTGAAATTCTCAGAATCCATCACTACAACTCAGATGATCGCAGTCCAATGGTTACAATGTGGTTACTTTTTGTACAAAAACTATATTATGCTTGCTTCTTGGCAATACCATGAGTACTAAATAGCATAGTATCAATACAGGTTGGACATAAATACCATGGGACATAAGAGAATACTACAGTATAGTATCAGAATGAAGTACCTTAGTATAAAATATAATACTGTTCAAACACTCGAAACATGTACTATATGCATATCATTATACCATGAATGTATAATCATATGCATACAATAGAACAATACTGAAAGCACAATCCAGTAGAACCATACTGGCGTGATGATATGTTAACTTTTTGAAAGGGGAGTGTAAAGCTCAAAATTCAAGGTTGGTTACCAAGTTACTGAAAACAAAGCGATTGTTTTATCATGTGTTGATGACAATTTTCAAGCATTAAGAAAAATAAATACCCTACTATAGGATTTATTTCTTTGGCTGTTTGCAAATCACAGATAAAATTAAGGTAGGCTAATTTTAAATTAAGGAATCTTGACTGACCTTGATCTTGACATTTCAGGCTCTACTTAGGAACCTCATGTATACATTTATGTGCAGGCTAACTGAGTCAAGGAATGGAATTATTATGACCTTAATTGATCCTATGAAAAGTGATACACGATATTCTTCTATCTTTTGGAAATGTTGGAATAAACAACTGTACGTTTTTTTTCCATCTTTTTTAAAATGTACAAATGTGTTGTGTGTATATGAATGTAATATTTTTTGTGTATGTGCATGGTATGTTTGGACCTTGAGTCTGCAAATAAATATGAAAAAATGGAAAGTTAAGTTAGGAAGTAATTTTCTTTATGAGTTCCTTTCAACACATAATGGTCGACGTCTGCAATGAATGTTTGTCCGCATCATGGTGGCGACGCATTCAGGACGGCTTCCCAGCTATGTATAATGATAACCTTAATATTGCTAAAACAGCTCAGTCAGAGGACCGCTGTAACAAATCACAGCAGCCCCTAAACACCTGTATCGGGTAACCGGGGTAAGCAGTCAGCCCGTCGATGTAAAGCGGACGGCTTTAGGACGGGGCGGAGAGGGATGCGCACCGCCGGCTCTCTGTTCCCTTTGCTGGCTATAGAAGTTTCGCCTTTTATTGTAGCGAGCAGAATAGAGGGACCTGCCGGCGATGACTTCACTGTCTCCGGGCAACCAAAGCCCCGAGCAACCCCCACCGGGACCTCCTCTCATACTGCCGGAGCTGCCGGTGCTTTGCCCACTACCTAAGGCACAATTTAGAGTAACTTTAAAGCAACTTTAAAGGTGGAATCGCATGCAGTAACAACATCTGGAATCTGACAGGTGAGTCCGGGGATTTTTGTTACAATCAGTTACAGTTATAACGTTCCTCTAAACAACTTTATGAAGTTTTTTTTGGAAATGCGATCGCCATATCGACGTTTTATGTTGTGGAATGCCTTCATATAAATTGATATAGATTAACCTATAAAAAGAAACGCTGTTATCACGGATATAGCCGTTTTATTTGTCCGTCCGGTTGCTTGTGTCGCAGAACAGGAAAGCCGCGCTTAAAGCGATTTAAGTTTTATTATTATTTATTTATTTATTTTAAATCTGAACCTCGCTACCGGGCTGTTAGTTTATAATATTAATATCTAGATTTTTTATGCTGGTGCTGATCACATGTCGTTTACCCTGCTTCGGACCTCACGGGTTGATTTGCGCCTTCCGTATTGTTGCTCTGCTTTCTCCAGCATTAACGTGCACTGATACGGTACACTGACATCACGCATAGTTTTTATATTCAGCAGATGATACTTTCCAAAAAGTTTCCAAAAAGAGTGGTACGGATAAACGACATATAATGCGCACAATAATATGCACAATAAGCCTACAACATGCCCACAGATAATGTGCTTATTGTGTTACCATAAGCCGGTAGGTTTCAACCCATGACCAGCGGCAGTCTGTGCAGGTTTTCCATCCATCTAAGCTCTCTGTTGAACCAATTTAACAGGCTTTCTCATTACGGCCTTGTCAGTGCTTTTTTTTTCTTTTTTTTTTAAAAAAAAAAAAAAAAGATTTCAGAAAACTCCGAGGTTATGATTATGAGCTACTCTTATCAGAAGAAGCGAAAAAAAATAGAGAAGTTTCTAGTATTTTTTCATTTTAACTGGGTACTTGCAGGCTGCATTCTGTACAGTGGCTCTGTATTCAGCTTTTATCATAATAAGCATGTGGAAAAGTTACACCTCTAGGTCGAAGGAGCCTGAAGAAGTCCAAAGACGGTGAGAGAAATGAAGACACAGCAAACGGCGATGAATGACCTGTAGTTACACAGGAGTGGCTGTAAGTTCACAACAGTCCTAAAGTTAACCCTGAACTGCAGCCATGTTAATCATGTAGGAGTATTTGCCCCATCAACAAATCACTCATTTGTTTTCTTTCATAAACGACATACAGTCAACAACGACTAATCTTGCTTGTTGTTGCATGAGTGTGTTTCCATTTAAAACACAGCTTTTCAATCAAAAATCAATTTGTGTAGCTTAACAATGCACATCAGTCACCGTATGAGAAAATCGAGTATGTAATGTGGTGCTAAATGGGTCTATGACAGGAGATTTCTGTGTTATTGCCTTGAAATTAATCCCAAAAGGGAGCAAAGAGAGACAGAGAGTGAAAAGATCAGAAGACTTTGGCTATCTTCCACTTGGCAGCACGTGGATTACATGCTGTGAGTTGATTACCATGGTACAGTGTGTCATTGGCTTTCCTGCTATCTATGCTTACCTGAGATGGTGTCTCACCACTGAACAACGAGCGTCTGACACCTACTGATGTCCACCTCCAAGCCACTTCAGAACCCTCACTTAAAAATAACTTTAATAAACAGGATATTCCTGTGGAGAATGAGTGCCAGCATCAGATCACTGGGTTATAGAGCAAAGGGTGTGGTTAGTCATTCTTGTGGGGATATACTGGCTCTTTAAATCACAGCGGCTCATACTTAATGCAGCGGGATATTTTATTGACTTGGTTCCTTATGTCGAAGGTCCAATGACTGCATGCCTCTTTTGGCTTCGAGGTGTGAATCCATTTTCTAAATTAGTGTCCGCTAACTGCTATATAAATAGGCTGACTACATAGGTCATTATCATTCGTTGTCATGGTTCTAATGTACAGGCCTGCATGAGCTGCATGCGAATACATAATGTGAAGGATTTCTTTTGCAAGGCCGGGCTTTGTGTGCTTGTAATGTCTGTAGAAATCAAAGGCTTGGAAAGATGTGTACTGGATTCACCAGAATCTCAGATTACCTACCTCCTCCCATTCAGACTGTCCAGTGATTTCGTCCCCTAAATCACCGAGCTCCTTGGAAGACAGCAAACGATATATTAAAATAACCGCATTATCGTAGAAAGGATCTTTATAGATTATGCTTCTCAAGCCTTGACCAGTAGAGGGCGCCTCACACACTTGCGCAAAAGTTAATTAGGAATCCGTGAGAGTATGTGTGATAGTGAGAAGGCGGCCAGGAGGATTACAGGAAGCGTGTATTGGCTGGCAGCTGTGTGGCCGGTTTGGTGACTCTGTGATAGATCACAGTAAGGGAACTGACTGAAGAGCATGTTTACGGTTAAATGAAATCATAATGGCAGGTATAAAATGCACTTCCACTAATCACCTGCGTGTTTAAATCTATGCAAAGTACCCCAAAGTGATCAGATTAACATTCTTTTCATTAGGATGTTGATCTGATGATGCTTTCTTTAGTAATAATGCTTTTATTCAGCCCCATCTTGCTTTTCATGACACACACAGACACATATGTAGGTGAGAGCAAGCTTGGCAGTGAAGGACAGCTACCTGCAGTGGCACCCATAGAGCTGGGGGTTAAGGGTCTTACTCAAGGGCCTATAGACATGATTATTCCACTCAAGCTGGGCTTGAGCTGGTGACCTTCTGATCACAGGCACAGTGGCTTAGCCCACTGAGCCACAGATTGAATTGGCTACTATGTTAAAAATGCACAATGCAGTACTTCCTGCTTATAGAATACTTCTGCTGAGTCCAAAAATGGAAGATACCACCTGCTTAGTATCAGAAATCCAACAAATACATGTCAATAAATGGCATTTTCTTTAATAAACCACTTAGAACCTAGTAATTATCTGTTATTGGAAGCTGATTCTTTTTTTTAGCTGTCTTTCAAAGCATGTGCACCATATCTTTTTAAGAAAATAGAGTGGAGAGATGGATCGTGTTCAGTAGAATGGAGCTCACTTATTGAGAAGCACTTCTGAAAACTGAAGGTATTCAAAACTGTCGTGTCTTTGAGGCAGAGGCCATGTAGCAAACCTGTGCTCTATCATAGATCCTGTAATTACTTCCTGGTGCCACTGGACTTTTCTGTGAACTTGGTGTTGTGTACTTGGTCTTCAGTACACAACACCAAGGCAAGTCCTGGTGTTTTTGAAGAGCACTCCATAAATGTAAATGTTTATCATGTACTAGTGATGGCCAAGTGAAGCTTCATGAATCATTTGTTGTATTTTCTGACCCCACTAGGTGGTGCTCTCTGTTCAAAAAAGAGCTCAAAGCATGCCCCAAAGCAAAGTAAGAGCACCATCTAGTGGGGTCAAAAAATATAGCGAATGGTTCATGAAGCTTCAATTGGCTGTCAGTATTTTACCATTTTCTTTCTCAATGGCTTGTTGGCCCAATCCATTCTCAGTCTTGGCTATACTTGTGTTCTTGTGTATCCATTTTTCGCCATCTTCCACTGCCAAAGACCAGTTCCAATACTAAGTACAGAGGCCAGTAAAAATCTGCTCCAAATATCAAGGATACACCGGTTGCATCCTTGCAGCACGAAACCAATCCCATGATTCAAGTTTGTTCTTGGAATGCAAGTTAGCAAGTCCGGTCTTGCCTAGACTGCAAGTTTAGTCTTTGCATTCCCAGATTTGAGATTCATCTCAGGTATGGTATGTTTATTTCCATGGTTCACAAGAAGTTAAATGGGAGTTTGAGTGATGGCCATCTTGCTGTCCCAGAATTTGTGAGTTGAATAACGTGCTGGAAATGAGTACCCATCAACACTTTTGATGCCATCTGTTGGTATGAGAACCAGATGATTATGGAGTGCAGAAGTTCCCACTGCGATGCTGAATTATATGATACCGAAATATTATATATCATGAAGTATTCTATTTCTCAACTGTAAGAATACTTATTCTGTCATTTGTCTTGTGTGTTTTTTTTTTACTAATGGTGAACATTTTGGCTTCATTTAGAAGCAAGTGTTGATGTATTAGTGATTAGGAACAGGTTAATGTCTGCATGCATGTGTTCTCTGCTGTATGTAGAAACAGTAAGCACCATTTGCTGTACCAGAATGAAAAAGCAGAAGTTACTGTTTAACAGATAAATATCTTCTATTACGCAATACAGGGTAGTTTCTGGACTTTAGGTCCACAGGGCTAAGGATACCATATTTGTGTCATCCATTCCAGAGTTAGAGGAGATGATGGAGGAAGTGAAGGAGCAGTAATTCAGTGATGCTATTAGGAAGAGAAGAAGCATCCTTTCAGGTCCAGAAAGTACAAATCCAGGCCAAGATTTTGTTTCAGCCAACCACTTGAGCATAAAGAGTCACAGTCACAGAGTACTGAACGAGTTGGTTGAAACAAAATCTTAGTCTGGATTTGTACTTTCTGGACCTGAACTTTCCACCTCTACATCCTGTACATTTCCACGGGATATCACCTCATCACCTCCGTCTGCCTTGGTAGAGTAGAAGAATCTCACTTTGTGGAAATAACTTTGTCAGCATTATTCATGATTCCAAAAGGAGAAATGTGTTTGTTTGGATATTAATGAATTAAACATAAGAGGTCATAATGTGGATTTTTGATTTTTCCAGGTTTGGCTTTTGTTTTAGATTTTCCCTGGTGAATTAACCATGGATTCAGTTGCAACACCACAGTGTGACACAGAGGCTGTAGGTAGACCAGAACTTGCTGGTCCCCATGATGACCACCTCAGGAGTCTAAAGGCACTGACAGAGAAGCTGAGGCTGGAGACCAGGAGGCCCTCCTATCTGGAGTGGAAGGCCCAGCTGGAGACTCAGGATGCCCAGGATTGGCTGGCCCGGGATCAGGGCCAGACCAAGTCAGAGGAGCAGAGGGGAGCTTCTAGGAGATCCAGACGAAGCACCGTAAACTCCAGTTTGGTCCGGGAGGGTCAGCTGCCTCCAGCAAGTCTGAAAGGGTTTGACAACATTGATGAGGCCCTTGTATGGCTCAGGAAGGAACTGGTAAGGATTTACTGAAGGGTGATGGGGCAGGCATGTTATATGTTACCTGGGTTTTATGATTAACAAACTTCCTTTTAATTGTGATATACCTGGTAAACTTGGCATGGATGGTTTACTTAATGAAGCTATTGAAGACAGCTCAGTTAACATCCTCAAGATCCATTGCTTTTGGAGTGTTTGCAGCTTTCTAATGGACATACAGTAGTGGCACTTCTATTTGTGACCATAAGCTCTCCCAAGCAGCCTTCCTGTTGACAAATACAAGTGTGATAACTGCATGTCACCAGAAAATAGAACAAGCTTCACAAACAATTGATGCGTTCAGGGAATCAGCAGTGGCATGGAATTAGCACAACCTTATAAGTACAATTGGAGAATCAGCACAAGCTATCATGACAATCAGAGGATCAGCACAAGCTATCAGCACAATCAGAGGATCAGCACAAGCTATCAGCACAATCAGAGAATCAGCTCAAACACATACATCTGCTGTCTAGTTTCTGCATTTTTTTAGACTTAAAGTGACGGTTATGACCTGTGCAGGAGAGGGCGGCTCTGATTAGCTGCCTCCTTCACACACGTGTCCACTTCCTGTTCACCCACTGACGTGGTCTTTGGCTTTCATTCATGGGCCGTTAAAGCCAGACGCGTGAAAGGGGAGCACGTCAGAGGAAAGGCACATTTTCCTACTGCCTTGCCCATCTCGCCATTCAAACTGCTTTGCGTGGCGGGTCAGCTGGCACGCGTGCTTCCCCGAGGCTCCTGTGGTGACTGCATCGCTGCCTCTTCCTCCAGTGCTCCCACCATCTTTTCTCTTCCCTTGATCTTAATTTTCCACCCCTGTGTACCATCAATTCAGAATCACTCTATAAACACCTGCATCTCTCCCTTCCTTGGGCACTGGCAGAGACAAACTGGACTGTCAGTTTTGTCGTCTGCCAGGTGAAACCTCTGAGGAAAAAACAACTCTGTTCCACCCGAATCCCAGGCCTGGATTCACAGCACATTTCTGTGGTTGTTCGTCATGGGTAACAGCTCCATGTTTCCCGTCGGCCATAATATTACGCTATTAAGATTCATCGATGCCTAAACGGGAAAGCAGGGAACGGGAACAAGAGAAAGTCGCCAGGAAAATAATCCCGCACTATCTTTAGCTTTTCTTAGCATGAGTTGCATAGCCTGTGCAGTCACACCCTGTCCCCCACTCCGTCTGTGCAGGCAGACATGCGTGCACAGGACCAGCTGCTTGCCCGGCAGCTCATGCGACTGCGCAGCGACATCAGCAAGCTGAAGATCGAGCAGACGTGCCACCTGCACCGGCGGATGCTCAATGACGCCACCTTGGAGCTGGAGGAGCGTGACGAGCTCTCAGACCTGCTGTGTGACTTCCCCGTCACACCGGGCCTCGGCCTCTCCGCCCCCCTCCGGCTCATTGGCGTCACCAAGATGAACATCAACTCCCGCCGCTTCTCCCTCTGCTAGTGGCCACAGCAGGGGGCAGAGGGGCAGGGGCCAGGTGGATGGATCTTCAACTCCCCAACCGCCCCCCCGCATTTCAGGGACATATCATGGCGTGCCCTGAGGATAATTAAAAATTAAAATGACAGATTGTAAAAATTGTTATGCTTTTAGATGCTTCAATCTGCAGTTGATTATACCTGGGACCAAAACCAGTGTGTTTTTTGTATTTGTTTTTGTTGTTCTTCTTTATTTTAGTATTATTATTTTATAGAAGGTAGAGGAGCATATACTCCTCATTCATTTATATAATCAGTTGAGGGCTGTAAATTTCCTCACTTTCTGTTTATTGAATCGAATCTGGGGGGTCGGCAGAACATATGGAGAGATTAACCAAACTCTTCATCGTACTTTACAATGACATTCTTATACCTGTAGAGAAAATGAAGGGTATTCTGGCGTCTCTAAGATTTTCACAGTTTCCGTTTCATTTAGTTTGGCTTTTAAGGTTTGTTTGACTTAAAGACATTTAGGACCTTTTGTTCTGTAAATAATTTTTGTTTATTCTGCTGCATAAACTCCTGGCCACATCAAAATCTGGTTTAATGCGTTATTGCAATGTATGTCTAGTATGTCTAGTATGTCCATTGCTCATGAATCTCTGGAGTACGGTGCACTGGTCCCAGCGGGGGCCATCCCAACATGCCTTACTTTGCATCCTGTTCGAAAGTTATTTCTAGAAAGAGTGTATCAGTTCTATATGAATAGAAAAACTTGCAGGTAGTTTGGCTTTTGGGCCCTATGAAGCATATCATATTTGGCCCCCAACCCAGACTAATCCAATTATTTTCCAAAGTTTTAAGGGGCCCTGGAAATCATTCTAATTGTCTTCCCCTTTACAGCACCCCTGCAGATAGTGCTGTCTTTTTTTTTGTTTAACTTGCTGTGCGAGAAGGGTAAAGGTCACATTGTTTCCCAGACAACAGCAAGCTTCCCGCCCAGGTTCAGGCTCAGCTCCATAGGGAGGCTCCAGTCCATCCAATCACAGGCTGGCCAATACCAGGCAATCGCAGAATTTTTTTTTATCACTGTGAATAGGAAGGAGGAAAGCAAAACTATATTTTAAGCCTGACTTTTTGAGCTCTCACACAAAAATCCCCCCCCCCATCTGGCCATTCCAGAGAGATCTGTGGCCCATTCAGTACAAGCAATAGAAATGGATGAGTCAAGCTTCCATTGTCAGAGTTGGTGGGGGAGCACACGTCTGTGGACAGAGCCCGGACTGTTTCTGCAGTGACTTGCACAAATCAGCTCACTTCCGAAGGGCAGGTGAACGGGGCTGGGTTGGAAATATCACAGACACAAAGGTTAATTCCACGTCTCTTTCTGCAGCCAAATACCAGCGAGGGGTGTGGGTTTTAATTGTATGGCTCCCGATTTTATCCTACAAAATAAGTGCAGGAAGGCAAACAGGCGTTTGCTGCTCGTTTAGTCTGTCTGTTGTGCAGCCTTCTAATCCCTGGCATGATGAAGCCGGGAGCAGAAACTATAGATATGAGACAGGCCACCCTTTCATGCCCCCATACCACGCATGTGTCTGTGTGTGTGTATGGGTTTATATAGATAGATAGATAGATAGATAGATAGATAGATAGATAGATAGATAGATAGATAGATAGATAGATAGATAGA
>JAODJW010000039.1:14995205-15008518 GCA_026777045.1 Hyperopisus bebe | reverse complement strand
TAATAAAATACATTTAAAAATAAAGATTTCTTATTCATTATTTTAATATTAATAATAAACCATTAATACGTTTAATTGTAATAATATTTTTGTGCCGAGCGGGGACGGAGCGGAGACAAAGGCGCAGACGTCAGGGTAGCAGGGAATACAGGGTTTAACTACAGGTAAGGCAGGCAAAACGCAGACGGTCAATACAATGACCGGACTGGGGAAACAAACTGAAACGCGGACGAAATACAGAGGAGTAATGACAACAACCAGAAACAGCTGATCACACGGGGTTAACGAGGGGCCTTGGCACACGGAAGGAGCGGACAATCGGGGCAGGACACATTGTTTGGATACATTTGTTTTCTTATTTTACAAATTACTGTTTTGATAAATGTGCTTAGATGTGTTTACTACAGTATATGCTCTTCTTGTTTTATCCAGTTCATTTTGTGTTTAAATGCTAAAAAAACATTTTAGGTGTATTTTTTGGGGCCGGGAACCAATTAATTGGTTTTCCATTATTTCTTATGGGGAAAAATTCGATCATAACTCGAACTTTTTAGGATTCAGTGGATTAAGTTCGAGTTCTGAGGTACCACTGTAAATTGATAGACAGACAGACAGTGGGAGACCCCCCTTACTCCCTGGGGATCGTGGTGATAACGGGGGAATTATTTGTGCCTCCCTGTAGCTGGACCCCTTTGAAGCACATTGTCTGCTCCCCAGTTCCTCTGGGACACTTCCTGGGAACATAAATACCACATTTACATCCCATCCCTGGCAAACTGGAGCACGGTATTATGAGAAGGGTACTTTCTCGCATAGGCGTGTGGAAATAAGCTGGTCACGTGCACAGTCTTTCTGTGTGACCTTTAAGACTGCGTCTTTCATCAACAATCTCCGGGAATTCCTCTGTGGGTGCTATGATTTATGAGTAGCGGTGCGGTAAGGTGACGGCAGTTAGCGTCAAGCTAACCCCTCATTATTACCTGCATCGTGCACCAGGGACATATGTGACGTCCGTGCTGCCTGCTGGCGGCAACGAGGATGTTTTGCATTTTAAGCAGGCCTACGGAGAAGTCGATTGTGCAACGTGTGCCGTTAGAGATAAATCGATACATTCCTGGTGGCGATGTAGTAGAAAGTATTATCTCTGTCTTTCTTGCACTGTTCTGGTATCCAGCTTCAGTCGTCATCAGTTCGTCAATCAAGATTTTTTTTAATGTTATTTGCAATAGTACAGTTGTGGCTTTACTCCATTGCCTTCATTAAAGGGCCAGAGGGTTATTTTCAACTTTTTCCCGTGCTGGCAGTTTGGGTTTTTATGTTTTCTACTCCCTGTGGGAAAATCCCTAGACATCATTTTGCAGTAGCTTTATTGCAAAAATACTCTGTGTAAAAATGGTAAGGTCACCCAGCAGAAGTGGTTTAAAGATGGGTGGATGGATAGATACACACACAAAAAACTGAAGCAATTTCTTAGAGATTAGCTAGTTATAAATCTGCCTTGCATGCATCCAGTCATAGCTGTTGTGTAACATTGTGATTCGTCATGAGTATCTGTAAAGTGGGACAATATTTGGATATTTATTATTATTTTGTGGTAATACACAGGGATTTTCAGTATGCTTGAGTATCACCTAGTGCTTAATGCCTGTATTGTTATAAAATAAGATGCACGATTCAGTAATGAACACATTAAGCCAACCTGAATAGTCAGCTCTCTGTGTCAGTGGCTCCCATTCTGTTACACACGCGTTTGTTTTCCCTCAAACACAAACCAAGAAATGCTTCTTTTGTGTCAGCATGATTAACTCATTAATAAATCATTTTAATGCATTCTAAAGCATGTTTTGTAACCATCACCATGTGTTCGCACTGATCACTTTAGTGCGTAGTTAATTATTTAATTTTTCCCCTAATTAAGCAGTAATTTCATACCACCCTAATGTCCCCTTCCAGACCGGCTGTGCTGTAGATCCCACAGGAGCCCCCAGCCAGCCCCCCTACACCAGACGCAAGGCGACCTGCGAGTGACTTTAGGGTTCCTGACCTGTCCAAAGCTGCCGAAGAGCGTCGCCACGGTAACAAGTGCCACTCCACATCACTACTGACCTTAGTCACATACTGACCAAACCGCTGCTGGTTCTCTTCATTAAGCCGACAATACTTTACAGCATCAATGGGCGAGGAATTAAGCCTCAAATGCACGGAATTCATTAATCCCTGTGCAGAAACTCTTTCTCTGCCTATCCCATCTTGGTCCCCACTAGACACACAGTGCTTGGTCAGCGCCATGGGAGATAGGGGTTAAGGGCCTTGCTCAAGTGCCCACAGACATGTGACTGTCTAGGGCAGGGTTGGAGCCAGCAAGATTCTGGTCATAACCACAGAGGTTTAGCCAGCTAAGCCACATACTGCTCAAATACCAACATACACATAGCATGCATGAAAGAGGAAGATTAAAGGGCTGTGGTGGTCATAGGGTAGAATGATTTGGGCAGACTTCACTTTGTTCCTTTACAATAATTCTACAAAGGCCATATTTCAGTTGAAACATTCCACCATTAATGTATGTACATTCATGTAGGGGGTTTAAAACCAAACTTCAGTCCTCAAATTAGCCAGTAATAAAGTCATCATGCCAGTTGAGGTAAAGACACCCAAAAAATGAAACATTTCCTGAGAAGAATCCCCAATGTTCATTGCACACTAGCTGGACATTTACCAAAATAGACTGGATTGCTGGGGTCACCAGGTTTTCCTGCCATGTGGTCATTTAATGTCCCACACCTTTTGAGAGGGTCTAGACCTGCTACATGTAATAAACCTTGCCCGAGAAAGTCAAGGATCTCTAGCGCCACCAAGAGGCCATACGGTGCCTTTGGGCTTGTGCTGAGAACAACTAATGACCTCTGTTTTCTAATGGAGCAGGAATTTATGGAAAAACATGAAACTGCGTGAGAAGGTGTGACTCCCTCTGGTTAAGACTTATGCACAAAATACAAAAATACACAACAAAGGCGTGATGCAAATCAATCTTTATCACACAATGAAAATATTCTACAAAAAGAAAGCAATGAACAGAATTTTATACACAAAGCAGTACACAAACCAGCACATACAAAATAAAATGAAAAGTTACATTGAGGAAAAAAAAGCTTTTTGAACCTCATCTGGTTCAAAATCTTGTTGCGGACAGTTAAAACATTCCGGTTATGTGTGATAGGTGGTGGACAGGCGGCCATTTTGGTGGGAAAGGGGAGGTAGAGGAACAGCACTTCTACAGCATGCTCTGCCTTCCAGTGGTACAAACGCTACACAATATAGCCACCCCTTTGGGTCAGCAGGCATGAGGCTGTGTTCTCTGACCACAGTAATGCTCAACACCTTCAATGTTAGGCATAGCTCACATGCTTGTTTATTCTTTAGAAAACCGCAAATGAAATAAAGGCATAAACTAGAGCATTAGTTACGCTACAAGTGTATCTTACGGATTTACAGTACAACGTCTCACAAAACTGGTGTGGTTTCCTACCTCTTGGCTCTTCATTCTGTTGCAGATTAACAGAGAGTAATACAGTACTGCCACAAAATGTACTCACCGAAGGACCCTTACTGCAGTATCCATCTCATAATTACCACCACGAACCAGGACTTCAAATACAGATTAATAACATGGTGACATATTTTTCAGGATTAGAGAAAAATAGCAGAGGGACAGTCTAATTTAAAGTGTTGACTAGGCCATAAAAGCAAAGTTTTATTAAGATGAGGAAGGCAAGTTAAAGACCTCCCCCACATTGCTAACCCAACCCTGCAAACCCAACCTGACAAACAAATCCGGGCTTACCCCAGCACCTACCCTATGTTCACTCCATTTCCCATTATTGTGGTGGTGGAATTCAATAACTGCCCTGAAGATGGGGTGTGACACTGCGCAGCAAAATCCAAAGCAAAGAAAACATGCAGCCTCTCAGACAAGCAAGCAGAACATCACAGCAAACGTAATTGGGGATGAAAAGTATCAAAAGGATCATCACATCAGTTTATACTGGCTTTGCAAATCAACAAAACACATTAGACAACTTCCATGATTTTACTGGATCTATGTTTACATTTATTAGTTTAACAGACACTCTTATACAGAGCAAATTGCTGCATTTTATATTGCAGTGTGACATAAATATCTTGGACCGTGAGACAACCGCATGTTTTGAAAAAGTCTCTCGACATGAGGATTAGGTCACGGTTTCCTTCCAAATTATTTTCATTTTGCAAAAGTGCGTGAGTTTGTCCATAGTGGGTGTATGTTTTCTGTTTTTTAAAGGCATCTGGCATTTCGGAAAGTAGTTGCTTCCAAACTTGCTGACAAGTGTTTCCCCTTTAATCTGTTAAGAACAAGCAGTTCTGTAAGAAGGCATTAATAGGGGTAATTCTTTTAGAATTTTATTTCTACATTTTTGGCATTGAGTACCACCTGACTGGGTGTATAAATAACCGCTCGTGTCATTTGAATGCAAACTCAAGCTGAACCGAGGTTTGGGAATCAGTCAGGGGGAGGAATCAAGCGGCACAAACCTGCCACTAAGCACTGAGTTAACGAACAGAAAAAAATGATGTGACAACGAGTTTAAGACATCATATCTAACAGACTGTTCATCTGACATCAGGGTGATGAAAAATAATAGCTATGAGAGACAATTCAGGAATTTCTTTAGTTTTGGCATCCTCACTTAGCCAAAGTCTCTCAAAGGCTTTCTGTGTGAAAGGTGTCGAGGAATTAAGGCATCTCTTTTTTTTTTTTTTTTTTTTTTTTTTTTTTTAAATAAATTCTGTTAATTTCTAACATAACTGAAAAAATCTAGACACTGCTTCATGTCACACGGCACATATTTAGGGAACCATTTCTCGGTTTCTTTTATACCAATTTTAAAATCAAGTTTTAAGCTAGCAGGATAATTTTCTACTATTGTATTTGCTGGGAGCAGGTCCTTGAGGGAAATATGACATTCCTATTACACTTTTATGTTTTATTCAAATTTATTTGCTGGAAATTTGCGCCGCAGATGTGAGGCTAAGTGGTGCATTGAAACATGAAAATCCTGAACTAACATCTGGTTGCCTGGTGATGGGATTCATTTCCCTTTCAATACTTTCAGCTGGTTCATGCACTCAGCAGTTATTCTCCCAACTGAAATAAACACAGACCAAATCCTCGCGCAAAATTTTATGGTGATGCAACTTTGACACCAGAGCCTAAAGAAAAATACACAAAGGGATTTAGGAATCTTAAGAATTATCAACCATAGACTGGCCTTGTCAAATTCAGCTCTTCTTCCCAATGTCTAAGAGGAGCACTCAATGGAAGCGGCCGAGCATCAAATAAACGGTGCCTTCATGTAATCGAAAGCAAAGCATCAACTGTAAATGTAACGTACGGCTACCGATAATCGGGTCGGACTGGCAGCCGCAAAAAGCATAGAGTACATCTTGCAATGTGGAGAGGAAAAAAAAAAAAAAAACAGTAAAACATGCTTCAGAATTAGCCACAATCTCTCAAACTCTGCATACATTTCAGGATACAGTGACCTTGGGGATGGAGGATGCAAACCAAATGACGATATTACAACCGCAGCTATATAAAAGCAAGACTTCTGTACTTCTTCAAGCCTTTGAAGTTTGGAGGTCTACGTGGGTTCTCGTAAGGCGGCTCAGACGTGTCCTCATTAAGGTTCGGCAGATACTGCCGATACAGGGTCACCCGTGTGCGCAAAGCTTTCGGCGCCAGCTGTCACACTCTACAGGCTACAACAAGGCAAGAGATACGGAGGACATCGAACTCGGCTACAATACTGCTAAAATGGCGTCCGGTCCTCAGAGCATCCATGTTGCGACCGTCCCAGGTCGGCCTCCTCACGAGGAGTCCTGGTCCATGCTGCAGCCCAGCGCCTCAATGTCGTTGCTGATATCTGAGATCATGCGGTCCCAGTCGTCGCCTTCGGTGGTTACTGGCTGCTCGTCGACACCTTCTGCCGCTTCATTGCCGTTGGTGGTCGAGTTAGAGGTGGTGCTCAGGGTCCGCCGGTACCTCCCAAAGCTATCAGTGATGATTCCCCGCCCGTCCTTTACACCAATGGTCTCCAAGAAGTTCTCAAAGTGCTGGCTGTCCTTCTCAGGGATGAAGGGCCTGAGTCCTACAGAGGGGACACCAAAGGAGTGCAGAACAAATGAAAAGGGATAAAGAGCTTGGTAGATGCTACAAAAGTTCAATAAAGAATGAAAAATTCCTTTTGGTAGACATCATCATCTAGCCCAGTAAGAGAGAAGCAAAATAAAAACAAATTCAGATTCTTAGTTACAGAAAAGGAGCACATGCTCCCGTTATTTTTCCATAATTTGTTGTGTGAAGCTCGGAAAAAACAGTCCTAGGTTCAGGACCACAAACTCTTACCCAGGAGGAGGAACTTCCTGCTGTCTCCGTAGAGCTGCCGCAGGTTGATGCAGAACTCATGGATGGAGGAGCCGTTCCTGTACTTATGCAGCAGCGTGGCAAACTGCTGGATCTCCTGAGAGGACAACTTGGTCCGAAGCTGGACAAGCAAACAGATGGTAAGGATCAAGACAGGTCTGTCAAAGAGGATCTAAGAGATACTGTCAAAAGGCAGGATTTCTGGGTGCCTACATTCCCTGTCTTGGGACCTTGGCAAATTCATTATGAATAACATTCAAACTAGGAGGCTGTAAACCAAAGTCCTCACATCTGAGACCCGGGGCTCTGGCCAGACTAATTCTAACCCTGGGCCTTAGTGTACCGTGGTCATGTAGTCCTGCAGCAGCTCTGCAGCCGTGGTGCTCAGCTCGCTGTCACTGGTGGCGTGTGCCTGCGGAGACGCCGGTGTGGAGGGGGATGAGGCCAAGGAGTTTCCCCCCATGTCTAGGGGGCCCTGGAAGGGGCTGTGGAGGGGCAGACGGGAGTGTTAAAATAAATACCACCAAGCTCATGGGTACCAACTCTGCTTCTTCAGAAAACAACATGATCCTGATTTCGGTGCAGGAAGCCATCTTTTTTATCTTCGCGTTTTCGACATTTGAATTTGACTTGCTGATCATCTATCTTCACGGTTAAATTTGGTTCCATTTCCCTTCTGATTTCCAAAGAATTTCAGAGCCACCGAATGACCAGGGTTGTCAGAATATCTGTAAATGTAAATGAATCCATTTCTCTCTTGCCTTTGGGATGAGTATGTAAGACTCCTCACAATCACATTAGCCATCTCATTCTAAAATTAGAAGATCTGAAACCCATGGCTGATGGGATTGCGTCAATCGGTTTTGCTAATGGGAAGTAAGACTGAGCCAGTGACTGAGACCGCATTGCAATCCTGGTCACCATGGGTCTACATGTTGAATGAGAAAGTTAGCAAGACAAAGAATTAGTGAGTAGCTGATGAAATATGGCAGTTGTTTAGGAAAAAAGGACTTTGTGCTATTTACTTATGATTGTCAACTTCATCGTGGCAAATCATTTGATTGGTTAAACCTGCTTCCCATTGTTTGTTACCATTGAATTAAACTGTCCCAGGCCAGAGAACAACAACCTAAAATTGGAATTAAAGCTTTTTAAGACTTACAATTCTTCAGTGTCGTAGGGCTCCTTCACATCTACTTTGCTTGAGGAGTCATCTGTGAATTAAACACATAGAACCCTATGACCTAAGACTCGAAGGGCTGAATGAACTTTGAAAAAAAAATCACATTATGACATTTGAAATTTTTCTGATAAATATTGTGGTATTTATAAAACACAAAATTTACCCAAAATAATAAAATCTATTTAGCTATAGCTTATTATCTACCAAAAGATTTAGTCAAATAAGCTGGTGCTGCCACGAGTTGTGGCAACAGACAGAAAGCGGTACTGATTACTCTTTTGTTTTTGCTCAATATCATATAATCACCGCACATATCGTCCAATAGCAAGGACGAAAAATATTCTGATTGTCTCGAACTGTGAATGCAGAGCAGCAGCAGTAAACTTCACACTTGATTTTTTTTTAACATACTAGAGAGAAGAAAATCTTGAAGAGGAACAATCATTAACATTGCAAAGCTTGTTAAGTTTTCACAGAATAAAATGTCAGGCCTCTCAGTATTTTAAAATAGCAGATTAAAACATACTTTTTTATCCTGGCTTTTAGATTGCTGCATTAAAGTCATGTATGTTTGTTTATTTGTTTGCTTATTTATTTCCATATCTTAATATGATTTCCTAATGTTTGATTGCATCCTTATTTTATTAACTTGATTCTATTTTATTTTAATTCTTTTTGCTTTTATTTTTTTTATTTGCGCTCTCTAAAAAGCGCTTTGAGCTGCATTCAGCTGTACGAAAGGCGCTACATAAAAAGCTATTATAATTTGAATGAAAGTTATTTTAGCGAGGCCTGCAGATGGTCCTCCTGTGATGTGAAAATTTATGTGCATGACATCAGAATTAGAATACCTTTACCATCCTGTAGGAAACTGTTCAACATGCATTGTTGATATTAACGTATATATTCAATAGCACATATTATATAAAGGGTCCCATATGTATCATAAAGAATGTATATCAACAAGGAAAAGTACTTACCGCTGTATAATGACAGATGCCTGGTAGGTGTCGAGGCCCCATCGAATATCGCTCTGTCTAAGAAGTCGATGGTAGATTCTGTGTAAACTATCTGGAAGACCTGGCTGAGAAGCAAACAGAGCTCCTCAGCGGCAGCCTGTGGGAAACATGAGCACGGTCAGAAATCAGGCACTATTGCGGCCGTCTCAGGATCACTGCGCTACTGGGCTTGGGGTCCTGATGGCCATACTTTGTTCTCCACAGCGAGCACCAGCAGGCTGCACACGTCCACCAACATGGGACCACTCTCGGGCAGCGAGCTCAGGGTCTGGGTCTTGGACGCGTCCGGGCAGGTGCTTGGGCAAGGGGAGCCTCCAGGTTCCTGGGCTGAAGGGCACAGGGCAGAGGTCTCAAGCTGGGCTGGGTCTGAGGGCAGGACACGCAGCCTGCATGCTTTGTGCATGTATGTTAGCATGCATGAAAAGATGTGCTGAACACTATTTGAAAATATCACATTTAGGTACCAATGGAAGAAAAAACTACAGTGGGTGGGATTACCCAGCGTTGTCAATCACTGGCTCACCAATAAGGAAATAAGAAAGTGTGTAAAACAAATAAGGACTGAGCTTAAGGCCCTCAAGTACTCTTCCATGTTGCCAAATTCCGAAGATACGTGGGTTTGATTTTGTCTTCCCATACCTGTCTTAAGTATTATGAGGTGCAGGGAGTCGTCACGGATGTAGGACACGGCGGCGATATCGTGGATAGGCACCCGCACGATGATGTCCTCGCCATCACGCCACACCAGCTTCACGTTGTAGGCTGAGAGGCTGACCAGCGCATCCTGCTCAGCTGTCAGCTGACCAGGGAGCAGGTGGGTCTTCTATGGACAGCGGAGGGAAACGGGCTGTCAGCCAGCTCCTTGCACATCACCAGGGGAGTGTTCAAGCAGATTTATTAAACAAAGTCTGGCTGTAGTTTCCAAAGTAAATGAAGTAATTCAAAGAGTCCAAAATCTTTCAGTTGTTCCCTGAAAGTTTGAAGCCAAACAGCTGGATGTTGAATCTTGAACATCTCAGCTGGCACACTGTTTTAAAGTATACCATTACATTACAGTAGCATTTCCATACCTTATGCTGGTAAAATTTCTCCCTTACCCTGGCATTATCAATCAAATGCAAAACTTCTGTCCGACTGGAAGGATTTAGGTACCCCGGGACTGATGTTAGCTGCCCTAAATACTTTAAAAACACAACAAACACAATAATTATGTTGATTTCTTTATAATGCACAGTATGAATTACTTGGGCATGAATTTCAAAAGTACCGAAACAGCATCTTTGGATACATATCTAGTGAACAATGGCAGCTTTCTGACCTTGACTTCCTTCTCAATGTAGTCATTGAGCAGGACCTCAGGGTCGACGCGGTGATCGGGCTGGGACAGGGAGACTGTATGTAGGGCCCGACGCTCCGTCACCTTCTCCTGGGCCTTCTTGTCCCTCCCCTTCTCTCCCTTCAGGAAGACGCGCTTGAATGGAGACGCAATACCAGGCTGTGAGAGACGAAAGATGACACGCAGGGGCTCATGAACGACTCCCGAATGGCCCTCACTTAATTGCTATGCACAAGCGAAACCTACGGGAATTCCTTTGGCCAGTATCTCCCAACCTGGCCCTCAGAGACTCACAGATGGTACATGTTTTTGCTCCTTCCCAGCAAAACCATGAACTGTCTGCGGGTCTCCGAGGACCGGATTGGGAAACACTACCTTTGGCTATTGAAGCAGCATGATGCCACATATCACATATTGCATCTGCTTCCTTTTTAAGCGGTCATCTGCCCAGAAAAGTAGATGACTCATAACAGGAAACTACAAGCAGACCTGAAGAGGAAAGGTGGGAGCTGGGTGTGAACAAGACTGCAAGAGCAACAGAGGTAAAAATACTTGTCGTTGCGAATTGTTTCACGGGGCACCACAAAAAAAATAAACAAAAAACCCTAACGCAAGCACAAAACAGACTAATTTACAGCCTGATAACAGATCTTGCTTTGTATTCAGTCAATCAGGAGTCCAAGTGAAAGAGATTAAAGCTCTTTAAAGTACGGGATCCAGTCCGCAGCCATTTTTTCGCTGCAGAATGCTGGAGGTTTTGGGGGAGGGGTTAGTTAATTGCTAAAAAGAAACTATACAATTTCCAACCATCTGAAAAAAATGGAAATGGTTAAACTTGTGAAATCAATGACTAATCAATCCACTGGCAGCTCCCCACTGGTAAAAAGTTCTCCCGGGTCATGAAATATTTGTATGACACAAACCATTTTACGGGTATTAAAGGGTTGGGAACTCCTGCTTTAAAGGATTAAAGGCCTACTTGGCGGAGTGTCTCTTTGCCTGAATGCAATGTGCTGATCTCCACCGACAAGTTGATACAACAAATGTTACTGTATGCTCAACCACTCTTTCTGCCCTCATTTCACTTTTAATAAAAAAAATACAACAAAGTTCATATCCAATCTTTACGGGTGAGCACTGTGTAGATCTGAATGCCTCTTAGAACCAAACTCACACTTCCCTTTCTCTTTCAACTGAATCTGTCAGCCATTTGAATCATGTTTTTGCTTTCCTTCAGCTCAAATGTGCCTCGGACCACGTGCACGGCATAAAAATGAGCTTTGCATAAACTTTCAGACAGAAGAACGCAAGATGCAGAAAGCCAAAGAAACACAAAGGCTGGCCAGCCCCCCGGCCAAGCCGCCCGCAGCAGTGCGCCCTACCTCGCTCTCCATGAAACGTCAAGCCCGTCTTGAAATATTCAAGAGATGATGGCTATCCCATGCCACTGCCTAGCCAACTGAGCACGAACGCAGCTTTCGCCTACCTCTACATGCCTGAGCAATAAGAAACGTCTCTATGCTCAGGAGAGGAGCAGAGCGGTGGCGGAGCAGATGAACAGGAAGCAGAACCACCACCACTTCCTGTCAATACACTTGCTGCTCACACCAACACACAACTTTTCACTTTCTTGATCTTACAAACACCATTACTGGAAGTGACTGATGTGGCTCAAATGAATGATTCTCTTTATTCATGTTTATTTTTACAATTTTTAGTCATTTAAGCACTGTGGGCAAAATCCCATATGGGAATTGAACCAAAAAATCTGAAATCTCAATGGCACAAGGGCTGAGTGCTAGCTCCAAAAAGAAAACATCAAATATGTAACTGTACCATCTTTTTGCTTTAACATGACCTTGTGTGATCATATGAAACCATCAACCTCGGAACAGCATCCAAATTCAAGGTGCATTCATATTTTATGTATATAGCCCTGTGACACATGGATGAATGTATAATATTCAGGTTCTATCATTCACAATTGCTAGTAAATAAAATAATAGAACACAAAGCTTCAAAATACATGGTGGACAGAATTACAGCTTACTGTCAATCACTGGCTCATCTAACTTCCAGTTAGTTACATTAATCATTAATCAGTCACCAATGATCCATAAGCTTTTAAGATGTATTTTTACATGTTACCACTTGGTATTACTGGACTGACAAAAGAAAGAAAAGACAGATGTGAACTGTCAAGTGTAAGAATCTGTTGAAGTGTTAAGTTAGCTGGGTCCCCTGTGTGAAGTAAGTAAAAAAAATTAAACTAAAAATGATCAATGTGGTTACCTAATTTACTTGGTCAATAAAAGCAAAACTGGACCAAATTTAAGCAGAGGAACAATTAACACTGGCTTAAGTAAACGAGCAGCTGAAATGTGGGCCTTTGTGATAGTGGAAAAATATGTCTGACATCTTATCTGCCCCTATTTAAGGATTCCCAAGAACAAAAAAGCAGTGACTAGCTAAATACGATCAAGCAGTCAATTGTGTTTTTAAAGCCTCACTTTGTGAACAAATGTACTGTTTAGTGCTGCCATCTACTGTAATCAAAATCAACTTAAAAAACAACAGCAACAGCCTATAACCAGGATAATTCTGCAGGTAGCTTGTATTGTTTTTTCATATTTTGGAGAGGATGTTAGCATTTTGGTTAAATATTTATTCTAGCGCATGAGCCATGACCAGATCTAACCCTACTTACCATTACACTGCGGAAAAGCACTCCACACAAAGTATTAGGACCAAATGCAACGAGGAAAAACAAACAAATACAAAAAAATATCCAAAAACCATTCTAGACTATAGATAGCTCAGCAAAATGGATTGCGAGAGTGAAACTAGAGCAAACCTTCCGCTAAAGCTGGAAAGCAGCCAGTGGACCGTCTTCACAGATAACCATGAAAGGACCTGCAGGTCACTCAGGTTGGGCCAAGGAAGGGCTCAGCCTGAAAAGGCAGACCAGTATTTCCACTGAAGTGCTTCTCTGTACTGCTGGTCTGGGCTGATAGGAGGGAGTCACATCCTGTCTAACGTTTACACACCCTGCCCTGCATTCTCTCGTGTGAATACACTGGGGAAATACAAAAATGGAAGAGTGTGTGTGTGCGTGCGTGTCTGGTTAAGAAATATGACATTGGAATAGAAATGATCATGTTTTTTTTTATAAAAAAAAACAAAACATTTCTTTACTTGTGGTTTATTACACTAATTTGCTGCTTTGTAATGTAATAATACAGTGGTACCTCAGAACTCGAATTTAATCCGTTCAGAACTCCGGATCGAATCCTAAAAAGTTCAAGTTGTGAT
>JAODJW010000039.1:14980883-14995183 GCA_026777045.1 Hyperopisus bebe | reverse complement strand
GTCTAAATATATGTATTCAGTTAGTGTAAACATGCACGGTGCTATCACAGCGAATGCGAGGCTGAGACTGAAGCTTTCCCCTTCGTTTCCGCTGAGACGTGCGGCGTAACTCATTTCCCCGCGCGTACAAGTTACCTTAGGTCGGCGTTTACGGTTTGATTTCTGAGATTCAGATCGAGCTCTAGGTAATTTTTTTCGAACTGGTTGGTTTGACTTTTAAGAAATTCGAGTTCTAATGAGTTCGAGAACTGAGGTACCACTGTATATATAAAAAAATAGCAAATTAGTGTAACAAACCACAATTAAAGGAATGTGATTCAAAAAATCAATCATTTCCATTATACACATACACACACGTCAAATACTATATATTTATAATAGGCTAACTTGCAGAATAAAACAATCTGAAAATCACGTTTACCTAGAAATCATTTCCTCCTTGGGGGTGTAAAAAATGCACTAAACTATAGATATTAAAATGTTATATATTCATAAAATACATTTTTTCCTGACACCAGTGATTCTAACTATTTTGAGACATGACGTTGTGTAACTAAACATGACAAGTATTCTGTCTCCAAAATACCACCAAAGCAGTTAATGTAATTAATGAGATTAACAGACTCAACTAATAAAACTCATGATCTCAAACAGGCAGTTGTTTAGGGAAAAAGGATATTGTGTCATTTACTTATGATTATCAACTTCATCATGACAAATCTTCTGACTAGTTCCAAAAGTATACACTGTTAATCCTACAGTTTCACAACGATATGGTTACATGTTCATGAAAATTACATGAAAATTACAACATATGTTTTGTAGGGAGGACCTAATACATTTATCAGGCTGGTTAACAGCATCGTAAGTTGAGAGTGTTACTCAGACATGGTGCTAAATCCAAACACACATGTGCCCCACAGCAATCAAACAAAAACACTTCTGCACTCTCAGCTGCAGAAACCGTGTGCCCCAGTTTGCCCCAAAATAATTCATGTTTTATTACATCGATTCCCTTTTGTCTTGCACTGTTTTGTCTCTTATTCCACTGCTTTTTGTTCTGTATTGCATAGGTGTTTGTCCCTCCATGCACCTGTTTCCCCCCCATGTATTTGTGGCATAAGAATGTAACACTTAAACCATTTCGTCAGTCACTGGCGTCTCGTAGCGACCGAATGACGCCACGTAACCACCGCATGACGTCACACGTCGGGATTTCCGGTTATGATGACGCCGCCTGCAAAGCAGACAGCAGTGGTGGCTGGCATAACAACATATCGAGCTGTTAGTTTTCTCACATAGGAGCACTCGTGAACACGACCGGGCGGTACATCCCGGGACGGTGCCCGGGGAGCGTGACGGGGCTGACGGCCGCCCCCGACTGCCGCTCCGGGAAAGTTACCTTTTTTGCCTTTTTGCCGTCATCCTCCATCTCTATCTGCAGATTCTCCTTGCCGTCATTTTAGCGTGTGAGGTGCCCAAAGTCCGACCGGCATGGTCGCCGCGGCGAAAGCGTCCGTAAGCACTTTCCATGCAAAAGTAACCGGGCGACGAGGTCCCGGGCTCGCTAACTTTGCTGGGTGACACAAAACTTACGGTTCACCGATGCCACCTCTCGCACGTCCGACGGAGCGCAGCTTCCCCTTCTACCCTAAAAACGAGGGACTTTCTTAATAGTAAAACACACAGGATGTGGTATATTAAAAATAGGAGGTTTGATAACTGGAATGAAACATCACCAACTTTTCAACCCTGCCGCCATTTTGGGCGTAGAGCGGTTTTTCCCAGAATGCAGCGCGGCGCGGCGTATGGAGGGGGGGACAGTCAGCTGGCGGGGGGAGGAAGGTCTTACCCAAGCCGCAATCCTCCTCCGTGCATGCCACATCATTTTAAAAAGCAGCCAGATGTGGCCGTTCGCAGTGCCTATAGATGGCTTTTTATCTTAAGGAGATGCGCCCCTGTTCTTACTGATCTGCGAGCCGAGCGTCTTGTCCTCCGGCGAGGCTGCGTCATCTGCGGTGCCACCAGGTGGCAATTAAATAAAAGCGGAGGAGATCTGATGTGTGAGAGTGAGGGAGCTTTTCTGCGCTTGCATTGCATTATGAGGTGGAGCAGCAATACAGCAACAGTGGGGTAGTGTTTATATTTTTGCAGCGAATTATTTCTGGTATAGACACACTGACATCACAGCCTAGGTATTCGACGCATAGCCTACCTGGGCAAATTACACGCACCAGAAATATTGGCGACACCATTAAATTCTTACACGCCTTAACATTTTAAACACTGCAGTGGGATCTCCTTTGTTACTTTCTTTACCAATCGGATTCTTCGGTTATTATATCAATGCGATAGTTTACATCCTTGTGATGTTTTCACATAGCCTAGTTTATTTTAAAATTTACTAATATGGTGAATGAATGAGAAAGGACAACGTCTTTGGCAGTGTGTTTAGAGGTAGCATTTAATATGATATTAATCATTGTGTATTATGTGAATGAATCGAAACTATTTGTTCACTGAACGTTATTTGTAAAAAAAATACACAAGACAAAGATGTTAATAAAAATGAATAGTTTATATTCTTCATTTCAGTCACAACATTATAATGTATTAAAATGGAAAGATACAAAATCGAAATAAATGTTTCTGATTCATGTGTAATTGTACTTTTTTATCCAGATGGTCTGAGTTCATACAGGTTAAATAATTTGATTACATTACCTAAAACCTCTGATGTTGTAATCATAGTTCAAGCAGTACTCAAAGGGAACCAAAGTACAAAATTATACAATAATTGTATCTTTGTAAATCATTCGGCCATGGAATCACATTACATGAATTGGCAGGCGGTGATATGTTTTTTTTTTCTTTTAGTATTGCAGAAGCAAATTTAAAAACAAAATAACAGCATCATATTCCAACCAGTCAACCTGTGTATGTTCTTGTGCATTTGATACATTCATTATTGTCCCAAGGGAAGACAACCTCAGATGGTCAAAATTATTATAATTGTCCAAAATAGCAAAACGTGTTAAAGCATTGAATAATATGCACATAAAAGGAAAAGTTACATGTGGCAAACAACATGAAAATTCAGTAAAATGGCACATTTCTTGAAAGCCGCAGAACTAATAAACGTCTTCATTCAAATAATAAAATAACACTTGTATAACACGTGCAAGACAAACTTGTAAGCCGTGTTTTAATTTAATCTTTCTCGTTTTCACAAGGGAACCAATTTGAATTAGGCTAACTGTAAATGTAAAAATTGTATGAAAATGAAAGCAATTGTTTATTTAAAGTTTCACCTTTTGATTTTCAAATGTGGTTTAGGTGTAAACTGTGATTTGAAACAGCTTATTACATTTTTCCGACCGAGGGGAGGGGTCCCCCTCAACGTATTTTAGGTGAACGCTGATTATCATCAATCAAAATTGGGGACAATTTCAATCGTTCGAGCCAAAGGGGCACTCCACCCCCCTGCATGTGTCTGATAGCAATTTATATTGCATACATGTAAAATCCATATAATGCAGCACACTTAGCATTGTGAAGTAAAAATAAAGGAAGATGTTTCAGTTCTGAGCTTAATTGTAATGCAGAGCGAAACCTTGGATAACGTTGCGGTGAAAAGCTGATGCGCGCGCGTTCTGCTCGCGGACTTTCCGAACACTCGCGGAGACAGAAGGAAATAATGAAAGCAAATGTTTAAATCCCTTTAACCGCGTATCTCTATTCTCAATAACAAATCTCAATGCACCAAGTACATCTTAACCATGCAGGAGTTCACAAACATCTTACGAGATATTTTTTTTTTTTTTGGTAATTTTATAGGTTTTTTAAATGTGTTTCCAAAACACTAACAGTATGCATTTCGTTAATTACATCAGAAGACTAAGTAGCCATTTGACTGTTAGATATTGGATATATCATATATATTCTTGATTTTATACAGAATCTGGACAACACAGCATTACACAGTCCTAGAAAACATTATTATTCTTTGTTTGCTTTGATTATAATTATTAATATAATTAAAATCAACCAGCAATAGAATGCACAGGTCAATGCAAATGAAAGATAATAAAACTAAGGAAAATACCATGAATTGTAAACACCCCCTCAAAAAAAGATTGAAAATGGTTTCCAGTCACAGTATATATTAAAAATGGCCAAAATGTAGCTTTACAATGAATTACTATCTTCACATATATATGTATATACTCTCTTTTCCCCTTTAATCGAAGAACATCAAGACAGCAAACACGATAGGGTATAAATGTAGTATAAAAACACAAAATAAAATCTGGTATTATATTGTATAATTTCTTTGTTTAGCACTTAAATAAATACATCTTAGGGGCTAATGCATCATTTTTAACCCAGTTTGTATATGCATTGCTTGACCACTCAGAACAGGGAAAAGAAGTTAATTCACGATGTAAGAAACTCGGTCATCTTTAGTTGTTATTATGTTTCACAATGTCCTGAACATTATGAAGTTATAAAGCAAATATAAAATTAAAAAATGGTACATGGGAGTTGTTGATGATAGTACACCATACTAAGTACATTACATTGTATTCTAAAAAGAAAAGGTATGTTCCTCCAACTTAAAAAATAACACAGTTTTGGTGAGCTTTGCAAAGTCCAGATAAAGCAGGAGTAGAGTTCTTAGATCAGGGGTGGCCAATCTTATCCACAAAGCGCCAGTGCGTATGCTAGTTTTTGGGATAACTTGTAGGTCAGCTGTTCAAACCCAGGTGTGAGGACTCTTCAGCCAATCAGTCGTCTAATTAGTGACCTAATTAGGGAGTTGCAGCGAAAACCCACATACATACCGGCCCTTTGCAGATAAGATTGGCCACCCCTGGCTTAGATCAGTGTATCACAACCTGGTCCTTGGGCACTCCCAGGCAGTCCACGTTTTTGCTCCCTCCCAGCTCCCAGAGCAAAAATGTGGACTGTCTGGCAGGGACCTATGAGGGAGCAAAAACATAGACTGCCTAGCAGGGAGCTGGAAGGAAGCAAAAACGTGGACATCCTGGGGGTCCCCAAGGACTGGGTTTGAGAAATTACTGACTTAGATGCATTTAAAACATATTCAATTCACAGCAAGGCCCAAAAACTATTAGAAATAATTCGTAATCTGGTGGTCCTCATTACCAAATTGGATGAGCTTGGCCTTAAATTAATTAAAAAAAGCTTAAATAATTATGGTATAAAATCAGCATGAAGACAGGTTATGACAGACATATAAAGTTCACACACACAGTGTATAAAACTGTTGTAATATTCATGGAGACTCACGTTAATTAAAATGTGAAAGAATAAAAATAACTCAGCAAAATTGCTTCAAATAAAACTAACATTTAGTGACATTTAGAGACAAACGGTCTCACTATTATAATTTTTTGTTGCAATAAAAAATTATGCACTTTTATCTATTCACATGTTCACCAATGAAAGAAAGTCACTAATGAAAATATTAGCTCTTAGTCACAGCTATCCCCGTTGATGTTCTTAGAAATAAGAAGGTTATGGATCTCAAAGAACAACCCAAAAACACAAGAGCTTGTCCTTGTTGGGGGAGGGGGGGGGGTTACTGCTATTATTACTGCTACAATAATACAATAATTCCAGAATCTTTGTGTGTGGTACAACCTTAGGCTCAACTGAAGCCAATGCCTTCAAAAACAATCACAGCTGCAAAGATTTTGTGACATACTCTGAACAGCCTTTAAATAGCCCTTTAAGTCCTTAAGACGCAACATCTACAAATACATTTTTAAAACACGCCGAATGATATATTTGTGTAATATGTAGGCTTCGCATTAAAGCCTCCACAGCCTCTAACCATAATGTCGTCTATTAGACTACAGTATAACCAGTCTTCATACACCACAAATGGTTCATTGTGGAAGAAGGATGGAGTTTTCACATTACTCTTACTTCCTGAAAAAGAGATTCAGGAATGTTGCTTATATCTAAAAATGCAGTGTGCTCCAGGTGAAATCAAAAGGGCCTATTCTTGAATACTATGGTCCTCCCTGACATGAAAATGCTTCCTTCTACCGACCAGTTCAAAACATATTAAATAAAGTACAAATATAGATATTGCAGACTACACTGTATATACATACATACATACATACGTACATGACCAGTACAGATCAATACCAATCACTAGTCAACTTGTATAAGAACTATTTTCAAGTACGACTTATGCCAATTCGTCACTACTAGCTTCCACCTACGTCTTCATTTCTGATTAATGCCTGTCCAAAATGTTTTAGTAACATTTATACCACTAAGACAGAAGTACAATTTTAGCGATTTCTGCTGGTGACCCAATAGACAGGACACAGCACTGACCTACAGGAGATTAACCTGGTACATTACTGACAAGTGCCCCTTCAATCTAACTTCCTGTGTCAAACAGGAGTGAGTCTGTCTGACGCCATCAGCTAGCAGAATGATTACGAAGCTACATCATGCTGCTGCTCATGTGATGGAAAATGTTTCATGGCTCACAGAAGCAGTGTGACCATGAGCACATTAAAGGAGATAGCAATAACATATCAAGCATGATGTCCAAGAAATAATACTGAAATTGGTCCGTTGCAATAAGCAAAGTTTAGCTGACTAACATGATCCCAATTAGTCTGTACCTCTGTACTTCATATAATAAATATACTTTATTCATAAGCTGTCTATATACTATATGAGGTTAAAACACACAGTTGCAAATTGTGTAGCACCAGTTTGTGGTCTCCTGCAGTATAAATGCGTAAATGACTCCAATTTTGACACAGTCAAATCCATACCAGCAAGATTTGAACTTGTACTACAGAATAGTAAGACGACTGTGTAAAATAACTTAAGTAAGGACCAGTAAACATAAATAACTTATACATTAAATATGCTAAATATCTACTAACAATTTACCTCATGCATGCAACTGAAAAAATGAGTATGCAATGAAATGTATTAAACATTTAACTCAAATCCATAATTTTAGAATTGTGGTGATAGTAGTTAAAATAAGGTGAAAAATGTTAACAGCATCTGAACAATGTTGATTAATATTAGGAATCCAAGAATACGTTTTTGGAGTAGATACGAACCGTCCAAGCTATATATCTATTCTCTTTATTAAGTCATTTTTACATTATGAGGAACATGCCAGTTCAGAATCAATAGATTGCATTTAATGTGCTTATTTTTAAATCAAATAAATTGTGCTTTTCATATATATGAAGAAACTTAAGATTTCTTTTAATCTGTGATTTCATCTGCATTTTTCAACACATGTACTGAATCACATAAGTAACATGAAAAGATCTGCTGGTCACCAACCACAATCAGATGTTATCAATGCTCATTAACTTCATATTTCTGTACTGTTGGGTTTACTCCTTAGTTCTTCCATTGCAGTATATCTTGCTTTGTAAACAAGAACAATTCCCTTAAATTAATTATTTGAATTCGGAACTCTTTAAAGGTTAAACATCTTTGCTTTCAAATTCTATAAATATTTCATCCATTGACTCAGGGGCCAATCAATTGTGCATATTAATAATTCTCTTATCATTAGGGCAATACCTATTAAGGTGCATGAGTAAAAATGTAAACACTGAAGATCCATTACATGACATTAAACCAACAGATGTTTGGAGTTCACCTTTAAAATACAAGATAACTTCAAAAACCCTATGATGTCAATACAAATTAGTATTAGTATTTTGCAGAGCAGTAAAAATTTTGTCTTTAATCGCATGTATCATTTGTTTGCTATGGAAGTCTTCATAGGCACCTTAACCTGTCATTTAGAAATGCAGACCCCAAAATACTATACAGACCTAGTGATTCTGTGATCTGCTGATCTGTGATCTCATGAACTGCACACAAAAGTCAAACAGGGAAAAAAAGGCCAAAATATACAAGGTAAGAAGGGGAAATTAATTGCTGAAATATAAACGTGTAAGTGATAGGTTACTGCAGGCTCAGGGGAGCTCTATTGGCTGGTAATTATTTAACGTTTTATAGTGTCAAATATCTGCAGGAGGATTATGCAAATTCCTTTAATAAAATGCAAATATGAGGTAAATTTCTAAAGAAAATAGAGTTCAGTAAAAAAAAATGCATACAGCAAAATGTCAATTTACCTTATGACAACATTCATACAAATTTCATAAATGATTAGACCAAAAAATATAATAAAATTATGAAAATGAGGTAGGAAAACATTACTAGTGAGGTGGAGGGAGGGGGTGGGGTTTTGAAGCATGGTGTGCACGCCCCCCCCCATACCTGACTTCCTAACATCTGGATTTGATGCCACACGCAGTGTTCATTTTTCACAGCATGCATGGACGCTAAAGCAGTTCCTGGTGGAAGAACAGCTGCTTCTGTTCACGCCCAATTGCGGGGAATCAGCCAATGCGCTGACATCATGAGAGTAGGACAGACAGTCCTTCCTGTCACCTTGTATGCCCACCACAAGACCAACAGAGTGTCTGATGAAACACGTAAAAGTAAATCCTGAGGCACTGAGTGCCTGCCCATTGTTTTCGGCCTGCTGTTCAGACTTCACAAAGTGACCAAAGATTCTTTTTTGTTGGTTCATAAACTTGTGTTATTTTGTGAATAAATCAGCTGTCGTACACCTACTTGCACAAAAAACTAATCTTTTTACGGACTGCATTGACACCAGCCCCACGTGGCAGTGACCCTCTCACAATTATCCCCATCAGTGCATTTGTAAGAGTGGCCCCCAAACTGAACTGGAGGGGGAAAGGACCAACATTACAACAAAAAACATTATATTGCCATTTTAAAAGCTGTGGCTTTAGCCAGCATAATGGCATAATTTTTTTTGATGCTATAAATTCTCCACACAGGAAACTGTAAATTTAGTTATTGCTGGTTCATTAAACTCGCTGCTTCAGGCTGGGATTTCAGTCCCTCCTCGTGTTCGTATTTGTCTTTCACAGACATGTGCGCCATCATTGACATCAAATGGCAATCCGAAGAAGGAATTTTATATTTTACAAAAGCATGTGGAAGTCTATCTCATATAGCCAGTTCCAGTCTTCCGTGGGACAGAACGCCGACAGCTGAGAAGATGGGTTTACCCCGAACTGCACCACGTGTGGACCGTGGGCCGTACATGGTGCTTCTGCCAGGTCTCTGCCACGGTGGAGCTGATGTTGTGTACTAGAGAATGCTGAACCAAGTCTGCTTTGCCTAGAGTTTTTATATTACATCATAATCATGACTCCACACTAATAACAGCAACAAATACCTCAAAAAAGACAGTATAAGTAATATACTGTATCAGCTGTCACTTTGAATTCAGAAACTGCGTTTGTTTCCTTCAATTCTTGTAATTATCAATATCAATTACACAAATAGACAGTTCTGAATGCTCTTTCCGCATTCACTAAACCAATAGTGTTTCCTGTCTTCCCCCTTTGTTTTTGTTTGGTCAAAAAAACAAACAAAAGACACACATCAGCAAAAACAAAGTTCTATATCTTGGTGTATTAGTGTAACCAAATCAATTATTTATAATTAGAGGAGGAAAGACGTCGCAAACACTACCAAGATGCACTGCAACTTCAAAATGACATTGTTTGTTTGTTTGTCTTTACAGTATTTATTTTGGTGATTGTTTTGCTGTTTGCTGATTTGTGTTTACGTTCCCAGATTTCATTTAATTTAAATTTGACTAGCACTCTCACCTTGAACTAACGTTGAAAGTCATTGCACAAATACTGTAACAATAAAGGTCCTGTAGCATTGTTCCAGTCATTGATTAATAGACTAAGGGGTTGCATAGTTTTGGATTGTGGCTTTGCATCAAGGTGAGGATGTGCGTTAGTCGTTTGTGTTTACACAAAGCCTTTAATAGCTAATGCGAACCTTCAAAAGTAGCTTCAGTTGTAGTGCTACCTTTAGAATGGCAACAAGCATATATATATTAATATGCACATGCTTACATCAAAATCTTTTTTCTGAAAGCCAAAATATTGTTTTCATGCACTTTTTAAAAACTATTTGGTTATTCTTAAACTTTCCTAGTTTGACTGTCAAAAGAGAGTAGAGCACCTGTAGTTGAAATAACTGTTTTGTATTTGTTTGTTACCCCAATGAATATTTCTATTTTGTGTATACTTTCTCTGAGTATTCTGCAATTTCTTGAGGTAACAAGGGTTAATGAAGATGACCCCTAGGTCTTTAATGGATACAAAAAGAAATAATAACAATGATAAAATAATAACAGACAATAGAATTGTATTCTTTAACTTTGCAGTGCAAAAAACACATTTGTTTTAAACACATTATTAGCCTTACAGAGAGACACCACGCTGGGCGCCATTTAAATGCCACGCTTAAAAATAACTTTTAGGCCATGTTTATTTAACCAAGATCTGTCAATATAGAGTCTGGGTCTAAAGTGTCCATCAGCAGCTGGGGCTGTTTGATGGAACCATTCCCTGGTTATCAGAGCTCCGAAGCAGCAGAGAGTGTGAGACTCTTCTACTAACTCTATAAGATCAGGCCTTCATGTTCTGTCCTCTGTACTTAAGACAGTGGAGGTCAGAGCTTTGCTCAGCCTTGTTTATTAGCTAAACAAAAGTGAAAAGCACTTAATTGATTAAAACATAAAAATATCAGCAGTGAGCACTTCCCATTAATTACAGAGACCACTGACTTACAAATTACTTTTAGCTAAATAGCAAAGGCCTAAATGTTATTATATTACTAATAAGTTCATTTTTATTCTGGGAATATTATCTATCATTATAATATCAGTGTACATTACAAACTTTAGTATATACACATGTATTTCTGTAAAAACTGTGAATGCAGAATGAAACAAATTAATGTGGAGTAAAAAAATAAAATTAGGGTGGAATTTGATTCTAGCATTGATTTCATTTAGTATGCTTAGTACAATTAAAAGACTTTTTGGGATGAACAGTCTGTTACACTGATCTACAATAAGGCTTTACATAAAGTTTTCTGCATGATTTTCTCAATTTAACCTAAAATTCAAAATGTGTAGAAGAGCTATAGCACCTTATGTGTTTGATCCCAAATAGCAATACTGGACATCATTTTGTTAAATGAGGGAGCCTACGGAGGGTTTGAAACAACTGAGACATTACATTGAATGTCAAAAACATTAGTTACTCCAGTCATTTTTAAATCATTTAGCCAGTGGCCAGGTGACTTTGCTGACTTTGTTAAATTCCCCACATAGATGCATAATGTGATTTAGAGTTACAGCTTTTACAGAATTTCACAAAATATCAAAATGGAACACAAAAATTATTCATGGACATCAATTGTTCAGGCACACCAATAATAAAAATTGAAAAAAAAACCCCATAAATAAAAAAACATTCTTTACACATATTACTCAAATTTACAGCAATGAAACTTAAACAAGGACGTGTTATGTAGGAAGTGTACAATTTTGTACTTCACTGTCATGAATGTGTTGTTTTTTAAAGTTTTACAAAAAAGGAAAATTCACATATGTGTAAATAAAAACAAAACATGGCAATTTGAACGTTGCAGTTGAATTTTTTTGAAATAAGGGCCACCTTTTCCACAAAGTGGGTTCTGCTGTAAACTGATCTGAGCAGAAGGGGGCGCTAGTCATTCCAGAGCAAAGGGCAGTCTGGAATGGCTTTGAGGCACGCCCTTTGACAACGATGTAACCACACAGGACAAAGTTACAACGTGGTCGAACACAGTTCACTTCGTGGTAGCACCTTTGGGTGTGTTTGTGAGCACCAGTGGGTTTGCCAGGGTTTGGGTTTGTGTGTGTGGTTTAAAAGAAAAACATCTTCCCGCAAAGTTTGGTTCAAATTCGTAAGGGGTTACCAGTAAAGAAAAGTACAGATATAACAGATCATCTGAGGGAAAACTTGATGGGTATGCATACTCCCCAGGACTGCTGAAAGAGGCTGGGGTACCAGGTAAATCATGCACATTACATGCTATGATGGGCAGGAAACATGCTTTTCGGTGTCATGCTGTGAGAACGCATGACGCCAGCTGACAAAGTCACAACCGCAGTTTGGAACCGCGTGCCACCAGGTTAAATTCACACATTCGGCAGAATTAAACAACATGACTGGAGACAAACAGCACATTTGTCAAATACTCACATCACCTGATGCCTCGCATTTGTCTTTGTCGGTTATGTTTAGTTTACAGGGTGAACAGCGTCAGGATAAAGATCTAGATGTTGGCACTAAATATATTTTCTCTTGCTGGACATAAGCCATGTGCGTAAAGCTATAAAGCATGATGAAACACATCTATCATATTAATTTCAACCAAGCTAATAAATATATTACACAATGACCTAAAACTGATTCATGTATAACAACATTTAAAAAATAAAAGACAAAATCAAGTCTAACTTTAACTAACTAATTAATGTTATGGGGTATTGTTAAATGAAATTGAATGCAGAAGAGATAATTTAGTTTTACCCACAGATGTCCAGTATTGCCTTACTGTTTACACAAAAAAATTCAGTCATCAGGATAACAGCGTCTAGAACTGCAGACACAATGAGCTCAACTTGGAGTCAAAGCAGGACCTCAGAAAAGGACTAATTTCATAGCTTCGATAACACACATCCAGGATATGACAATATTTTCCAAATCGACGTTACACGTTTATGTACAATTATCAGCTACTGCACTGTCACGTGAAACAGAGAGAACGACACAAAATGATAATAATAAAAAAAAACAGAAAACAGAAACACTGGCATTGTTGTTTGCTGAATTGGCTGTCTTAGAAAGGAAGGAAAGCACCTATAGGAAAGGCACCACAGGCCCAGAAGCGGACAGCTGTTGCCATGGTTTCAGTGCGTACGGTTGGGTGAGTGTGTGTGTAGTGTAGCGTAGTGTGGAGTACGGAAGCTTGATGCTTGAAGGAAAAGTTACTGTAAGCCTGTAACAGTTTAGCGTCTTTCTTTTTGGCTGAGGCGAGCTCTTCGTGGTGCGGAGAGCAAAGCAGCTCGATCGTTGACAGCCATCGGCAGCCATGATGTTAAGGGTGGGTCTCTGACTCGGGCGTCATGCAGCGTTTCCATCCATCATATCATCATCTGCTGCGGGAAATGCGGCAGTCGGGCTGATTCAGACACTCGACTGCGGATCATCGCACATCGATACGGATTTAAAATGGTTTCAAGGGCCAAAGAGAAACTAAATGCGGAGAGTTTCAATTCAGTTTGTGTTGGGTTTGGGTGCTATACCGCCAAACTGAAAATGCAGAGTACAGTAAGGCTTCAGATATTATTTATGTCATTTTGTTTTACACAAGAATCAGCTTAAAATTTTGTGGCTTTGATGCAGTACGAGTTGAAACTGGAGCTGTAGGTGTGAAGCTCCACATTCAGACTTCCCTGCCTGGAAACAGCTGAATCTCTCATAATTACATAACTGCTGTCAGAAGAGCAAAGGTTTGCAAATACTGAAATCAGTGCACTAGTTGGAACCCACTTGAATCTGGAATAGTCGGTCTTGACGTCAACGTTAAACGAAGTATGCACCTGAAAGTCTGAGTACCATCTACCACCAATGCTAAAACTATTCATGTCCTGTTAAGTGAGCGTACCAAAAAATAAGTGGACTCAGCCTTATTTCACGTGGAGCTGATGTCGGTTTTCGCAGGTCAGATGTAGAAAGAGATCACAGTGTACTCGCTCACAGAAAAAAAGCTCTCTCTCCCTCTCTTAAAAAGTAGACTAACACAAAAAATGAGGATCACCACAGAGGTGTCCAGCAGCCACGAAACCCGACCAGACGGGGGATTCCTACCGCTGCTGCTTTTTTTTTCTTTTCCAAAAAAACGAATGAAGATGAGGGACAATAAGCTAACGCTCGCGGTTAGTAACATACCAGCAAACAACAGTGAACCAGAATGCTGTTAGTAAGTGCGGAAATGGAAATCCCGCGGGGAGGTCGTGCGGGGGGCACGGGGGGGAGAACGCAGCTCCGCTGGAGCAAACGGCGAGGGTCGGCTGGTGATGCGTGCAGGCTGGAAACACCGAGTGGGCTCACGGTCGTGGACACGACTGCTTCTCTTCGCCCGAGGATCTGCTTTCCTAACAGGCAGAGAACGCCCACCCAGTAGCACACCTCACATGCTCCCGGGGGAGGGGATTTTCATTTCTAGTGTCGCTCCCCCCCCCCATCACCCTTCCCCAAAACCCACCCCCACCCCCATCCCCGGCTTAAATCCTGAAACGAGAATCT
>JAODJW010000039.1:14964236-14980783 GCA_026777045.1 Hyperopisus bebe | reverse complement strand
TGCCTGCGAGATGCCAGCTCAGTACCTCTCTGTTTGTCATCTGCCTACAAGATGCCAGCTCAGTACCTCTCTGTTTGCCATCTGCCTACGAGATGCCAGCTCAGTACCTCTCTGTTTACCATCTACCTGCAAGATGCCAGCTCAGTACCTGTCTGTTTGCCATCTGCCTGCGAGATGCCAGCTCAGTACCTGTTTATCTGCCATCTGCCTGCGAGATGCCAGCTCAGGACCTCTCTGTTTGCCATCTGCCTGCAAAATGCTAGCTCAGTACCTCTCTGTTTGCCCTCTGCCTGCAGGGTACTAGCTCAGTACCAGTCTATGCCAGCTGCCTGTGAGATGCTAGCTCAGTACCTGTCTATCTGCCATCTTCCTGTGAGATGCCAGCTCAGTACCTGTCTATTTGCCATCTGCCTGCGACATGCCAGCTCAGTACTTCTCTGTTTGCCATCTGCCTGCGAGATGCCAGCTCAGTACCTCTCTGTTTGTCATCTGCCTATGAGATGCCAGCTCAGTACCTCTCTGTTTGCCATCTGCCTGTGAGATGCCAGCTCAGGACCTCTCTGTTTGCCCTCTGCCTGCAGGGTACTAGCTCAGTACCAGTCTATGCCAGCTGCCTGTGAGATGCTAGCTCAGTACCTGTCTATCTGCCATCTGCCTGTGAGATGCCAGCTCAGTACCTGTCTATTTGCCATCTGCCTGCGACATGCCAGCTCAGTACCTCTCTGTCTGCCATCTGCCTGCGAGATGCCGGCTCAATACCTATCTATATGCCATCTGTCAGCGAGATGTCAGTTCGGTACCTCTCTGTCTGCCATCTGCCTGCAAGATGGCAGCTCAGTACCTGTCTATCTGCCATCTGCCGGCGAGATGCTAACTCAGTAACTCTCTGTCTGCCATCTGCCTGCGAGATGCCAGTTCAGTACCTGTCTATCTGCCATCTGTCTGTGAGATGCCAGCTCAGTACCTGTATTCATATCTAGCTTGGAAACCTATATTTCAGTCTTGATTTGCTTACATGTCGCAGCTGCTATGATTGTATACCTATCCTTATGTTGAGTGTTAATATCAATGGCGAATGGTGATTTTTAGTATGGAGCCAGCACAGTGTCGACAGTTGGCATAATGACCAAAAAAGGTCCTCTTTTTCTTATTTTAATCGGTGAGTTACTTTTATGTAAATTCTGCTGTCCTTCATCAAAGGACTTCTTCAGAATTAAGTCAGCTGCATTAGCTGCAGTGTCTGCTATGTTGCTTCACTGGTACTACCTAAGCTTAAATACACACAAAGCTAACTAGCAAGCTAACTAACAAACAAGTTTACTAAAAATCATTGAACTTGAAAATTAAACTGTAACAGTTGATGAGGCAAAAATAATATAGTATTATTCTATTACTTATGCATTATTCAACCACAAATTAAGTCTTAATTACATACTCATCTCATATTTATTCATCATTAATGACTTGTGACACATCTTTCATCCCAAGCAGTTACTATATTTATTATCTCTGTTAAATCTGTAAACCTCTGTGAACTACTGAAGAAACAATAATGAATAACACAAGTTTAATACTGATCTCATTTTTGTTCATCATTAATGAATTTTGACGCATTTTTCAAATAGCAACTACATTTGTGCACGAGTCATACTTAAGTGGTAGCTAAGTTATTACTAAGTATTTGTGTCCCAACAAGTAACATGTTCCCAATTAAACAAACGATCACATGAAAACTTAATGATAACAACTTTATATACAATATTTCCAAATGCAGATTGCAAAAGATCACATGCACAAAAATAAACTTTCACTCTGTGTTGCAAGGCAATGCTTATCCTGTCTTGTGCAGAGAAACCTGCATGTCCATCTGTCCAGTCATCCCTGCCTAAGCAAAAACTATGTATGACTCTCTTATAAGCTGTGTAGCATTTCAGGGACAAAGGCTGTATTTGAGGACTGATGGATCATTTGCGGCCCAACCTATCCCAAGATTCATTGCGTGGATCTTTTGAGGGACTTCTTCAAATGATGCAGCCCCTGAATTCAAACACGGCTATACTCCCAGTGAAGCACAGCGTCCAGGCGGGCTCCAAAAGCACATAATTGGAGCATATTCACCAATAAAATTTCGTCTATTCTCCATTCAGACAAAGCATATGTGAATCTTCCATAGTCTCTCAGTGAAGCACTCATCAATGGGCATTGATGGGCATATTTATCCTGGTTTAAAAGAGCAAATCAACGTGCATGTTGTCAAAAGCAATTCCTTTGAAACGATCAGTTTTAATAGCAAATAAAATGAATTTACACGCCCTGCGGTGTGTTGGCTGTTGCCCAGGGTTGGTTCCCGCCTGCGCCCATTGTTCCTGGGATAGTTTCCGGTCCCCCCCGCAACCCCAGTTGGGATTAAGTGGTTTCAGAAAATGGATGGATGGATGGATGAATGGATGGATGGATGGATGGATAGATGAATTTACATTGATACATTGACTAATTCAAGTTCTTTTTGCAATTTTATGGGGGAAGCCACGGTTTCCGTTAGTGTTAGAGCAATCACCCAGTCCACTATGTTCTTTACTCCCCTCCATGCTCTGACATTGCAGTAATCATATCATATTGATGTATACAGTATTTTGATGTTATTTTCAAAAGCGATGCCATTCTGCTATTCTGAAATCTTGCCAATAAAATAGGCCGAGCTGGGCGAATTCGGCTAACGGATAATTTACTCACCAAGTTTTCAGAAAACTAAAATGCCCCCAAATACCACGGTACCTGGAACCACAATCCACACCAAGGTTCCCACTGTAACAGACTTTTATATCAATATTTCAACCTGTGTAATGTTAGCATGCCTTGTGCAACTTGAACTGGGCAGCCTGTTGGACTCGGTCCACAAATGAGTTTTTATTTAATTTGTCGTCTTCTGCTTTTTTTTCTCACTGAGATTTTCAATGACCTACAGTACATGAACATCTGTCATGACTGCCCACGATCAAATTTTTGTCACTAAATCTTGGTAAAATGTTTTGACCATGTTGCGGTAAGGTCACTATATAAAACCCAGAAACTGAATTGGCCTGAACTATTCATAATAAATACTTTTAATATTGCGGTGACTTACGTGTCCCTTAGGATCAAAGGCTCATCCCAATGATAGAGTTAATGTCAGAATGAGAGATGCCTGCAGTGTTTATTGTCTTGCTTCTGCTCCATGTCCAACTCTTTTTATTCACCGCCTGTTTTTTCCAAACCCGTTTTCTGTGTCACATGCACTTTTCTCCTCCAAATTCCACGTCCCATCCCTCCCCTCTCTCATATTACACTACCTTCTGCTTTTCTCTTCCTCTACTTTCTGCTCCCTTGTTTCCAAAGTAAATGTATTCACCACACGCTTTATTTGTGTTGTCTCCCTTTCCCTCGCTCTTTTTTGCAAACTCCCTTCCCTCCCCCCCTCCCCACACACACATACGTGTCCCTGCCTCAGTGGCAACAGGCAGAATCTTCTGAGCTCTGGAACATCTGGAATATCTGGCCCGAATGGTGAAAGGGCTGAGAAGATGGAGAGGGGGAACGGGGGGCTGGCCCAGTGGGGGCTGGACGGGGGAGACCTTTGTGCTGCTGTATATGCCTTATTGAGCCAGAGCCAGAGAAAATGTCTCTGTTGCACTTTGTAGCATTGGAGCCGTATGTTTTTGTTTCTGGTTGTATATTCAAGCAATCTGAATGTGAGATGAAAAAGCAAACATGGGTCACCAATATCACCTCTTATTTCAATTCATCTTTTAGCTGCCTCACTCCATAATGCTTGCAGGCAGGATAAAAGGGTGGCTATTTTATGGGTATAAGCATGAGAGGAAATTAATAAATGGTAACAAACAGGCTTTTGTATCTCAGAGAAATTACCGGAGATAGGTGAGAGCACAAATAGAAAGAGAGTATAGAATGAGATGGGAGTCAATTCCAATTGATACCCCCACATGACCTAATGCATGGGCAGAAAAAATACCTTAAATATTCTTCAGCATCTAAACAAACACTGGGATTTGCATTAGAAATCCTTTAAGTTACAATAAACCACTGGTCTGATTGCTGCTTTTGATTATTTGTGTATTTATTTCTCAGTAAATACGTAGACATTGTGATTTGTCTGTTTGTGTCCAATTGTCACACTAAAGTGTATCATTCTGTCTGCCATGTAGCGAAAGAGCAAGGTCCATTATGGCAAATTGGATTCTGATCTCAGGGGCTTCCACTGTTTTAATTTCTACATTTTTCTTGGTGATTAACTGTGTCACTCCTTCCACGTCATACCTGCCGCTGCACATTACCAACACGGCTAAACTGGCCTTTGGTGCATGCGTGTCCCAGACGTGAGTTGCCATCCCATGGTCCTCATGACCAAACAGCAGGTCTGTCACATATTATCAGCCCAGCTTATCCCCCTGGAGTTGCAGCATCTAATGGAGAACAAATTAGTCTTATACCAGATGGTCCAATTAAGACCAAGCTGTGTGGGTCAGTCAGCTACACCCACAGTCAGTAAGCAGAGGGCAGCAGCAGGTACATTTGAACCACATCCCCTAACACGTTCTACAAAACATCTGACCTCATTTGTAACCCCTATTAGTAACCCCCACTCATACAATGTAAACCAAATCTCTGTTCAAACACTGTTCTGGCCGGTCTGCTTGCAGTCTGTATTCAAAATAAGATATGTGTTCTGAGGCTACATTAATATTAGCTAATGAAATGTAACCAGAAAGATGAAAACATATACTTCCTAAAAACAAGCTCTCAACCAGGAAGAAAATTAATTATTTGTATAGCTCGTATACTGGACTGATTTACGATTTCCCTTTCATGTAGCTAATGAAAGAGTTGAAAGAAACTATAGCTCTGTAAAAATTAAGAGACCACTCTGATTGAAAAAAAATGCATTTTTAAATCCTGGTTAAATCCCAGTTCTACTGGCAGAAGGCTACACAACGAGGCAGGCTGCTTCCAGGCTCAAAGTTTGTAAGACAGCAGAAAACAAAAACAAGTTGAAGCAGGAGACAGTGGGAATGGCCAAAAACCTGCCAAGTAGAGGGCAGAAGCAACTTTCTAATGCCAAAGATGATCGTCAACTTATCTGACAGTCTTTCATAAATCAGAGGATGATATCAAGTGACCTGCAGAAGGAATGGGAGACATTAAGTGCAGGTGTGAAGTACACTGCTATGACAGTTCGTATCAGGCTCCTACAAGCAGGACTGAAGCTCCATAAAGCAAAGAAGAAGCCCTTCATTAATGAGAAACAGGGAAGAACCACGCTACAGTTTGCAGAAAAATATATATTATTCACAGCCGCACACCCACAAACTGAGAAATAACTGAAATTTAAAAATGTGCTGTGGTCCCTTAATTATTTCCAGAGCTGTATTTCCAACAGAAGCTGAAATGCTTATGAGGTCACATGGGTCTGGGTATTTTTAGCAGTTTTTGCATCACTTTAAGAGATAGTGATGCAAAGAGTGGTGAAACAATAATGTATCTAATCTTGCTGTTCGCCATTCATGGGAGGTACACTCCATAGGGTTAGAGGAGGAACACTATTTGGAAATTACCAGAAAGATTCTTAGCCACAGCAACCAGACATGTCACTTCTTTTTTACCACTTTGAATCACAGTGGGGATGTCAGTCACACTGCAAAGACAACAGTAATTCATTGCTATAGCACTAATTTACACAGTTCATAATGCATTCAGTGTGCTCTAACACAACGAAGAGACTTTATGCTCATATATATATATATTCACCCTGGTTCCTTTTTGGAATAAGTCGCGTACGTCAGCAGTATGATATGTCGTTGGGCATTAAAAGGAGCTACGTGTCCTCAGTGCATTTCCAGTAAAAAGTGAGGACACTTGCATGTGAAGAAGCTCACAGCATCATGGGATAGGATGTGGAAGCACTTTCTGCATTAATTAATGAATCAAGGGCGGGTTTGTTGTTTCTGGGGCCCAACTCCCCAAATTTTTGTGGCCAGCAGGGGGCCCCCAAGCTTTCGGGACCCCACACAAATGTGTATGATTTGACTATTGTTAAATACTGCCACTATTCAGAATAATTATTACGTAAACTGACTAGCTAGCTGAGGTTAGCCTGGTACCTAGCACTGTTGCTGGCTTGCTGCAGATCCCTGCCCCCCCCCCGACTCTATGCTCTCATCTAATTCACTGCATGTTATACCAATTAGAGCAAGGTGGGGGGACAGCTGGCTGAAACTCACTTGTCCAGGACGAAGTACAGGTCGAATCCCCCGTAGCAGGAGGGCCCGGCTTCCCCTCTGTCTTGGCCATGTCCGGAAACCCTGGCAACCAGCACCACCAGCACAACCTCAAGACCCAGAGCGAGCCACTGTGCCCGAATTCCCGGGGTGGCCATCGGAGCGACTTTCCCCGTCAGCAGAATGAATCCCAAATTCCTTCCTCAATAACAGGCATAAAAACACACTCGAAGGAGAGCTTTCTTCCGTATCCTTTGCTGCAGGTTAGATCTGCCTCCTGAGCTCTTTTTCCTGGTCCTAGTCCATGGGTCAGGAGCAGAGGTCCAAGAGGGAATGTGATTGAGATGTGTTATTGTTTACTTTCACGGAGTTCAGCCCTAAGTGATGCTTCTGCAATGGATCAGTCTGAAGGGAATCAGGAAAGTGCTGATCAGATACAGACAGGCACACATATATTCATACGCACTCATTAAAACAAAGCCTTGCATGCACACATACACCATTCAAAACCCCTTGCAAAAACATGAATACACACATAACCACATGCACATGCATGCACACACTCCTGAATACACACAACACTCACCTACTTTACAGTCTTAATATCTTTTATATTGTTCTTACTGATGATAGCAGCACAGTGTTTCACTCCACAAGTTGCAGTCCCATAATACAGGAGACCAGAACTCTTTCCCAAATTTTTGCTTCGCCTCTGTTCTTCTCCTATTGGCTCAGTCTTGGGCCTTGAGGCATCGGGGGAATGAGTTGGAAAGTGCACACTTGGCCCTGGTTTACCACCGCCCCCTGGTGGTGAACTCAATGGGGCTTTGCAGGACGCCAATTTGAAAGCCCGCTGTTGTCTCACCATTTTCCAACTCATTAATTAACCTTGACATGAGCTCAAGATGAATTAGGTTTCAAAAAAACTGTTTGTTGCAGATAATATCATAAAAATGACCGAAAACAGCTGAGTTCACTATACACAGAAAGTGCCACCATACATAAAAAGATACACAATTCAGGGTGGTTTGCAACAGTGATGGAATATTCCAGGCCTTCTGGGGTGAAGGGTTTGCTAGTTTTCATCTCCCATCAGCTTTTAATTGAATTTGATTAAACTATGTGTTATAGTGATATTGATTAATGTTATTTTCATTCATGTCACAGCAAACTTTTGGTTGAAGAATAAATTTAAGTTTTGCTTATGTAAATACTATAAAACAGAAAAAATAAAACTGTATAAATTCAACCTTAATGAATAATAAAATGTGTTTTCAATCAATGATTAAGTAAACACTCCTAGTTTCTAAATATTACCATGAACAAATGACTATGGATGTATGTTCGTGTACAGGAGATCATGGGTTCAAATCCCATGGCTGGTAGAGAATTATGGCTTTGGACAAAGGGACACCGGCTGACCTGAACCACTTTGCTTTCCTCATGTGTATGCGTTATTTTTTCGAAGTCTTGTACAAGTCTGCTAAATCAATAAATGGCAGAAGTAACAGCAGCTTGGGGTTTGTTGTAGATTTCTCATAGAATCATTTATCATTAGAAGCATGATACAATAATATAATATTATTGCCGCATGGTTTATTTTATGTTTATATGTACAGATATTGGTTAGTTAACACTAAGTTGGTTTAAGAGCAATGAATAAGTCTTCACCTGATCTGTTTAAGTTAAAATTAAATAGTGATATTTAATTAGCTGATTGGTAACGGAGGATAATTCATTAAATGTTCAGTAGGAACTAAAGCCTGCACGCTTTCAGTTCCTCAACACCTGGAATTGCTCAACAGAGATGCTCTTTTTGTGTAGGAAGGATGCATACATAATATGTGGTCAGTCTCAAAGACCTTCTGTCATAGCCTATTTACAAGGTGTCTGAACAGCTTTCCAAACTACCTTGGACACCACTGGGAAAAAGCATAATTTGTGCAGTGAACACAGAAAATGTTTTTTTTTTCAAACAGATTTATCCGCCTTCTTTTGTATGGGTCTCTTGTCCTTGCCTCGGAGATCAAAAGTAAAATGATGAATAGTTCAGATAACCAGGGGTGCTGTATATTGCTTGATCAAAATCATGTTTTTTTCAGTGCTGAACCATTTTAATACATGAAAACGGCCATGTCTTTTTACAGTGGCCCATCATGCACCACTGTGCACCAGAATAAACCTGAGCCCCACACGGAAGAGGAGGAAGGGCAAGCAGCAACCAGGCCTGGAGCTGAATCCTGCCTGCCAGCGGACAGAACAGCCTACGTGGATGGGTCACGGTCCATGTGCTCCCAGGACTGGGAGGAAGATCGGCGTAGCACCTTCTCCCCGAGCGACCTACATGAGCCAGTCAGCTGGCAGATACCGGCAGTGCGGGTGCCCATGTATCCCAGAAATTGAAGGAAACGGGCAATCTCCCGGGGCAACGGCTTGCCGGTCTGGTATCTCAGCGAGGATCTGGAGAACCGCCGAAACCTCCTTGATGTGCCAAACAGATGGATGTCGTTAACGTCGGCGTCACTGAACGTACTCCACCCTCTTAGTGACCGGGTGAATGCCAAAAGGTCCAAGAGCAGAAAGGTAGGACAGTGGCAACGAGGAAAGCAGAACTGAGGAGCTTTTTGCCAAACCAGCACTGCCGCTGCAATAGCTTGTAGCTGGGTTCACATGGATTCCTCCACATAGCCTGCTGGTGGATTCTTTTCCAAGCCTGGCAAGAACCCTTCTCCTCATTAGTCTATCCCTGGCAAATATCCTACTTCCCATTGGTCTAACCCTGCACAATATCTGCTTGCAAAGATCTGAGCAGGCACAAGAGGGTCAGAAAAGCATTGTCCTCCCCTTTGTGGTGCACCTGGACAGCTGTTAGTGTCACTGCATAACAAAACAACAGGCAAACGCAAAACGACCAAACCTGTATGTGTCTACCACACAAACAAGACCAACGACCAACGATGAGCCCAATTTTCTGCTTAAGGTGCATATTAAGGAAAAGGCAAAATTCTTTTTTTTTTTTTAGAAAATGCATTTCTGCGACCTCTAATATGTGGCCAATTGGGCAGGAACCCGGAGTTTTGTTAGAACATATTTTTGTGTGCTGTTTATGTCAAAAAGCTAATCCACCTCCAGTAGTTTTGAACACAGGAGTCCAGGGGCACCAGAAACTGGGACAAAAGTACAGTAAAAGGTGTGATTTGGCTTTATTTATTACCGCATGGCAGGAGCCAGCAGCAGCAAGCCCTGTATGCCGAGAGACTAACCTCTGTTGTAGCAGATTTTGTCTATAAAATAATCCGTTTAAACACTGCAACGTGTTGTTAAACTGTGTAAAAATTCAGGTATATTCAGGCAAAGATAGCTTCTAGTTTCATTATCTTTAAAATGTAGACTCTTAAAAATATCCTTAAATAAAAGAAACATAAAAATAAACCAAAAGCAAAACAACAGTTAAACAGTCACTGTAAAAATAAATTACATTTTAAAACAAATGACAAATATGTGCATGTCAAAATTCATTCTGGCACCAATGACATGCATTTTGCACCCCATACATTTATTACTTGGATTTCATTGAGCTTTTTTAAAGTTTTTTTTTTTTTTTTTAAAGAACCATTACCAGAGGAAGGCGGAGGATAGGAAGAGGTGCTGAAGGGTGGAAAATGAGGAAGTACAAATACATCAAAAATGTTTGTTTTTTTTTTTGGAAGGGAATGATGGAGTATACTGAACAAGTGACCTTCAAACAACATTCACTCATTCATTCTTCTTTTAAACCACTCATCCTATAGGCAGGGTAATAGCCCAGGATCAGCTGTTTCAAATAATGTATTTTTCATTAATTATTTTGTGCATCTGCCTTCCTATTTTAAAATACTTCTGTGGAAGTTATAGATTTGTTTGAAAAAATGATTGATTGAAAAAATGCCAAAATTGTGCCTTTAGTTTAGATATTGTGCTCTCTTTAAACCTCTTGATTTAAACTTAAATATAACAAAAACATATGCATATATACACAGCCATATGCCAGATTCTACAGTCCTTCAAACTTAATTTATTTATTTTTAAATATAATTTGATATTTTATTTGTAGGCCTGGTAGGTATCTTCCTGATTCCTGTGGGAATTTTGTCGGTAATATTAGCAGCAGTAATATCGCCATCCCGGTTAACTCAACAGCCAGTTAGATGCTAGACAGTGTCATTTAAAATGATGCATTTACTCTAAGATTGTACTGGGCTTTTCCTCCATTCCATGGAAAGAGAATTAACTGTACAGGTTTTGTCAATTTTATCACTTTTGAATTGAATAGCAATGTGCCCTAAAAATGACATTTGGTATTAAGGGTTACTTGGACAAATACAGGCATTCTGAGCAGAACCCTGAAGAATCACAGTCAGGTAGATCAGGTTTATCGGGGAATGGGAATGGAAGGGATCAAAATAGTACTAACTGGGAAAGGGAAGAGTAAGACTCATCAGTGTTGGGGAATAACAAACACTGAACCGCAATCGGAAAGAGTCTCAGAAATCCGTCTGTGCATCGGGGGGGTAGTTCTTGATTCTGTCCCACCTCTCTGTGCTTCCCGAAAAGCTGTCAGTCTGAACTCTTTGGGTTTTCCTCAACCCTCAAGTTACACGTTGTGCTTTGGGCTGCTGTGCATTTACACGCGTAAACCTTTGAGAAATAACTTCACCGGCAGAGATATTTTGTGCATATACTTTCGCTGCTATGAAACAAAAATAATGCATCGCACTTTGCAGTATCATGTTAGTTTTTATCCCTGAAAAAACAGAGCGTTATGTAACAATACTTAGAAAACAGAAGGAATTGCGCTCTAATTAGCTGTGCGCTATGAAATTCCCTTATCCCGATTTCTTAACTTCCAGGAGACACATATCAACTCACGCAACGCAGCACTGAGATGTTGTTAGCACCAGCTGAGTGATCTTCAGCAAATCTGCACCTGGGAGCGGCGGCGTTTGCGTGAAACCGAGACGGGAAACCGGGGTCACCTGATCACACTGTTGAAAAGCGCAAAACGAGATGGATCAAGTGTATTTCTTTAAATTAAGGCTTCAGAGGATAATGCCACCTCTCTCTCTCTCTGCCTTTCTCTCGTGTTCTCTCTCTCTCGCTCGCTCTCTCTCCTGCCCTCTTTAGAAAAAGACAGCAGGGATTCGCTGGAAGCCTATCTGCTATTAACAGAAAATTTTACCCATATAAAAAATGTCAGATCTGTACCTTTGATTACATTTGCCGTTTCTTCCTTACGTAAAAAAAGAAAAGAAAAGCAGAAACAGAGCGTGAGGTGTGAATGAAAGGGCGCGTTGAGAAGGACACCTGTTTTTCCTCCATCATTCCCATTATCAGGAGCTCCGGTAGCATGAACGAATGATTCAGAGTTTTCAGTTTGGCTGCAGGCTCCAGCCCCAAGGGAGTCTGACCCTTACACACACTGAACACAATATTAAACAATTAAAAAAGGGATTTTTTTCCCTCCTAGACATAAAAAACTTACAGGAACAAGGTAAAATCAGATCTACTACCATTTGCAGATTTTTTTGACACAATGTTTATCAGAATTCTTTTTTTTTGTGTGTGTAAATACATTTCTTAATTTGATAATCCCGTAATACTGGTCAGGTGTGCAGCGGCCTGATTTAAAACACCTGAAAAGTAGCTCCTGTTTCATCCTTTGGGATGCAATGCAAATGAAGGAATGAAAAGCTGACGCATGGTGAATAGACATGGGGAGGTAAAGAGAAGGAGAGAGAGGAGGAGGAGTGTAGGCGGGGCCGGGTCACAGAGAGGACTCGTACTGGAGGAGCTCGTAGAGTAGAGGCCCATCCCTGTAGCGGATGCCCACGGCTGTGGGCGTGATGTACTGCAGGATGTTGATAGTTCTCCTCAGACGTCGGTCCACGAAGTGGGCGTCCCACGCGGGGTAGCGCTTCCTTGGCATGTCGATCTTGATGAGGGGCCCTTCGGGACGGGAAGGACGGCCTGAGGGTGTCGTGGGTGCGGTGGACCTCACCTGGAACACGGGCAGGCACGTATCAGCAGATAGCTCCTCCTGCTGGGTGTAATCCCCCGTGGTTGGGGTCGCCTGGGATCCACGGGGGCCCGGGGTGGGGGCCATGGGCTCAGCTTCTGGGGGCAAGGGAAGACCCCACAGAAGCTCGGCACAGCAGGAGCTAGCTAGCAACCGGACCCTGGGACCCATGGGATGCAGGACCCCGTAGTAGAAGAACATGAAGAGCACACCTGAGACGAAGCTCAGGAAGACCCCGCACAGGGCCGATACGGCGTAGGAATCGGTGGTGGCGGGGTCTCTGTAGACGTACCACAGTAAGGTCAAGACGGTGTTTTCAGCCAGCACCACAAAGTAGTAGGCCACCATGCGATATCGGGTCCTGCCCTCCTTGACGTTGAACCAGCAGAAGATGTAGACGATTCCCACCACCATGTTGAAAAGCACCTCCTCCCACTTAGACATGCAGAAGTCGGTGCCCCCATGGATGACCCAGAAGGCCATGGCGCACCAGTGCACGACGACGAAGATGCCGAAGTAGATGTGGAAGATGGAGGCGAAGAGGGCGAAGGAGAGCACCCGCGAGGAGATAGTGAAGAGCCGCCAGAAGATGTGCACCAGGGCCCCCCGGTAGCTCATGCTTTTCGTGTCGTCCCGCGAATCCCGCAGGAGTTTGTGGTAGGAGGCCAACACCCAGGCCAAGGAGAGCAGCGAGGCCACTGAGGAGACACCTGTAGCAGCCGAAAGTGCCAGAGAGAGGAGGAAAAGGAGAAGACAGCACCAAAGTGCTTATTGCTGTCACACCTGCACGTTCTGTGGAAATGCCTACTAGTAAACTAACCATACAGAGTACTAATTCAATAAAATAGACAAATAATAACATTTTGCTGAAGAGCTATTAGATAACAAACACTGAATAGTTGTTCTGAGGTTTCGGATCATGCTGAACTGCTACTTAATTCAGAACTGCCACTAAGTTCGATTACAAATATTTCCACCGAAGACTCTTTTTCTTAAACTACCAAATACGTTTATTTCATGGGCTCTTTGGATAGCCTGCCTGAAAACAAGGAGGACACAACAGAGGCAGAAACCTTGAGTATTGTTTACTCTTCTGACACCTGGAGTATTCAGTATTCAGTACTTACAGCATGCAGTATGTTTCACTTCTTGGTTCGAAGAAAGTAAGAAAATGACCATTTTGATGCAGTTGGATAAGCTTTGAATGATTCACTTATGCAGCATAATTTAAGGACAAATTAACCAAAAAGTCATTAATGTGATACATCTTAATCTGCGTTTCTTCACCCAATCTCTTCCAGCCAGTTTAATTCTCGTTTCCTAAGTGTGCTCATTGTGATGTAATATCCTGCGTCTCTTTTACACTCCTGATGACACCATTGGATAAACGTTAAAAGTTAATTTAGGATACTATAAAATAAAGGCAGGGCTCCTGATGAATGTCACACACTCCGAGTCTGGGGTTCAGTCTCGTGTTCGTATTGGGTAGCTGATTTCCCTGTATCTCCACTCAGAGCTGCCTCTTCCAGGCTGCACGCAAGACTGTAAGCGCGCTAAGGCTACTTCCTATTGTGTACACTCCATACAGGCGTCAGCAGATCCCTGCTAGAGCAGAATACTTAACCTGGACTGCTCAAGTGAAAAATTCAGCTACATTTACTGTAAAATATAGTAAGATGCTTTTCATCTGAGCATCTGTATGACTGTGATCAGTGCTATTTAAAAGTACAATTAAAAGTTGTCATACATAATTGATATACAGCTCAAGAAAATTAAGAGACCATAACAAAACTTTCAGATGCACTCATTTTTAAATTTATGGTTTTACATCTGTGTAAAAAATACATTACAAATTGCAGCCTGGTTCTTCTCTTTTCTCTTTAATGAAGGGCTTCTTCCTTGCTTTATGGAACTTCAGTCCTGCTTCTAGGAGCCTGATATGAACTGTCCTAGCAGTGCACCTCACACCTTCACTTATTGTTTCTCATTCCTTTTGAAGGTCACTTGATGCCATCCTCCGATTCATGAGGCACCGTCGGATAAATTGTCAGTAATCTCTGACATTAAATTGTCACTTCTACCCTCTACCTGGATGGTTTCTGGTCACGCCCAGTGTCTCCTGCTTCACATTATTTTTGTGTACCGCTGTCTTAGAAGCTTTGTGCTTGGAAGCAACATGCCTTGAAGTGTAGCCTCTTCTGCCAGCAGAACAATGATTAAACCAAGATTAAAAACAATGCTAATTTGTTTAAAAACATAGCGTGGTCTCTTAATTTTTTCCAGAGCTATATATGCAGTATGTATGAAAATTTTCAATGTATGCTTTAATGTAAAGAACATTGCTGCAGCATACAATATACTGGTAAAATTCATAAAGTGACAACACAAATCTAAATATCATACTTGACCACGGACCTCCAACCCGAACTGTATTTTTATTGGCCAAGTGGCTGAGGTAATGCATGCTGGTGATCTGAGGCCAATTATTAATGCTTATAGCTTTCCTTCTTGTTCAGAGATGCTTTGTCATAAAACTTTCCAAATTTTTCTCTTTTGTTTTACTATCTGTTCCTGTGAATCAAGCAATATCGGCACGTAAAGAAGGAAGCGCTGGTATTTACCATGTGCTCAACACATTATGTCTGAGGGCAACGTGAGACATCCTCCCGCAACGGGCCTTACATTGCAGCGTCTCTGCCCGGTTTTTCTGGATCATGATGCAGAGTTGTAGCACCAGTTGGGGGGCGCTCTCCAGAAAGGTCTCCAGAAGACGCAGCATGCTCACATCCGCGTACTCGTACATCATGGCCCAGTAGAAGCGGCGCTGGTGTTCCTTCTGCCGTCGGCTCTGGATGCCCAAGTACATGGTCCGGATGTACCTGCGGGATAAGGCGGGGCGGGGGGAGGGGGTGAGGAAGAGGGTGAGGTGGTGGTGGAGGAGTGGGTCAATGTCATGGGTCTCCCTCAGTGCTGGGTCGCTGTCATTACCACTTTGAACTGTGCCACGGTAAATTCGGCAGTTCCTATATAAAAAGAAATAAATCCATCCATCCTTTCCCAACTGTTCATCAGCGTTGTGGGGGAGGCGCTACCAGGAGCTAAACCGAGGCAGTTTAGGGCTGGGGGGCAGGATGCCAGGAAATGGTTTAACGAATTAGGATTACATTAATAAAAAAAGATTAAGTACTCTTTTACTCCGGTATGAACCTGCTCGTTGAGATACCAGGTGGCACGTGAGCTGATGCCAAAGACCGTTGTTCATCCTGCGGAGTTCCTCCAGGTTCAGTTAGCCGGAGGTCCTCCTCCTGTGCTTCACCTCCTGCCCATCTGCCATGACCCAGCACACGGGGCCCATATCACCTTATTTACTCATATGGGTCAGAGTTCTGAAACCCCGACGTGACACTCCGTTCTGGACGTGCTGATGAGCAGCTACTCGCTGTGTCTCCACTCTGGCAGAGCACGTGAACTCCCTGTCCATGTGACACCAGGCCACGGCGAGGTGCACCTACAAGGCCAGCAGCTACAAAACCCCAAGATCATCTCTCTGCGCTCAGATCAAAAGGTTCCCCCCTACCCATGTACCTCATATCAGATGCGTTTAAATAATTTATTTCCTATGATATTAGCTCCTTGAACCCACCAGATGGTGGTGTGATCAAATGAACAGGTAGAAAAAAGAAACAAGATAAAAACAATCTTTTTCTACTGAGATGGATGCTCTCTGATAGCCCTTTCTGACCTCACCATGGATGAGTGACGGTGGTAGCACCTTTAGTGTCAGCCCAGAAAAGCTACCTCCAGACGGGGCTGCGGAAAGACACCTGTAGCCTCAAGGCCTGAATTTCACTGTAAATAATTCCATAATTAGAATCAGTCCAGTACATAATAATAATATCCCACTAACAAAGGCTACCATCTCTTGCATATATTAAGCTACCCTTCCCACACCAGACCTTTAATGTTATCTTCTTTTCCTTGCAGCATTTACATTTCATGTAAGTATAAAATTCATTTCACCTACTGTTTGAGATCCAGGATAGCTTTTCTACGTGATAAATCTGGTTTGTTTGGATACATCAAACTAGACTGTAAAACACATTTGACTTAATTAACATTGGCCATGTATTTTTAAGATCAAAATACATCATCCACAGCTCCTGGTCAGTAGTACACAATGTCCTACTCACTACATCATCCACAGCTCCTGGTCAATAGTA
>JAODJW010000039.1:14945963-14964136 GCA_026777045.1 Hyperopisus bebe | reverse complement strand
ACTACATCATCCACAGCTCCTGGTCAGTAGTACACAATGTCCTACTCACTACATCATCCACAGCTCCTGGTCAATAGAACACAATGTCCTCCTCACTACATCATTCACAGCTCCTGGTCAGTAATGCACAACGTCCTCCCCACATTTCACATCTCATATCTAACTTTCAATCTGTGTTCCTGAGCCTTGTCTCACACTGCCATGGACACACAATGCCCCCCATTTCTCTTTTCTGCCAGTGGTGTCAAAGGAGCAGGGCAATCAGGCCTCAGGTGATTTAGGTGATCATGTCAGCAGGCCATAACCATGAAGTCACAGAGAAGAGAACAGAGATCATTCTACTGTTGATGATATTAACAATGGGCCACTAGGGGGTGCTGTTCTCTACAATTCATTCAAGTAATGACGACTAACCACTTCAGCTATATTCAGGGCACGTTTAAATGACGACAGCCCAAGGGATTTGGCAGAGGGTGGATTCCCTGTCTTATATACACACTGTACCATGTGATGTAGACACTTGAGCATAATAAATCTCCCAAGACTTTTTCTGCTGCAGTACAATCAGGCTCAGTGAAGGATTGACAGCCTTTTTTGTCCCACTTCAAAGCCTCCACAGGTGCTACATACAGTGCCTTTTCCCCGCGTCACTCCTCAGTGACCCTTGTCTTTAACCCCTTTCTGTGCATCTTGGCTTCTTAAAGCCAGACCAATCACATAACTGTTTGTTCTGTTTGTGTACACCCACCCATGCTACTGGTACTCATGTTCTGTTCGTCTGGCATCGCTGACAGCGCCATCTGTTCAGCACCACCTCATTCAGAACAGCACGCACTGGCCTCCACTCATGTATTTAGCTACCTACTATGAAGCGCTCCACCTTTCCCCCATCGACATCTCCGTCCTGATTCAGCCTGACTGCTCCACAGCCACTTAGCAAGAGCATCTCAGGTCGGACTGGTAGGTAGAACTGTGTGACAATGGTACTTGGCAACTAGGGTTGATATTGGGTCGATATGGGGCTACTATGAGTCACACGTAAAAAACAAAATCCAGGAGACTGAAAAAATCAAAATAAACAGATACTGGGGTTTTTTTCAGGCCAAAACATGGACTGTTTTGAACCTGGTGCTCACACTGGAGTTCTGGGTTATTGAGGTCAATACAAAAATAAAACAAGACTCAATATTATATACAGGTGATGGGTAGGTGGAACGAATGGAGATTAGTGAACCAGATCAACTGCCTCTCCCACCTGACCTAGCTGAAGGCCACACCCTCACTGAACACACATTTTATTGTTAGCGTACTATGTTTAGGTAAGAAAATTGAAAATAATTAAGGTAAAATTAAGCCAGAACTTTCTATCAAAAACCACTACTTATGTCCTCCATCAGTATTCTCTTTGAAGTTACTTAGAATCTTCCACTTAGCTTAAGTGGCTTGACCTTTCTTCATCAGCTGACTGGTTCACAGTGGATTTGACGAAACACACTGGAACAATGCAGCATAATTTTATCTCCCAGCAGTGTTGAGTGGTCCTTTGCTAACTGAGGTGATAACTGCGTTTGGGGTCCTTACAAATTGTAACGGTTACAATCTAAGCAGGCAATTACATCAAAACAAGGACAACTTAATGATACAGCAGGCAGTAACAACAAAAGACTATCAACACAAAATGCTTCCTTTCAGAACAATGATACCATCGCAGATCTGCTTCAGTATGTAACCTGGAATAACCTGAGTTTAGGAACTGATTTACCGAGACTTTCTGTCAGAACTCATTGCACGGAACGCTGGGACAGTAATTTGACAAGTTGGCAGCAGCACTCTCCTGAACTTTAGCACACAGTGACACTTGAAGCTCTCTGTCCCTGAAACACCAGCAGGCTGTGACATCTTAGTCACCCTTCCTGGATCACTAGAGTCAACAAAGAGCAGACATCATTGCTAGTCAGATTCCCACAAAACTATATCCACAAAAGAAATGAACATAAAATGATGTCTCTTTGACAGATACCCTTGCGCAATGAATTTCATCGGTGTCTTTTACTCTTCAGGGAAGCACTCCACAGATGCTGACTGTGGCACCAGGAGAGGCGTAGTGAGCATGTAGCGCATCTGTGACAACCTGCTACCCTGGCGTTCACCTGTGAGACGCCGCACGCTATCCGAGGATGAAGCATAGCATATATGCTAGCAGATAAACTGAGGATCGTCAACCACGGATTATTCCCCTGCTACAATGAGACTTTCATCAAACAAAAGGGATAGTTAAAAACATTCTGGATATAAATATATCTGAGTGTACTACCATGTGTTCATTAGCCAAAGTTCACTGTACATGGTGGTAATTTCAGCAGACCTCAGGAAATAACTAATTAGGTTATGTGTGCTTCTCAGCAATATATTTTTTTTGGGGGGGGGAGGGGTCTTTGCTATATTTGTTGCAGCATATAGTACACAAGAATATTAAGAAATTTACAAACGAGGAGAGGCCATTCGGCCCATCAAGCTCATTTGGGGAGAACTTAACTAATAGCTCAGAGTTGTTAAAATATTATCTAGCTCTGATTTAAAGGAACCTAAGGTTGTAGCTTGCGCTACACTAGCAGGAAGACTATTCCATACTATTCCAGCTTTCTCAAATTCATTTTAAAATGTTCTCCTGCTAATTTCCACTTATATCCACAGGTTCTAGTATTTATACTAATATTGAAATAGCCATTTGACTGAACAGCATCCAGACCTGTTAGAATCTTATATACCTGGATCATGTCCCCCCTTAGTCTCCTTTGCTCAAGGCTAAACAGATTTAGCTCAGCTAACCTCAGTAATTTATAGTAGTAGTTTAGTAATTTATGACTCCGTGATAAAGTCAATCAGCAAAAAAAATGACAGAATCAGCAATTTAGACATGATCTTGACCTTAGAATAGTTTCTATTTTTTTTGTTTTTTCCCTGTTTTTGTTCCTAATGATTTATTAATTTTTTTCCTAAATTTATTGTTTTGAAAACATTACCGGAAAATTAATTTGTATATTCACATGATATTGGAATTGGTAAAATAGTGCATTACAGTATTTTAATTCTCATGCTGAGGAAGGTAAAAATGCACCCAAAGATATATTACATATTATTATATATATATATTGACCTAAACCACGATTCTCCAACTTCAGATGAACCACAGCTGTTCTCAGGTAAATACCAGGAACAGGTGTGGCACATCAGAAGCCAGGTAGGATAGAAAACCTACTGGAGAGTAGCTCACTGGAGAGTGCCTCATACAGAAATGAACCTTCATTTGCTGTCACACTCTCCTGACAGGCAGACCAATGTACATGAAAGCTAGAGAGCTTGTTGCTCATGTTGCTGCTAAAGACTGACAGTGTTGGGTTGGTGGCTGCAGCCAACTTCACTAACGCTAAGAGTAATTCTGTACCTGTATAAGAGTACCATAGTTCCATCTCCCCTCTACGGGTGAATTAGCTAACAGCGGGCGATGGGAGAACAGCACAGATCTTGCAAGGGGATTTTTTTTTTTTTTTAAACGAAATGGGTTGGAACTTGATTTATCACAATTGATGTCCACTCATGCGCTCGGAAGTCAGGCTAGAGTCTCTCGCCAAGTCACTTAAATGCATTTAAAGTCCTTCAGAACTTTCCAAAATCTTTGTCTGAGAATGACGAATACTTCAGCTGGAGCATTGCTCCTTGAAAGCAATTCTGTGGATATTTCCGGACAGGTCACAACTGGTACACCACTCAGTTTGCATCATTTTGATGCAAACTGAAATCATCTGTATATATCACATAAATTTGGCAACTTGTATATACATGTACAGTTAGCGAGACACTGACACACTAGACCCAGGAAGTGCAGAGAAACTGGAAATAATGAGCCAGAGCCGCAGCTTGCTCAAGCTGCTCGACGTGACAGACTCACTGCTCAAACAGACAAACCGTGAACTCCAAGGACCGCTGACGTGACCTAGACAGCCCATAGCCCTGGTATCTTCAGCCAGAGTCCAAGGCCGGTGTCAGGCCTGCCTGTCATTACAATCAGACTTTAGGAGTAAATAAACCCTATGTCTTCCCACTCTCTCTCCCTCGCTTCCGTTATCCATTCCCAAGGGATGCGTGAGAGGAAAGAATGGATGGTTCAAGGTAAGCAGGAACTTGGAATCGGAACATTGGGAAGGTGGAGCTTGATATCCCTTGGGGAGTGCTCAAAGCACACTCGTAAAGTGTGACATTCAGTGACGTTTACCGGAGAGCTGTAGAACATTAGCGATGCCAAACTACCCAGCCGCTAAGTGCCTATCTATACCCTTCCTTTGGTGATGTCAGTCTTTGCCCTTGAATCAAAGACACAAGTCTTGGAAATAGAAGTAATTTTTATGGAGTCTGTTTCTTTAAAACTCACAGTCTGTGTGCATTTTGGGCTACCCTCTCATTTTCAAGGGACATATCTCACAGAGCTGGGTGAGCTGAAGTGCAGGTTGGGTCTCGGGGGAGACGCTATGAAGAAGTGGTCTTGTGACTAGAGGTGAAGGACTTGGGTAATAGCCAGATAGTGTACATGTGTATGCCTCTGTGTTACTGCCAAAAATACTGAGATCTTCCAGGGTTTTTCAAAAAGGCTGATGGGGATGGAGACCTGGCCAGTAATGTAACGGCACAGTCAGAGAAGATACTGTGATGCTCACAGTGCAGAAGACCTGTGAGATGGGAGTAGCTGATCGAATTCTCATACTTGTGCCACCCAAATCCAAATGTACACAGCGTTCCACAGAAAAACAAAACTGTTTCCAAGGAAACTCACAGGTTCTTCGTAGCATCTAACAGACACCAAGGCATCCGTGTCAACCCTAAAACAGAACCTAATGGATCCCCAGCCCGTTCTGTCTGTCGCACGCTAATCATGAGGTAGTCATCGCTCCTCGTACTCGATCCACATCCTTGGCTCTGCTTGAAGAAGAAGAAACGGGGAGAGAGGAGAAGACGTGACAGGTTAGAGTGTGACAGGGAGTAATAGGCAGGCCACCACCAAAATGCTGTGCAGTGAGAGCAGGTGGGAGTGGGAAGTGAGGAAAGGAGTTAAGCTGAAATTAAAAGTGACACTATTGATTTCAGCACAGGCATTCTTCAAGGCATCTACTCGGGGCCTTCTGGTGCTGCTTGGCAGCTCAGGATGAGCCCTCTCTCTCAGACTCATCCCACACGAAGGCTGCAGGCCCTTCGCCAACATCGACATCGAGATCAAAAGCACCCCAACCCCCCAGCCACCCCCCAAAAAAAACACTTATGTTGAAACCACAGCCAGTACTACCGTCTTACAAATTAATCAGTCTGTCTCCAGTCATGCTTAAACACGCTGTAGCTGCCTTTCGGGCTGATATTCCATTTCTATCGAACACAAACGCGACACCCAAGGTCAACTCCGGCCCAGTTTTGCAACCTTGCTGAAGTACCTGTGGTGGGATAGCTGTCACTTTTCGAAGGGAATTGCCATCACATCGCCGACACTGACACAAAGCTGTGGCAAACCCACAGAAAAACAGGAGAAAATAGCCTCACTTCTTCATAGACAGTCCTCTGAGAGGATGAACCTATCTTAGAGCCAAACCCTTACCGATGAAAGACCTACTACTTATTATCAATCTTACTCTAAAATCTTGCTCTACAGCCACTCGTGCTACGTCTCCATTACGCATCCTACCTGGTTCCACACAGTGCACCTGCAATCTGTCATGTCGGCTCCCAACCCAGCAAGGAATTAACCTAAATAGTAAAACAGGCCCAGTATTTTCAGTAATGTTTGTCATAATTTGCGCTTTCTGGGTGGCTAAGATGGTGACGGGCACAAAGAGAGGAGGTCGGAGGACAAAAGATGTCAGCAAGCCTGTGGTGCCCAATTAGCCTGCAACCTACTCATCTGAATGAATTTCTTTTTGTTTTCTTGGTTCTTTTATAGCAGTTTGTCTGGTTTCTTATTTTAGTCTGTATTGTTTCCTTTTTCTATGCCTTCTGGCCATGTGGAAACAGCTATGAGCATGACTTGATTATTAGAATTTTTAGCTTTGAGCATAAAAAAGGTTTAATCAGATCAGACTACTCGACTACAATCACAATCAGAATGCTTGAAATAGGACCGTTCTTTGCTCAAACATTTTCCAGCACTGTTGCGGCACAATGCAAAAGAACAAAAGGCTTGTCTGTATAACTGATATGTCCTTCAAGCTGTGAAAAGCACTCATTTGTTCTCCTAAATTTAGTTGCTTAGCTGATGCTTTTATCCAGAACAACTACTACACTTTCTGCCCACTGAAAGCGTTCAGTGTTCGGTGAGCAGTTCTGTTTCAGTTCCTTGCTCAAGGGTTCCATGGCAAAATTCCACTGCCACCACTCTGTGTAGTACTGATCAAATCATCTCTGGAGGTTGGCACCATATTCATTAAGCTGCTTGCTTGTTACCCCTTGGCACCCAAGCCTGGAAAGCTGAGAGAGCCAAAGCAAGCTATGCCAGGTCTTTGGATGAGTCATACGATGATGGGGCGATGGAGCTCCCTCTCTGGTCAGGGCAGTACTGTGACTGTCTCACAGATTTCTTACTGCAGTGTAATGGTATTTGGTGAATTGCACCACTCCCAGATTAAGAAATTATGATGTCACATTGCTGCCGCTAAGGCTGACACTGCCTCTAAAATTATTGAATTATCCGGTGTGAAGCTAACATTGCCTCTAAGGTCGACGCTGTCGCTAAGATTATTGAATAATCTGTCTCAAACTGATTCAGCCTCTAAGGCTGCCACTGCCTCGAAGATGATCAAATTATATCTCCTGCTAACACTGCCTCTAACACTGACAATCTCTACCTGAAGGATTTATGCAAGCACCATGGCCTTCAGGATGCTGACTCTGAGACTGATGCTGCCTCTAAAGCTAATGCTACTTCAAAAATTGACACTGCCTCTATGGCCAGGGCTACCACTAAGCCTTATGCTGCTTCAAAGTACTACTGCAAGCTGATGCTGCATTTGAGGCTGACACTGCCTCTAAGGCTTCTGCTACCTCTAAGACTGATGCTGCCTTGAAGGCTGACAACGCCTCAGGCTGATGCTGCCTCTGAGGCTGACTCTACATCTGTGGCTGACACTGCCTCTGAGGTTGACACTGTCTCCAATGATCCACAGATCATAAATGTTTATAAGTAGAAGTGATCATGCTATGGTGATACTTAATGTCACAGGCTAACACCATTTTGGACAGTGTCTGACAAAGATTGAAGGCCTAAAGTTTGAATCTCTCCTCTGTCAAGTTTAACTAGAGTACACCCAGTCAACCCTGTACACCCAGTCAACGTCATCAATTCATCTCCTTCCCACACTGCTGAGGACTTTTGTATAAAATGACTTTATAATTACCATAGGAAAGTTTAAATGAGTGATATTTTCATTATGCATGCAAGCATCCAGCACTTATTGTCAATACCACCATTATCCTGGGTGATATAATACTCAGTTTTGCAGTTATTGTTTAACTTGTAAAACTGCACCAAACCATTTAAAACGTTAAGTTGCACATTTCTGCATTACTCCCTATAGCCACTGAATTGTAATGGTCAGACATCGATCAATGACATCCAGGAAAACAATCCACCCAGGGAAAAGGTGAGAACTGGGTAAATGATAGTCAGCTAATAACAATGAGCATCAGCTTTACTGCCACAATGACTCAGACGTGGTCATGGACAGTTTTGTGGATGGGCTGCTGATGATGAACACGGAGGCGTGATGACTGAGTACGGGTAATGTGGCACATTAGAACTTTCTAGAATCGCCCCAGTATCCATCTGAGCTTTCACCCACACAACACATTTTTCAAGACAGCAGACCAATTAAAATGTATCAGAATGTACGTGCCTAATGCCCCTTTTCTGCCTGAGAGAGCGGACAGAATGTTGGCCAGTTCGGATTGTTCTTATTTTTCTATCCATATTCAAATTAAAATTTCACTTCACAGGATCATTTTTACATTTTCATTTACAGAGCAGATGCTTATAGCGACATACAGGATCAGGCAGTTCCTGCTGCATTGGGGATAAGGACCTTCCTCAGGGGCCCCACCTTGATGACCCTGGGATTTAAACCAGTAACCTGTATAATCACAGACAGAGCACCCTAACCGGTTAAGCCACACACCATCCCCCAAAAAACATTTTTACATTTATTTAGCAGATGCTTTGATCCAAAATGACATTGAAAAAAATGGATTTTATGAATGTGTAGCCTGTGAGTCTGATTCTGAAAACTGGCAGAACTGAAACTGCCACTGTCAAAAGTGAATAGTAGGTTTGCAGCCTGTGCACAGAAGGTGGCTGGTTCAAATCATCATGGCTGATAGAGTGACATCACCACTGGGCCCTTGAGCGAGGTCTTTAGCTGAAGATATTCCAGGGGAAATGTCTGATTGTCACTTCTACATTGCTTTGGCCAAATGTGGCAGATAAATATGCTCCAAAATGTTCATTTAAGGAAAACAAAGGGAACGGTTAGTGATTTTGTGAGGGGGTGGGGGGGGGGGGGCATCGATAGATAAGCAAACGATGAGCCAGGCTGAATCCACAGTGATGTGCTGCTGTAGCACAGCCAGCACAGCTGGGGGGAGAGCAGGCAGATGAGGCGCGACCAGCCATGCCTCTTATTTAAAAGACGAACACTAGAAGAAGTGCTTGAAACTTTGGGAAGGGCAGTTATTCACCTAATGCTGCCAGTTTATTTTATTTTAGTACCAGTGACAAGACATTGTGAAGCCAGTTTTGTGTGCTCTGTGCTACAATAAATGATTCATCCAAAGATTTGTATTTTACGTCCTGGCAGTTTATTTGGACAAATGCGGGATGTGCCGCACAATTTGTTAGCACTCAGCTTTTACACCGTGAATGTGACTCTACTGAGACATGAGCTTATTTAAAGTGCTACTGATTATTTAATGAATATTTTTAAATGTCACAAGTCAGATGATTTTACTCAAATAATGATAGAGCTTTCACTATGGCATGATATATTGAATCATTATTGCACTAAATTCATAGGTATTGCACTACTTTTCATAAGCTGCCTTATGTTCTTCTGTCTCTTACAGTAAATGCTTCATGACTGGTGCTGCGATTTCGCTCTTTGGCTGCAGAACGAACAGCAGCTGTCTCATAACTAATTGATGAATCTACATAGAACCCACTGAGATCATGGTTCCACTAGGTCTCACCTGAAGAACTCCGTGCCACAAGATTCCTTTGTACCATCTCAGAGAAATTCTGCTGAGGTCCTACCATACTGTGACCGCTAAAGAGCCCATCCATCCACCTTCATGATTGCTTACTCAGTGCAGGATTGTGGTAGGCCTGGAGCCTCAGGCAATAGAGAAAAAGGCCAGGGTGTAAGCTCATCACAGGGCGCAAGCCAATCATGCATCATGGTTGAGAGACTAGGGGAGGAACCTGGAGAACCAGAAGGACATCCCCAGAGGCCACACCGGAGAGATTCCATGCTTCCATAAATACAGTATACCATCAGGCCGGCCTGGTGCTCAGTCTGGACGTGTACTGCGACATGAAACGTGGAGATAAGGGCACACCCTTCATAACCAGAGAGCCCCAGCAGAATCCGCAAGCCGGGCCTGACCCAACGGAGCCGACGCCATCCCGGAATCGCCGGCGTGCAACGGATGCTCCTGGCGGAGCTTTCCAGCAGAGTGCCACGGCGACGCCGGTGTGAAACGTCACCACCTGATTATCACTTCCGATTTCCAGGGTGGAGGGCGGCTGAAAACGAGCATGAGTAACAATGCTGCCAGCACTCACAGCTCCACCGGCCTGCATACATATTCAGCAGCCATCAAAGCGAAAAAGTGAAATCAGCGAGGAGTCAGGCGGCAAGGAGACGGAATCTCGCTCCGCCGACTGGCTGATAATGAACTCCGAAGTCAGACACGTCTCAGGAAAGACTTCCTATGATGTCAGATAACTCGACAAATGCCGGATCATTGATGCAACCTGGGTTTTCCACTGTGTAGACGAGGGTGGAATCGCTACCCCAGAAGTGCCGCTTGATTGTGCAAGAATTACAGAATTATTCTGCAGTATCTGATCTATATCTCACATCTTCATGTTACCTACAGCCTTTATACAGTGGGGCTTATGGAACGGTGCGTTTCCGTAGGATTTCAAAATCACATTCTCCACCCATATTCAAAACATTTACCGGGATGCAATGAGAAGACATTAAGCTCCCCAAGACACAGAAACAAGGACCTAGGTGCTTTAAAGCTGGAAAGTTAGCAAACCAAGAAATAAAAAAAAACATCAGATCATCCGTGGATTATTTCAGATTTATCTAGTTTATGAGTTTGGATGCTTAAATAATCCAATAATTTCCCTAAACAAGCTTCTCCCATTTCCAGACAATGAAACAATGGTTGACAGAAGGATGAAAGCACAGTGTACAGAGCGCACAGCTAGAGGCTACACCTGATGGATTACGCACTGCATCTAGTTGTTATGGTGTGTTATTTTATCGCTGACTGTCTGTTCCAAGGCTCAGCATGTCTGGAACAAGCACCAATGGCAGACTGAATAGATGGAACATCCTATAAGTCATACAGACGCATTTTTACCTGTGAATTTCCATACTCTTCTAACAATAGCCACCGACAATAAAAGAAACTAACTGTATTAATGTTTGATACTGTCAAGCCACCAAGATATAATTCCATCAATTGATTTGAATGATTAAAAATTCTTCAAAATACCTTTAGTACTTCCTTTAGCTGTCATTCCTTCTTTGGGGTGCCCCCCAGCCTTGTGCCCTGTACTGTCTGTGCTATTCAGGTCCCCCTCCGATACAAAGCAAGACAAGCGGTTAGAAGATAGATGCTATGTTTATACAATATGTATATATAGAGCGTGCTAATCAATAGCACATTCCGGTCTCTTCCTGAAGGACGTATGTAAGCACCATGGCTTCCGGTTATGGGCACAGCCTAGAGGAGTGTCTGGACATACCCGCAAACTCTCCAATCAATCAATTACTCCACAAAGAGTGCGAGCACCTTGGCGGACCAGCCCACACACGGAGCTGCTGCCGTGTAGGATATCACTGGATCTGCAGGCTGTGATTAATGTTCCCCGTAATGAAGTGTGATCTGTCGAGTCAGACGGGAGAGCTAAACGTCGGTTGGATGGAGCATGTTATCCGTTATCAGAACGAGAGCGCAACCCACCTCATCAAGCTTACTGATGGACTAGAACGTTCTCCAGCCGGGACCGTGAAGCACTGCTATTGCAATTACTCTGATTATTTAAAAAAAAAAAAAATTGTAATCACTCAAACAAATACTGCTCTCTGGACATCAAAGTCACATCTGTTTTGCAGGACGTATCGTCCCCTATTGTTTCACTTTCCTTAGCTTACTTAGCTTTTTTTTAATCTGTAAATCAGTAACCATGATTATATCACTGTATGAACATTAGATGCCGTCCTGCAAATCCTTTTAGATGTTCTGGATTACTGTGTAAAACACTACAGATGGACTTATGGTTCAACTTATGGTTAAAGGTAAAATGTTGTGTGGGGGTGTTACAGGGACCCAAATTTCCCCCCTCCAAAAACCATTACGACAATCTGTTGCCATTAGCGACTGCTAAGTCACATTCTCCTCTGGGGAGACATTGGTTCTTCCGTGAGAAATGCCAAACATCTGCAGCAGGAATGACAGGATACGCTCTGTCATTATTTGTGTTTCATGGAACTGTTTTGTATTTACATGCAATTCAGAGTGAAGGACTATATGAGTCAGACGGATGTTCCGGATGTGTCACTGGAGGCAGGTTGCGGCTCACCGGGTTAGGACACTGTGCTTGTGACTAGAAGGTTGCTGGCTCAAATCCTAGAACTGACAGACTGAGGTCAACTTTGAGTACTTGAATGAGACCATTGACCACAAATTGTTGCAAGGACTAGCTCACCCTGCTTTGGGTTGAGCAGTGGTTTAGATCAGTGTTTCCCAACCCAGTCATTGGAGACCGACAGACAGTTCACATTTTTGCTCCCTCCCGGAGAACGACTCAGGGTGGCACATTTGGTCGGGAATCCCCCCCATTCTGACTTCACATCTTCTCATTTTCCAAAGGTTTCCTCCAGGTTCTCCGGTTTCTAGCAACAGCCCAAAGAAATGCAGGTAGTTGCCCATGGAGAGTGAGTATATATTGTGCCCCGTGATGGACTGGTATCCCAGACAGGGTGCACCCCTGCATTGTGCCCTGCGCTGCCTGAGATAGGCTCCACCCTTCCAGGCGACGGATGCTTGTCTCCGCCCCTCACATTAAAGTGGAGGGTCGTGCCATGCTCCGCACCATGAGACACAGACGGTGTGACCCCACACACGCTCTCTCTCTCTCAGCCAATCAGCAGAGTCTTCCTGCTAATGTGCCGAGTTGCCAGCGGCGCTTCAGTCTGACGGAGACGTATAAAAGGCACTAACTCATCATTTGCATAATTCCAATCAGCCCAAATTAGTTTTTTTTAACTCGTATGCTAACTCATATTCTTGCTCCACATGCAATGGATTGGATACAAAAGCTGATGAACAAGTGATGCTGTGGAGTGTTTAGTGAAGAGAAATGCCTCTTTATTTAATCTCAAGCCTTGAATTCACTACACAATGCATCAAAACGTCTTGTCTGTTATAAAAATCTCATTGTCTCCTTGCACGTACGATGCTTTCAGGGTGTAAAATTACCCAGTAATGTCATTATGGGAATAATAAGTTTGGGGACAATTTGGTTTAATTTCCAAGAGTAAGTGTAACTAACATTTAATGCACATTGGATGCTGGACATTGTCTATGTTATTATGGCAAATTAATGTTCTTAGTTACCCAAAATCAACATTATCCTTTTAAGCACACAAGCCCCTCCCAAGCTGTACTATGTAACTAAAAATGCACTGTTGACATCAATTATATGTTCAGTCATTTGTAGTTATATAGCCGTGGCATTAAGAGACCACAGTCTGAGTTTTTGTTTTGCTCATTCCTCAGTTTGTGGGTGTGCATATTTTTATTTTTATTTTTTATTGCAAATTGCAACCTGGTTCTTCTCTGTTTCTCATTAATGAAGGGCTTCTTCCTTGCAGTATGGGACTTCAGTCCTGCTTCTAGGAGCCTGATATGAACTATCCTAGCAGTGCACCTCACACCTGCACGTAATGTTTTCCATTCCTTTTGAAGGTCACTTGATGTCATCCTATGATTCATGAGAAACTGCCAGATAAGTTAACGGTCACCTCTGGCATTAGAATGTCACTTCCAGCCTTTACCTGGCTGGTATCTGGTTGTACCCAGTGTTTCCTCCTTTACCTTATTATTGTCTACTGCCGTCTTAGATATTTGTAACCTGGAAGCATCCTGCTGCTGAAAGCACGACTTAACCAGGATTTAAAAATTCAGATTTGTTAAAAAATATGGAGTGTTTTCTTCATTTTTTTTCCATGGCTGTATCTGTTATTAAATATGGTTGTGTTCAATGCTATATACATATGTGCCAAGAGGGGGCAATAGACAGAATAGGTGGGAGATGGGAGAGAGACAGGGGAGAATGAGAAGTGAGCAGAGTATGGAGAATACATCAGGACGCAAATCTTTCTTTCTAGAACATGGCGCGTCACAGCTAAAACCAAACTAGGCAGTAGACTGAGGCTGACATCAGCAACCTGACCTAGCAGATCCACCAAGAACAAGCGGCCTTCCTCTACAAAAAGCAGCTCACAGTAGCTGCCTCCAGTTCGGCTGTAGCGGGATGATGCATGTCGCTGATGCACAGCTGCTACAAAACAGGCCGAGTCACAGACCAACATTTCGACAGAGCAGAGAAGCATAAGTCAGATCCGAAGCACAGAGACGCCTCTAACGACCACTATCGCCTTCCTACAAGACGGCCTCGCCTGGGTTTGGGAATACAAACCATGAGAATGAAACATCTGAACGCACGGGAGAAGCGGAAAAGGGGTGTGGGGAGTGAGAGAGTCAGACCCGGGAGGTAAACTAATCACCAAGCACGCGATGCAATTTTCTGGCTCTGTGCCCCTGCCCCCCCCCTCCCCCCCCATCCAGCGAGCACTGCTGGGCTTTTTTAATATTCCGCTCACATCTTCCATCTCCTGCCCGCCTATCTATCAGAGGCCGCCGCTGCTTTCAGTGTCGTCGCCGTGCCAACCTCCGTGTGAGGGAGGGGCGGCACCCCGCTTCTTAAAGGCCTGCTCCCCGACGCGTGCTGGCCCCCCGAGGGCCAAAGGGGGTCCCTGCCCCTCTGAAAGATGCACAGCGGGTCCGTATCGGCCCTCTGACGTTTCACTAACAGCATGGAGGCAGCAGGGAAACACACCTCTTCAGTTCAAGCTACTAACAGTTCGATCCGTGTCATACCTGCTGTGAGGGAAATCCTGCTCAATTAGCAAAACTGGGAACATCAAGTCTTTAGATGTTAGACATTCCCAGATTTCACTGAGATTTACTTAGTTTAAAAGGTTTGTTTTGGGTCATAATTTAATGCTGAACTCTGACAACTTAAAAGAGTGTTGTTTTGGAGGTGGACACTGCTTTTTGTAAAATGGTGAACAAGTCCTGGTGAAGACAATTTTAGGAAGTGAATTTTATTTTATAATTTTTTTTTGGGGGGGGGGGGGGTTATAGCATATTGACATTGTATAAGATGGGGAGAGACTGGCAGCGATGACTCAGCGCATGTGCAGTTTAGTTCGTCTGAGTGTGTCGCTGAGGTCACCTTCCCAGCATGCCCACGCTCTGCACCATGCTCCAATCTCAGGTTTCTCACATGGGCATTTATCTCTCTCAGGACGCTGCGTCACTTTGAGATGTTCACCAGCGCAGTGTCACTAGCAGGCTAGCAGGAGCCGTACGTGGCACTGAATGGGGGGGCGGGGGGGGTAACGGCGTCTCTGCTTCAATCACAGAGCAGCAGGAGTGTGGCTCTCGGGACAGAGCGTAGTGTGACTCAGACGCGGCTGACGCCACCAGCCGCTTGCAGACGTCGGAGAACACGGCCTGCCGGTGCCCGCCGCCAGCTTTCAGCACGAGACATATGCTGCGGGCGGAGCTGCCAGCGTGGGCGGATGACGGGTCGCCGGCCTGCGGCAGCCATGCGGGGCTCTTGGCGCGTCGCACCGTCACGCTGACCCCTTCCCCCCATCCAGAGTTAATCTCCCAGTCTGATCAGAGTAAGCGAAAGAGAGAGAGAGAGAGAGAGAGAGAGACCATCTTGCTGCCCCCTGAAGGACTTGCATCTTATCACTGCAATCCAGCTAGACGGCGTGGCGACCCCCAGACTGACACGTTCACACATGGTCCTGCAGACACGAGCGGGGAGCCGGCAAATGTACATATTTCACACAGTTTAGGTGTGAAATGTGATGAAACAGCCGGTGGCACGATGGTTAAGTACACAGGCCACTGACCTGATAGCTGGGGGGTACAACCCAAACAAAAATGAGGATGAAACAGCAACTGTTGTCATTTCCTTATATTGTACAGGAAACTAAAGCCATCAATATTAAACGCTAAAATGATCGCTAATGCCATTGATTCAAAATGCTAAAGTCATTGCTAAAGTCATCAGTTCTAAATGCTAGTTATTGAAAGAGTCGTCGATTCTAAATGATAATATCACTGAATCTTTTATTCGCCAAGTACAGAGAAGCACAAGGAGTTTCTTTTGATGCAGGTGGCGTCATGGCATAAGCAACTGCTAAAATCAATGCTAAAACATTTTTCTCCACCTGCTAAAGCCATTGCAAAAGCCTTTGACTTGTATAATAAGACATTTCTTTCCATATGCTAAACTTAGTACTAAGACCAAAGCAATCAACTCCATATACTAACATCACTGTTAAAGCTTTTGTTAAAGTCATTGAGTGCATAACCTGCCTACTGGCACTCAGAGCTATAATCAATATCCTTCACTGTAGAATCCCTTACTTGTTCTTTTCAGAAATTCTACTGTGAACAGAACAACCATTGTGTAATTATCCTCAGCCACTGGGTTATAATGACAGTTAAAACCATCCCTCATCAAAACATCACCAAGAGTTTCCTTGTCTGACCATGATCACATGCTTTAAAGAGGAGTGAATACAACAAAGTTTGTACAGAGTGGGGGACAGATTGAGAGAAACAAGACAAGAACTGATCCTCACAAAACCTGTGGCTAAACAACAGTGCTAAAGATCAGACAATATTAAGAGGATGTGTGGATCTATAGGAGCAAACCTCTGCAGCTCTTAGCTGTGTGTCTACTTTGATACTTTGTGAGTGCCTTTGTTTTGTTTTGCACTGCCTATTCCTGTTATATGTTACGTTACTGAATGGATGGCGCGAGTAAGGATTTCCACGTACCGATGTACAAAAATAAACAACCTTGAATTTTGAGTCTTAGACCCCAGGAGAGAAGTGAAAACAGGAAACAAGAAAGCAATAAGCAGCCTGGCAAGGAGGGGAATGGCATCGATCACAAGGAAGCTCTCAGAAGTAGACAGTAATTGATCAGTGCAAGCGGTGTTCCTTACCTCAGTCTGGGTACACTTGTGAATTTATCGATTAAATCAATTTTTAAAATAAAATAACTGACAACCCATGAATGTGTGTACATCAGTCCAGGTCTCAAGTCCAAGGCAGCCAATGCCCTGGCTGAGTTTGGACCGGCCTCGAGCTCTTTCTAGCTCTTCCGCACCTGTGGCCAGTAATGGTCATGTGACAGATCACATGACCTGCCCAGCAGGGACCCAGCAGCGACCAGGAGAGATAGAATACTCTGAATTCCTATTGATCTTTGCTGAGCTGGAATGTCAGGGGAAGAGAAAGGCAATGCGCCGCAAAGAAAGAGAAAAGAAAGGCAGACAGTGAAAGAGAGCGGGAGAGAAGAACAGCAGAGAAACAAGTGCAAAACAAACTTTATTGTCTAATTTAATGTTTATCATAATGTTACCTTTTAATATACATTCATTACATTTAAAAAGTGCATACCTTTCAGACTAAAAATATAGTACTTTCTGAGTGACAGGACAGACAACAGCGGTGGGGATAAGAGACAAGGCAGACAATGGTGAGATTAGCTCAGGGGCCTATCATCCGGTACTCCTGGCATGGATAATCCCAGGGAGACCACAGGATGCAAAACATTACCAGTGCAAGGACACATCAAAGTGTCCCTTCGGCCACTTAAAGGGGACCAGACTGAACTTACACTAAGACTGTGAAACATCAACGAGGTAAGGAGTCTTTAAAATGTCCCTTTGGCCAAGGACAGTGGACCAGCCTGGGTATAGCCTCTTACAGTGATGCCACAGGTCGATCTTTGAGTCAAGCAGCATTGATGGTTACACTGACAGCTCCCAGTAATGCATGAATATTATGTCAGCCCTCACACAGATCCTGTCCAGCTGGAGGAGATCCAAACGACAGAAAGCACCAGGAGGGAAATAACAGTACAGGGTTCTGGATGTGACCGATGTTGCATGGCTGAGGCCTGGGAGACCGGTCATGTGACCAGGGGGTGCGCATACTGAGACCGTATAACCAGCTCTATGATGTTAATAGTTTGGACACTTCATGAAAACCAAGGCCACTTTGATGGGTGCATCCATGACCATCTACAGTAGCGACAAGTCCATCGGTGTGATAACAAACGCCACGCTGCGTTCCTTGACCTGCATAAACGTCTACCATAAGCGTACTTGTCAGCAGTCATCGCCGTGTCCGCAGCTGGTTTCTATGGTGCTATATTTGTACACACAGACAGTGATGGAAATAGTGGCAGCCAGAGTGTTAAATACCCCCCCCCCCCCCACTCCAGATGACAGGCGGGGGCTTTACAGGGCGGTGAAAAGTAGGACAGGAGCATGCAGTCCACTCACAGTTAGGGCAGCCTTATGAATAATAAATAATCAGCTGCTATTGCACCAGCAGCCTCAAGAGGCCCCCGTTCTTAAAGGAGCATGTCTCTCCGACCTCAGACATCTCCGATTTCTGCACTCTTTTATGGGGAGTGGCGATGTGTTTCTTAACCCCCCCCCCCCCCCCCATTTCTGCTCCCCCAC
>JAODJW010000039.1:14933284-14945863 GCA_026777045.1 Hyperopisus bebe | reverse complement strand
CCCCCATTTCTGCTCCCCCACCCACCAAAAAAGCAAGCACACAAGAATCACGTAAGAAGTCTGCACAGGCTCGAACAATCAGTGTCGACTGGCCGATTTGCTGTTCTGAATGTCGGGGGAATCACAATGCACACAAATGAGCCACACCCACCATCCCACACGTCCGAAGGTATGGATGGGGGGGGGGGGGGTCCTCCCCCCGCATAGAGCGACTCTATGCTGAGGGTGAAAATCAACATCTGCAGCCAATCACGCGGTGAGCTGAGGCTCGAGGGATGTTCTGAGGTTCCTCCCTGCTTATAGAGTAAGGTGGGGTAATGCCCCCGCCTGTCAGGTGCCCCCCCCTGCTATTTCTGCTTTCCCTGGAGTGATTTCCACAATCATTGCATGGCTGTAATACTCCAGCTGTCTCTATGCGACACCTCTTCCCTCTGTCCTTCTCCCTTCAGCGCTGCATCGTGCCCCATTGTGTAGGACCACTGAAGGGCCGCAGAGTGGAGGTCCTCGTGCCTCATAGACGCTGGTTTCCTGCTGCCGTGAACAAAGCCCAGATGTTTACATCCGCAGCACTGTCAGCTCCGCATTTGTCACGGTGGGCTGACTTAACCCCCGCTTTAAGAGGTACAGGGGGAGGATTGTTCTGGTAAGCCCCCCCTGAATCTGCCTTTTCGCACACAGAATCAGAGTGGCTGCATTTGAAGCATCGCGCTCGGTACGTGACAAACGGGATTTCAGCAGACGGAGCCCCAGGGGAAGCTGTTCACTACAGGAGAGCTGAACAGGTTGCTGTGTTTCAACCACCCCACCCCGCCCCCCCACATCACTGGCAATACCTTTAGGTAGGTAACCCCCTCGATATGAGATTATGAGGAAAGAATTCATGAGCATCTTTTATCGGTCATATACACTAGAAGAGGATGGGATTATTTAATCAGAACACATCTGAACTCCACCACCCCCCAATAAAAATCACTCAAAGATAATTTTGAGTGACCATAGCCTTACTTTAATTACTTAATAACTTAATAAACTGCAAGGCCCATACGTAATATTTTTCTCACTTTTTTCTAAACATTTTTATTTTTCGGGTTCCTTGCAACAGACAAAACATTAGCATGACACCTCATTTAATAATAATAAAATTATTAAATAATTTCAGTGTTTTTTTTACTTTTACCTATACCAATCACTGTACTGCAGTAAAGCCACTGGAATAAGCTTAAATAATGTATTTATGGTAATCTCAGAAGAGCAACATTAGGAGAGTGCGGCTGTTTTTAAGCAGGATGCTTTTTTCTTGCAACAGATTACACCAGTTTGGGGAATTCACATGCCCAGCATTACTGGTTTAGGCTTGTGATATTTGGAAGACTTGGATCTTGCACCCCTGAGAGCCAAACATGCATCTCCTAATTCTGGAGCTGGCCATAGCTCATTACATTGGTCTTTGCTCTGATTTTAAGTCAGAGCAGCCCATGTGAGCCGGAGGGAGGAGGGGTAATGCGGCCAATGGTTTTATGTTGCCATGGTGATTGATCACCAGTCCCGTGGTAACAAGCATCATGGTTAATGAAGCCCAGCTGGCCTGAGATGGACTGATTGTCATGCTGGGAATAAGTAGGGCTAGCTGGGTGATTTTGATTTTCTTTTTTGGGGGGTGTAGGGAGTGGTATCCACTGCAGGTCTTTTGGATTTCGTATATTGTGAGAGATGCTTTTGTGTGATTGAGCCACATTGTTTGCCTTTTGTTATTTCAGGCAACCCCTGAAGTACACCTATTCAACCCTGTCAGCAGCTGGGAGCCTTCCAGCCTCTCATGCATGCCTGGTATTACATCTCTAACATCCATATGGACTGAAGGACAAGTGGCATGTTATACCTCATAGAGGAATGTTTCATGAGGTGCAGGTGACACAATTCAGCAGATTTCTTACTGGCGTACAAGGTAAATAACAGCTCAGTAGCTCTATTAAGGATATCTATCCATCCAGCCAGCTTCCATAACCTTTTTGCCAGTTCAGGGTTGTGAGTCTGAAGCCTATCCCAGAATGCACCTGTACACACAGGGTGCACTCCTATAGAGCAGTGTTGGGGAAACTACACAAGATGCCAATCAATTATAGGGAACACACACTCCCACTAAAGGCGATCTAGTGACACAGATTAACCCAACCGCAGGTCTTCTGTCGGTGGGAGGAAATCACACTGGCCTAACATGAACCAATAATCTCAAGTGAACTTCTTGTTGACATGGTGCTTTTGCATTATGTACATTCAATGGTACTCTGAAGTCTGTTTCCACAGATTCCACGCAGCTTAGCTGGCATTGAGCTCAGCGTGCTCTATTAAGAATAATTAACAAAAATCTGACTGCCAAATGACACCAACAGGTGCTGTTTGTAGCTTTCCATTCCTCTAGTCTCCATATGTCAGCTGTCGAACTGTGAATTACAGCTCGAACGTGATGGATGCCACTAATGATCCTTGGTGGTTGAGAAAAGGAGAACATAACCAGCGTCTGACAGCTCTGAAGCCTGCTTTGGGGGGGGGGGGGCGACCTGACTTTCCAGTGCCAGACTATAGAACTTCCAAGGGAACCACCCTGGAGATCCAACACAGACCTATAAGATGAGTCAACTGAGTTCACAGAGCCTGCCCCAAAATCTCAGATCATACCACTATTGACCCCACTGTCGCACTGTAGCAGAATAATATGTTGTTGACATGGAGGAACCTGCCCCTTGGGGAAAAAAAAAACATAGGGAAGATTCTCCTTCCAATAAGACTCACTTTACATCCTCCACCCAGCTAGAAGATACGATGTGAAATATGAGGGAAGGCTTGACGCGATGTTGATTAGCTTAACCCTCGTTAACTGCTCTCCATCATCACTGATGTTCTCTCCTCTAATCCTTTATATTATAGTAACTGCACCATAAAAGCAGCAGACTGTGTACAATTTCATTCCTATATGGCTTATACACTTTTGCTAAGCAAATATTATTCCATCACGCCTATCGAAAAAACCTGCAGTATTCTTGGGTCCTTCATACCCTGACAAACATTGGCTCTGTAGCTGTCAGAAAGGCCAGCAAACTTTTATTTTACATATTTACCTTTATTTAGCAGGCGCATTTATCCAAAGTGATGTGCGACTGAGAGGGTGGGGGCAACCAGTCGCTTCTACAACTGCGGTTAATGGCCTCGCTCAAGGGTCCAACAGTGAAATCACTTTGCTGACCATGGGATTTAAAACTGCAACCTCCTGATCATAAGCAGAGTCCCAACCCAGAGAGCCACACTCTACCCATACCTACATGTTTCGTGCATTCCTATGCACTCAGCAATGTAGTGGTGCAGCCTAATACCCTACAAGTACTGATCAGTCCCCACTTGAGCTCCAAATGTAGCGTTTGCGGGGAAATGTCACGGATCCCACCTCTCCATTCGACCTGCTGTCGCGATGTCCTGCCTTGCTCCATCGGGCAAAGCAGCACCGCCAAAGTCAGCGGGGGACGCACGAGGGGGGGAAACGCATCGGGTAGATCAGGGAGGTAGACTACTGATGAAGCCGAATCAATACTGGATATATGCACAGGCCATATTACTCAGGCCCACAGTGAAGCTGAGGTGAAATAAAAGGGTGCTGGCTGAGGATTTCTGCTTGAGACCCAATACTGGTCCCACCGTCAACTTAAGGAGACGGAGCTTCCCAAAGACGGTCGAACAGACCCCAGGCTGCTTTTACTGTTTATCTTTTAGTGGGAAAGACAGACAGGTCATTAAAAATGCGGAGTAAATGGGTAGTGCATCTCATAGGCCACACCCACTGCGGTTTGTTGCATAGATCAACACATTGTCTTGTTTGTGAGGAGCATCTGTACTAGAGTATCTCTCTGTTCATGCCTGTTTACCAGTCAGCCAATCTCATCTAGGACAGAAGATCAAAGGTTGGCCCATCTTAGGACAGAGGCGCACACACACACACACACACACACACACATATACTCACAGTCTGACAGACAGACACACACACAAAAAGAGATAGACACACAGACCGCCACACGATCACAGACAGACAGACAGACAGATGGACAGACACACACACAGAAAGAGACAGACACATAGACCCCCACACAATCACACTGGAGACAAACACAGATTCATAAACCAACAGACAGACACACACATACTTACACAAACAGACAAGCACACACACACACACAGACACACATTCACAGGCACACGCACACTCACAGAGAGACAGCAGACCCACACACAAAGACAGGCACACAGACACACACATACTTACACAAACAGACAGGCACACAGACACACACATACACAAACAGACTGGCACACAGACACACGCATACTTACACAAACAGACTGGCACACAGACACACACACACACACACACACTCAGAGACAGACAAACTAGCACTTTCACAACAGCCCCTTTTACATTAACCGGGACCAGGAGGCAGAGTGTTGCTAATGGACCGCAGACACTGCACTGTAATCACCGCAGCGGCCTCAGCCCGAACAGCACAAGCCTTCGGCAAACAGCCCAAGCACACAGAGTCTGTCTGCACAGCACTGTGAGAACGGGCCACAGAAACTGTCTCGCCCCCAAAGCAGAGTATCAAAGGGCCTCGGGAAGGGGGAGTGATCCCCCCCCCCAGGCATCGATCTGATCCCAAATCCCACCATCGAAATCTGCCATCAGCACAGGGATAAAAATCATTTTAAAAGCATGTAAATGTGAATATTCTGTTGGTTAATCGTGTTGATCTTCACAGAACATCACAGAAATGTTCCTAATCAGTCATGAATTCATTAGCTTATGATGCAGAAATCATTTGTGTTACATAGAATCACATCTGACGATTTCCCCCAAAGGTATATAAAATTAACCTAACAGACATTTCAGCACAAAAAATCAGGTTAAGCAGAAATACCTCAATTAGTCTTTTTTTTACCTGGATTAGATCCAACAACCTTCAAATTATAAAATCGGTGCCTTTAATTCCCATGCCACTTACTGTCCAGGGCTTTTGCTATATATATAGTTTAGTATAGTTTAGTTATTTTATTAATATAGTTTAACAACAAAAGAAACTTCAAAAAAGCGTCCTGCGATGGACAGGCATGGAGACGGCATGGTGCTCGTTACCGTGGCAATACAACCAGTCTGGGAGGGGTGGCTGATCCTCATTGGTGGCTGTGGTGAAGCGGCAGTATCGCTGCCAGCTGCTGTGAGTCCCTGATTAAAAAACACAGACATATGGATGGGATCTGCCTCAGCTTCCGCGTGTCTCCAATTAAACGTCCCGCAAGGGAGGCTTAACAAGCGGGATTTCCCTTCCACTCCATCGCCAACGAAGAAGGATGACTAGAAACCATCACAGGGAGGGAAAAGAACGTATTTTATCTGAGGCAGAGGAAATCATTTACGTATCTGCATGACCGCATGGGAGAAAGAGAACTTCAAAACTGCAGAAATCGTCTTGACGTGCGGTTTGCTGTGGTTACGACATATGGGAGCTTGGAAAACTGCAACGGTTTCACTTTGTTCCTATTATAATTTTCTTTTATTCAACGGACACTTCTACACAAAGCAACATGCTTCTGTTTTTTTGGAAGGAGGGGCCAGGGAGTCCCTGGAACAATTGGAATTAAGGCCCCGAAGGTTAAATAACCCATAGGACTTAAACCAACAACCTTCTGGTAACAAGCACAGCACCCTTACCCTCTAGGCCACATACCCTCCTCAGACAGCTTTAGCCCCAACAGGAACTTGAACTCAGGAATGCTGGATTAACAGCCTGACGCTCTACCGACTGAGCTAATCCTTGTCCACAGACTGCAGCTCCTCCGGGCTGCTCTTTGGCAGGATCTCTATGCGCATCCCAAAAGGTGACATTCCATAAAAGGACGTGACGATTCCCAGACCAGCGAAGCCTGCCTGCATTAGCCACAGGAGACCAAGTCTCTGATGCGTATCTGACATGGGCACAGGCAGCAGGTATAACCTTCCGGTTAAACCTCCCCACACTCTGGGGACACACAGGTCACTAATGTAAGTATGGCTGAGGGATAACGGGCACGTCGCTATATAAAGCAGCACGCTACACAGCGGCAGCTAAATGGCAACGAAAATATAGGTTTTACTGAAACCACGGTCCACCAGTTTCTGCCGTTTGCGAGTGGTAAACAGAAGCAGCTATTGCTTCTGGCACTTTTAGGGCTATCAATTTATTTTTCTCCATCACCAGGGCCTGTTGGTAGCAGTGAATTTGTTTTGTACCCCAGCTTTGATGGAAGCTTTGCTCCTATGTACAGGACATCTGACTTGGGGAGGGTCCAGTGCACTGCTACAGCATACTACAGAGAATAAAATGATAGATCAGGGACTTGTGCTCTCCAAAGGACAGGAGCCTCCCCAGGAATGGAAGATGACTCCCACCCCTGTTTTACTGATCCATTCTAGCCTGCTGTCCAAAACCATAAACCATAATAAAAATGATTGATTCATTTGTTAGCTATATATGTACACTGCCCAGCCAAAAAAAAAGTCGCCATTTGAATTTATATCAGCAAATACTTAAGAGTCAATGGCTGGATCATCAGTACAGCCCAGCGACGTTACGTAGCAATAAAATAAAGTCAGCTGAGTACCTGAATCTATTGAATGACCTGGTTACACCTCCATCCATCTTGAATGGATTTTTTTTCTTCCCTGTTGGCATGGGCATATTCCAGGACAAGAATGCCAAGATTTATAGGGTTCAAATTGTCAAAGAGTGGTTCAGGGAGCATGAGGAATCATTTTCATGTATGACTTGGTCACCACAGAGTGACCTTAACCTCATTAAAGGTCTTTGGGATGAGCTGAAGGGTTCTTTATGGAGTCATTCAACTCACTTGTCAATACAGGATCTCGGCGAGAAATTAATGCAAATCTGGATGAAAATAAAGGGTGAGATGTTGCATAAGCTTGTGGAAACAATGCCATGACAAATGTGTGCCATAATTGAAGCTAAGGGTAGTCCAACGAAAAATTCATATATCACGTCACATTAGAAACGACTATAAATTTTAAGGTAAAACATTAATTTTAAATAGTAATAAACTGAAACCCAAATTATAGCTCTTAAAGAGCAGTTCTGTATTAAAAAGTTTATTGACAAGCATCATCAGGCGCCTTTTAAATAGTAACACTATTGCAATAACCTAAAACAGAAAACATATGTGATTAATATTCCCTTGAGAGTCAAACTCTACAACTGCAATTAATGGCAAAATGGCAAGAATAGAACTGAAACAGTCAAAATAACCATGGCACTTATCAATAATAAAACTTCTATATGAAGATATGTAAAGATCTGTTGAACACTGCTTGTCAAGGGACTGTTGTTATGAAACCACTGAATTTGGAAAGTTATTACAGAATTAAGCAGTGTCCCATTACTGTGAGCACTGTTCCTGTATATAGATCTTCTGTGGCCATGTTGATGAGGAGCAGTGAAGGGGGGGGGGGTGTGCCCTGTTTGGGCATCTTCACATTGTCTATGCAGGGGAACAGGCCGAACAAGATGCCACAAATTTCTGTGTTAATATTAATATTAATATGCTAATATATTAGCAGGCAGAAGCCAGGCTTTACCCAGAAGAAACAATATGAACTGAGAGCAGTAGTAGTTATGGCTGTTTTTGATTCATAATTAATATAAACGCTCGAGGAAAAGGGGAGCTAAAGGACATGAAACAATAATGCACAAGATGCACTTTTTTAATTCACACTGCACCTGCAGTGAAAGGAGGGAATCATGTGATCTTTTTTGCAGTTTGACTGACACTCTGTTTTTCATCCTCTGCTCTGTCTGTTCCTCCTGGAGATGAGGAAACCACGTCCTCGGAAGTGCGGAGCGTGGTCCTCTCACACGCCTGCCGTTTTCCCCCAGCCGTTCTTCACTCGGTGAGTGGCGTTTATTAACACTGCGGCGCTACATCCCCGCTTTCGTCTGCGCTGCCGGAAGATTCACTTCTTGCGCGTCAGAATCTCCCTCCCTGATCTCTGTGACATGGGGCGGATGGAACTGGCCCCCAGGTCCCTTGCTGCCAACACGGGCCTTTATGGGCTTATCTGATTGCACTTGGTAGATCGCACAACATAATATGATGGAAATCAGATAAAGCCTATGAGAATTTGTGGATAGCTAGACTTTCACCTAACTATGACCCTACACTGAATAGATATTTTGAAGGCGGATGGATGGATGGATGGATTTTAAGGTTGAAAGGTCCTTCGTAAAGATTATAATGTGTCTAGTAAAAAAGACGTTTTCAAGGAACACTTGACGATGTAAATTCATGGGAGGACTGCGCCTACCTCACACATACCACTTGGTACCAGTCACATGCTCGTTCAAAACTGCATGCAAGAACAGGAATTCATTCCCAGCTCTTGTGTTTTGGGTGAGAAAAATGGTTAGGGTTAGAGGGTTAGGGGGTGAGGGTTTGAGAGAGACCCAGAAACAGATGCTGCTGTACAACACTGAGATTACGGTTGGAAAGTAAACTATGAGAAGGGGTCCTGATATGCAGTGCCAGTGCACTCTTTACCACCCTTAAATGTACACTCTCCACAGCCCTCAGATAGGCTACATCTACACTGATATCTGCCTGAGAAGTCTTGGCAGTTACTGTCCAGCTGCCGATCGAAGTTCAGCCATTAGTCACGTGACAGACAGCATCATGTGGAGTTTGTGATTTGATGAATCAGAGAAATTTATCAAGCAGCACATTTGAATAACAGCATATAACAGGAATTTTACAACTGAATAAATCACTTATTTTTCACATATTTCACATATATAAGAACCGACAGATGCTTTATGATAAAATGATGCGCATTTACCGTATTTACTGTTTAATGTTGTTTGTAAGTAGACTTAATTGTGAAATCATTTCATGGTGCCTTCGTCTGCACTGTCATACCACCGCAAGCACCATGAACTTACATGGCGTATGAAGCTCACCATGATTCTGATAAATTGTGTGAAAGTGTTCGAAGCAGAGAAGTGCACCAACAAACCAGAAAGGGTGTGCTTGTGTAATGGGTGGGGGGGCGTAGGCACTTACGAGGTCGCCCCGTGTCCGGAGGGCTTACCGTCCCCTTGCACTCTGCTCAGTGAGGCTTAGCTTTCCCCCACTCCCAAACCCTGTGGCGCACAAGGGAGGAGGGTGCCACCATCAGTGCCACCGCCACCGCCGCCGCTGGGGGGGGGAACTGAAGCAAACAGAAAATAATGGATGAACGGTGAAATGTGGATGAATCGAAAAGAACAAATCATTGGACAAACTGAAAACGTCAAAGAAAGGATGAGGTGGTGAAAGACGGAGAGGGGGAAAAAATGAAGAGATGAGAAAGCTCTGGGCATTCCGTGGCGGCAGAGCGGTAATTGAATGAGACAGGGCTCTCCAAGATCCACAAAGCCAACCATGTTATTGTGATGGGGTTGTCATGGAGATGCGAAGCCTGTCCTATGGGCCAAATGGCAGTGCACCTAGGCAGAGTGCTCACAGACACGCAGAGTGTTCAGACATGCAGAGTGTTCAGACACGCAGTGTTCAGACATGCGGAGTGTTCACAGACACCTCAACACGCCCACCCGAGTAGCATGGGACCTAGAAAAAACCCTCATAAACATCACGAGAAGATCCATGAAAACACGCTACAGATGTAACACGCTATGCTCACACAAAGATCTTCAGCAATAGATGTTCCTCAACCACAGACCAATGCTTCTGAAAGTAACTTAAGAATCCAATTGTCCCAAGTCACTACGATATAAACAGTTGAAGTATTGTTAGTAACAATGGGCTGGGGCGTGCTTTAGCAGTCACTTGTCTTCATATAAATAGACTGTTTGAATCCTCTCCGGCTGCACTTATTCATGCTTCCACTTAGTAGCTTATAACACCCTTATGCTATTTGGCATCAGTCACTCCAATTAATATTTGTACGGTAAGTCGGTGTGGGGTACCACGCACGTCTGAAAAACAAACATGGAGAAATCACCTAAGAACATAAGCTGCGCAAATAAACGGTCAAGTATTATTACCACAGCCCGCTACGAGAACGACGCTAAATCGCATTAAGCCCCGATAAATCGATGACAACCTTCTGCGCGCTGGCTGACCGCGACATACTCACGACTTCGATAAAAATGTCAGAGGGAGGCCGCAAGCAGCAGAGTGGCCGTGTGCAAGGATTTCTATTCATGTCAGATCTCCCGGCTCCCCCCAGCTGACCGCAGGAGACCACCCACTCTAATCATCTCCTGTAAGAGGAGAGCCAGCGAGGTGAAACCGACAGTTACCCTATAAAGGCTCAAATGAAATAATGAAAAAGAGGCATCGCCATCTTAATTTAAACACACCTGAACAAAAAAACCTCCGTCCTAAAAGAGAATGCTCTACTGGGACTGGGATAAAAGAACACCAGTTGAGTCCAGTCACTTCTAGAATCTTCTATTGAGAAAAAGTTTAAAAAGTCGTGAAGCGTCAGGTGAGAAAGACGTTGATGTTATTTATACAAGAAGAGAGCACTCGGCGGAATCCTTTACCGTCCGTGTGCCCATGAGGTAGGATCAGCCATAAAACCACAGGAGAAACACCAGAATATTACCCATAATCCTGCTGAAGCCCACTGTGCGGCGGTCCTCTGGCCCACATGGCTAGGGGATGACTGATGTTTCAGCTGACGGTCCTGCCCCACTTACAGATCATTCTCCCCTCTCTCTCAGTGCTTAGCCTCCATAACAAGCAACATCCTGTCCACATGATGCGGAGCCTCTGTTTATCAAACGAGTCAGAAAGTGCTCAGAGCCTGATCTACGTGGCCCTTTGGTATGTACACAGTTTACACAATATGCATTAATCCAGCCATGAGAATCCTGGACAGGCTACAATCAACAAATCAACCATTTGCAGATATTACGAAAGCTTGAGTGCTTCTAGAGGGACTCTATCTCTCCTCTCCTCCTTATTTCTCCCTTTTCCTTCCTTTCTCTCTTTCTCTTTTCTTCCTATGCGTAACAGACTTGCTGACAGCTCCAGCAATGCAACCCAGCTCTAAATGCCCTGAGGCTTACAACCTGTTTTCTTCCCAAAGACCTCAGCTGTCTCCTCTCTGATGCCACCATGACAGCCAAATCAAGTTGGCACAAAGGGAGGACGTAAAAGTTCCCGTTCTGAAAGTTCCCACGGTGCGTTGCAAATGCCATAGGCTCCACCCTGCCAGTGACATCATTAATGGTGGCACTCAGAGGGGCCACTTATGCTCCCTTTTTTTGAAACCTGCATTTTAAAGAGGGAAATCTTACATATGACAACGGCTGCGTTTGAACTGTCTGTTCTTCAAGATGACAGCAGGCCAATGGAGACGATATGTGAATTATCAAAGAGAAAAACTGAGCATAGACTTCACAGCACAAATCAATATTATGTTTAATTCAGTTCAATTCAATTTATTTTTATATAGTGTTCACAGCACAGTCGCCCCATGGCACTTGACAAGAGTGTGTGGCAATCCATTATCAGATCATTCATACAAAACTGTGCATACAACAAGGACCCAGGGAAAAGGGAAAGAACGACAGAAGACAACAGAGGAAAGGAGCCAAAAACTCCTGAGTAAAGAGAAGGAAAAAAAAGCGATCTCACATGGTTTAATTAACCAACGAGCACAATTAATTAGACATATGGCATAAAGAAACAGCTAAAATAGGGGTAAATTTTCTCTTGCACGTCTAAGAGCTTTAAATCAATCAAATCAATATAGAGGCCCATTCTGAAGTGTTTATCAAGCAAAATACTAACCAGTTTGAAAGTAGTTGCCAGAAATGCCACTCTTCCTGCTTAATGGCAGGACATTAGTTATGACTGGACCCACCAGTATCACAAATCCTAGTCAATTGGTCAATCCTGCCCGACCCCAAAATGCCACACGAAGCCTCACCTTCACATTACATGTGCTGAACTGTAGAACCTTGGTGCCATGTTCAGAAAACTCAAATTCCCCCATGCAGAGCTAAGCATGCTGGGAAAGAAGGAACCTCTCTGCTACCTTAAGCACCCCGGGGGCGGAGGCATCACAGGAGCCTTCATGGGTACCTGATAATGGCAGCCGGGAGGAGGAGGGCAACCACAGGAGACTTCAGGGGTTCCTGATAATGGCGGCTGGGGGGAGGAGGAGGGACCCACAGGAGACTTCAGGGGTTCCTGATAATTGCAGCTGGGGGCAACCACAGTAGACTTCAGGGGTTCCTGATAATGGCAGCTGGGGCAAGAAGGGGGGCAACCACAGGAGACTTCAGGGGTTCCTGATAATGGCAGCTGGGGGGAGGAGGAGGGCAACCACAGGAGACTTCAGGGGTTCCTGATAATAGCAGCTGGGGGGAGGGGGGACCCACGGGAGACTTCAGGGGTTCCTGATAATGGCAGCTGGGGGGAGGAGGAGGGACCCACAGGAGACTTCAGGGGTTCCTGATAATTGCAGCTGGGGGCAAC
>JAODJW010000039.1:14923015-14933184 GCA_026777045.1 Hyperopisus bebe | reverse complement strand
GGGACCCACAGGAGACTTCAGGGGTTCCTGATAATGGCAGCTGGGGGCAACCACAGGAGACTTCAGGGGTTCCTGATAATGGCAGCTGGGAGGAGGAGGAGGGCAACAACAGGAGACTTCAGGTGTTCCTGATAATGGTAGCCAGGGGGAGGAGGAGGGCAACCACAGGAGACTTCAGGGGTTCCTGATAATGGCAGCCGGGGGAGGAGAGAGGCAACCACAGGAGACTTCAGGGGTTCCTGATAATAGCAGCTGGGGGAGGAGGGGGGCAACCACAGGAGACTTCAGAGGTTCCTGAATATGGCAGCCGGGGGAGGAGGGGGGCAAATCACAGAAGACTTCAGGAGTTCCTGATAATGGCAGGCCGCTCCAAGCCCACCTAGAGCGTCAGCCTTACCGCACGTCAAACTGCTCGCCTGGATTTATAGCTCATTCCTCACAGCTCTCAGGGGACCCAAACTGCACAGGTTTACACTCTGCCTTATAATTTCTATCTGATTTACAAAGTAAATCCCACCTTGGAGCACTGTATTTGTGAAGAAATACATCAAAGAAATGACCCAGGGCTGAAGAACAGCAAAAAAGAGCCGCGTCTTATGGTGTTAAATGATTCCTCAGGTTAATGATGCCCAGCTGGAGCCCCTTTGCTGAGCTTCTTCCTGAACTTCATGTACCAACCGGGCTGAGCAGAGTCAGGACAGTCAGCCGCTGAAGTCAGCGAACAAAAGCAGGCACCACTGCCGGCCTAGAACTCATTTCTGTCGGCGTTTCACATTTCGGTGTTTGTTTTTAGTCCAACTCAGCAGTTCACTTATCTACTGTTTAGAGTTTCCCGTAACAGACCAATAGCAATCATGCATATGCTTTTTAATACACCCTTGTCAATCTGCTTATCGGATGTCCTGCCATATTGCCTTCTGTGTCCCTGGAGTCATCTTACCCAAATCATAGGGCCTTTTAGTACCTACAGACAATAGTTTAGGACAGAAACAGCTGTGTTCATCACTTCCTCCCCTGGACACACCCTACCTGTGCTAAAATCACTACTAAACAGACTATAAGGTGAAAAGGTCATTGTGAGTACATACAGACACTACCTGGCACTGAACTGACCTTGAGACTACCCCCCAAAAAAGCCCATGTGGCACCCAAATGGGAGTCAGGTTCTGGGATGGGAAACGTGCAGCTCACTCGTGCAGATAATGTACTGTGATGATGTTAAAGTATCGAATGACCTAGCTTATGCGAGCTCCAAGTCTCTATTGTCCATTTAAGCTCGCTTAAATGCAAATTTAATTTTGCACAGAATCTGAACCGTCCTCTCGAGGATCCTGGCGTTACCAGCTCTCCCTTGGGAACTGTGCCACAATTAAAAGACCGGCAGAAAACAGGTGCTTACTGCACCCCGAGAGAGGAATCCAGAAGCCTTGCCAGCCTCCAGGAAACCCAAGCACCACCGGGGGGAGAAGGGGGGGTGCGGACGCAGCCGACGCCTTGGATTGCCGCAGGCGACCGAGCTTCCTGTCACTGGCGTTCAAGCTCGATCACAACCGCTGACATTTAAGTTGACTCCCCATGCAACGTGCTGGCGAGGGTGGGAGAGCGGGTCACGGCAGAATAAAGGACAGCGAGATGTTTTTATTATGTCAAAAAACTACCAAGGATGTGAAAAGAGAAGGAAATAAAACTTAAAACTGAGGATAAACAGACTCACGTCAGCTGAGTCATTACTTCTTTCCTGTTAAATCATAATGTATTAAACTTTTATATTGTAAGACAACTTGCCTTATTGACATGCACACAGCCCATTATAATGAAATTTCATGCATTACATATTATACAGTGTTTCACACTATATAGATTAAACACAGGAAAATGAGCTGCTATTGCAATGAATCTTTAATAGTGACACAGAATGAGTGTGGGTATATTTTAAGGTTCTGTCACGTTTCCCTGAACATGGTATTCGACTTCCTTCCTGATATTGCGTTTGGAGTCCAGTTACTGATCATAGCAAAAAAGAAAAAAGTCTGAATATTATGTTGTAGGAGCATTAGAAAAAGAAGTAGTGTGGGTAAATGGTGCGGGAGGGGGTATTTCTGATTTTCCACGTCAGTCTGAGACCTTTGACGCAGGACACAAAGATGACTCAATGTATCTTACTCATCTGCAAGTTCAATAAACACATTAAAAACAATGGTGCTATATTTTTGAAAGTCTATTTTCAAATTAACGCAGGAGCAATCCCCATTGGATAATTTGATATCTTAACTGGGACAGCACAGAGGATCAGTGGGCACCAACGTGGCCTCAGACCAGGGCTGGGCGGCATATCAACTTTTTACGGTATATTGATATTTTTTCAAATGAGATATAGGATAAGACAATACTATGCCCTGTTCGGCTGTGATGTTGCACAGAATCCCAGAATTCAGAGTTAAAATCAAAACATTAAGGTAATAGTAAGGTGGGGGGTTCAAGGAATCATTGTTACTTGGTTCATTTCTTTTCTAAAAAAAATTGCCAGATGGCTCAAAGGACAAAAAACTCATAATTTGCAATATTTGTTTTGTTTTATTTAAGGCTAATCCCTTAAAATGAGCATCTTTCTGTTCATTAAACTGACTTCCAATGTTGTCGTGTTTCTGTTTTTAGAGCTATTTGCCAAATTGGTTTTAGATTTTTTTGTTTCTAAGTATTCACCTTCTGATCTGCGAGCAAATGTCACTGATTGAGAGAAAAAAAACCCGGTGGACACTCTGCTTTTTGGTCCATATCACCCAGCTCTACCCCAGACCAGCATGGTTTACAGTTCACTTCCTGCTCCTTGCACCATATCTGGATTTTGCACATTCTACCCTTGTTTAGGTGGGGGCTCTTACCACAGTCCAGCGGTTTAGGTGAATGGGTGTCTTTATGATTGCGAGGGAGAGCGTGAACCCCCCACCCCCCACCCACAGGGTCATTGCCTACGCTTCCTGTGGAAGGCTCCAGACTCACTACTGGATCAGTGGATATGGAGGACAGATGAACGTTTCATACATGCGAGATGTTGGAAACAACCTGTAAATGACTTGCATACTGTAGTGGCCAATTTTTGGACCTAATCACCAGCAATAACACTTTGAAGTTAAAGGAAAGACTGGACGGTCAAAAACTCCTGGAAGTAGATAAAAATAAACATACATTACTCGGACAGGGCATGTTACTAAGTTTCATTCCCACTCAGGTGGTGGGGCACCTAGGCTGGCCCAATAGCTAGTCACTGCCTGGGGGGGAACAGGCAGGCCAGTGTCACACTGGGCCAAAGCACACCCCCAACCGGACCCTAGAACTTCCCGAACACATCCACGTCATATTGCTGTGGTGCCATGACATTCCCCAATGGCTAATCATTTACAAGAGTCTCATCTGTTACATTATTCATTTTATCTAAATGCAAACTACTAGCTTAATGAATTAAAGTAACAACTTATAGGAGTATCTAATTTTTTTATAATACAGTATTTACAATATATTATTATATTCCCCATACTACTTCTGTTATTACTGGGTCTAAATGAGCACAAGAGTATTTTACAGTAGTTTTAACATGCCAAATGCGAGTCTCCCATCACCATTTTTATTACATCACTGAGTCTGCTATCGCAGTCTGATTATTACATCACTAAGTCTTCTATCACAATCTGATTGTTACATCACTAAGTCTCCTATGCATTTATTTATTACATCACTGAGTCTGCTATCACAGTCTGTTTATTACATCACTGAGTCTATCAGTGTTCTCATTATATTACTAAATCTGATATCACAGTCTGATTATTACATCACTAAGTCTCCTATTCATTTATTTATTACATCACTGAGTCTGCTATCACAATCTGTTTATTACATCACTGAGTCTGCTATCACAGTGTTCTCATTATATTACTAAATCTGATATCACAGTCTGATTATTGCATCACCGAGTCTCCTATCACAGTCTGTTTATTACATCACTGAGTCTCCTATCACAGTGTTTCCATTACATTACTGATTCTTCTGTCAGTGTTCTCATTACATTACTGAGTCTCCTATCACAGCATGCATTACATCTCTTATCACAGTCTGATTACTACATCGGTGAGTCTCCTTTCAGAGTATGATTTTTTTCATCACTGAATCGACTATTACTCCCTTTTGTTATATCACAGTGTCGCCTATCACAGTCTATTACATCACCATGTCTCCTATAATCTCTTTTATCAAATAAGCATCCCCTATAACTCCTTTTTGTAATAAATCACAGAGATTGCTATCACTTCCCTTTTATCAGATCACTGTGTCTCCTTTTGTTGTTCAATCAATAATGAAACTTCAAGGATCACACCTTAAAAAACATACATTTGACAGACCCAACATCAAAGCACTTGAATCTGAGAGGCATCCTGTGCTATTCCTGGCTTCCTTACATCAGAGCTGCTGCACTCAGGGACATACACAGACATATATGCGAAGCGGGTGGCACAGTTTAAGTTACGCCACCAGAAGGGAATAAGCACCGGGGGCCGGCACTCAGAGAACGCCGCAGGCCTTGACCGCACGGCACAAGGCTAACCGGCACAAGTAGGTCAGCGTCGGCAAGGCTGCACCGACCTTCAGCATTAAAGGAAGCTGGTGAGTATCTGTGGCTCAGACACCAAGCATATCATCACACCTCCGGGCTGACGAAGAAGGGTGGCGAGTGGAAAGCAAACATCTCTCATGCCGCTCGCAATTTCGCGCAACACGGAACCCACGTAGGACGTCATTAATCAGCCATGTTGTAGTCCTGGCAGACTGGCTGTCTGCACCATTAAGGACACCCACTCTAGGATCCAGAAAAATAGAGTATACAGAGACACTGGCTGGGAGAAGCACGCCCCCAGTGGCTGGTAATAGGTCCCTGGGACACTGTGTCGCTGTGTGTACTTTGTGCACACGTCCAGCAGACCTGGCCAAAGATGGGTGATCAGCAGCGCTGTAACGAGGAGGAACCTTGGGAGATGGGGCAAGGCGTGGAAAGCCAGGCTGTCAGCATGTGACACGCACGTCCTATGGGGTCTGGAATGGTGTACAAGGTCAATGGTTCAAATCCGAGGGCCAGCAGGGTAATTTCACTGCTGGGCATTGGATAAAAGTGTCTACTAAATACATAAAAAGTATATGTCTGGAGATTTAGCTTATATTCTTATGAAAAGTACAACTGTAGCTTTCCCATGAAGGAAGCTTCTAGAAACCAAGGGTTTTCATGACCAGGGTACCACACATGGAACGGTATCCGATAGCATCTCTACCTACTGCGACTGCACAGAAGCTATTGAGCACCTAAATGCAGCAGGACCAGCTGCTAAACAACACTTGTGGCCAAGACACACGGCGCAAGTGGGTGGTCTGACTGGCAGGACTCCCCACAGCCCGTACGATTCCACTGTCATGAGATTCTCACAAGCTTCGGGGCGCAAAAGGAAGCGTACGGTATCTGATTAAGCTCGCGGGGGCTGCTAATCACTTGGCTCAGGGACTGGCACTTTAACAACTCCTCCGCGCGGAAAAACCGGTACAAGCTGTTCCCCTGGAGAATGTCCACTAGCTCCGATACCACGCGAGAGAGACTCCAAAGCACTGCTTTGTCTTGGATTCCCAGGGCTGTCCGCCATTGGTTCTTGTAGGATTTCGACAGTGGGTTCAGCTGGCTTGCGGATAAATGTTAAGCCCGTCAAAGACCCGTGATTAAAAACACCCCGCTAATCCTGGGTGGCGCTGCCAAAAAATTCCAGCAAAATGGCTTAATGTAAATCTAGTTACACACAATATGGCTAGGGATGGCGCACGTTTTGTTTGGCTCACGACACTGAGAGAACACGCAACCCCTTGTCACCAAGTGCCAAAATAGCACCAATATCAAAAAATAGCAGGAGTTCATATCATGCAGTAACGGAAAAACACGTACAAAATGTCCTTTCACTCATCATGCAGGAAAGGACAGAGTAGTGCCATCCCTTGAATTCGATTCACTATTTCTCAGAAGAGACAGACAGTAACCTGTGCAAACATCAATAGCTCCGACAGAGGACGTTCCCTCCAAAATATCTGTGGGTTTTCCTCCCACATCCGATGGCACCTGAACGCATTTCCACAAAACGCATTCAATGTCCGCAGGAGCGTAAGCATTCAGGGGTAAACGGTGAAGGGGAGAGGTACGTAAACCTTCCCACAGAGACGTGTCCGTATTTGGCTATAATCAAAACCAAAATGCATTAAAAGGCGAAAAACAGGAACTTCCTCGGACAAAGGGACAATGCTTGCGAAGCCAAAGGAGAACAACTCCAGTTACGGTCTGGGAAGATCCAGATGCGTGAAGCGGCACGATGACACAGAGACGTACCCTTAGTTCATGCTGACGATGGCGAGCCGAGAGGTGGACTGGCAGACTCAACCCCGGCTGTGGGAGTCACTGCCAGGAGCAGGCCAGCACTCCAGTGATGGGGCTGTTTTGCAGGGAGTGGCATGTGTAGATCATGAGTGTCACTGACAGGCTAATGCTCCCCTGGGTCCGGCCTGCCAGCATATCCTCAGCATGCTGAGCGCCTCGCTGCCTTTGGGCTCCCCCTCCTGTGTAAAGTCGAGTGAGGGTGGATGCGGCGGCACACTCCTGGGCCCCCCCCCCAGATTCCCCGCCCGCTTCGCACATCAGACAGCCTGCGATCGCGCCTTGCCAAAGCGAGGCCCCCTGGGACGGGGGCTCGACAGCTTCCCTCTGGGGTCACGGAAATGAAGCAAAGAGCGGTAACTCGTGCAACGAGCGCCGTGGCACGTCCCAGCTCTCAGTTTGTCCAGAAGGTTCTCCGCTTTCAATAAACCTTATCATTAGTATAAATGATGAATGTCCTTTTCAAATTTGAATAAGTAAACAATCAGAAACCACACTGCATATAAACTACATTTCCCAGACACACTATGCTGCCAGAAAAAGGGTACAGCCCTGCTGCAGGTTCATACCCCAAGGTACAAATAACATTAATGTACCCCCAATAGTACAAAAATGTTCCTCAGAGTCAATATCTGTACCATAAAAGGGACATTTGCCTACAGTTAAGGTTCAGTTGCAAACCCTTGAGGGGACAGCCCCAGTAACAAGAATTGCACCCTGAGAGGTACAAACTGGTACTTTTTTCTGAGAGTGTATGCCATGCAGTTCAGTCCTGGAGGGTGGGGTATAGGTTGTCACTGGAGTTGGGCATGACGCGATGCTCTCATGTGGTAGGTGGTGATGAATTCACCAGAGTTCCTACCATTGTTCGACTCTAGGGCTCTTCATACAAGACCCACTCATACATAGAGGGAGGCACTTTGGGTGGAAGTGGAACATTTTCACATCACCCATATGTGGCAGCATTTTTAAATAGAAAATGTGATTCATACACAGGCCATTGGTCATGATTAGGTCATGTTTCTATCCTTGTACATAAAAGTCACAGCTGAATATTTTACTAGAGTCACTCAGAGTAACTAACTGAATGGTACATAAGCAAACCCCATTATACACCAGGTCACCGTCTGTCTCCGCTAGTACTAAAATGAAAAGCCCCAAAAATTGCATCAAAATATTTCATATTGTGAAGTTGATATGGAGTTCATATTGTTACATGAGTCACAAAGGTGTGACGAGGCCATGCAATGTTTTCTAGAAAGTTCTTTGGCTGAGTCATTCTCTTCAAAATGAGGATTGCACTCACGTCTACGTCGATGCCCCGGCATTCAGAAAATATTCTCACATTTCCAACATTATTGCAGCGCCATTTGTCACCACCAAAGTGTCTGCCGTCACACAAATAGAAATTCATCAGCTCGTATGGCTGTGCCATTTACGCTTAACAGTTTACCTGCTTATACAGCAGGGGGTCTATCTGAAGCGGATCAGGTGATGCAACATAGGGGGGGGGGAGAGAGGTAACCTGGACCAGGTCAGGTTATACAGCAGGGAGGTTAAATCAGACCAGGTCAGGTTTGCTCAATGGCCTATGCCGGACCTAAACCAGAGAGTGTCGGCCCGCTGCCCCAGATGGTAGGTCTGCGCGTCCGCGGGGTCTGTGCATGAGAGCCGGCAGACGGCGGTTGGGGAGGGGAGCAGAGGGTACGCAAGCGTGAACAAAATACATTTTATTACCTCTCGAGCCTCGCGGTCCAAACCCGGCTCACAGCTCCAATTGGCAGCCGTTACTGACCAGCTCGTACCGGGAATCGGGAAAGGCAGACTGAAACAGCTCCCAGTTTAAGCCATTTCTGTTATACTGTGCTGGGAAGATCTGCGCGACTTCTAACACTTCCCAGGAGAAAGCTAACCCAACCCCCACCTCCAGGTGCAGCAAAACCAAAATTGTCAGCTCCAGCTCATGTTAAGATGAGAAAAAGTAGGGAAGGACAAACAGGCACTGAACTAGTAGGGAGACTTTTCTGCTATCGGCGAAGTTGCCGCAGTCGTGTTCTATGTGGTTTCATACAGGCACCATTTCCTCGTTGCTTCTCCGCCGGATGGGACTGACACGCGCATGACGCTCGCGGAACCTGCCGACGCTGCACAGAAACAAGCAACTCAGCTTTTCCCACATACTGTTGGCGGAAATGCGTTTGCACCCCCCCCCCAGCAAGCAAATAATCACAGGCAGGAAACTACAATTTGCAAGGCTGGGAGTGGTCCATAACATCGGGTCTTGTGTTTTTCAGGAATGTGTGTATATATGCATACACGTGTGTGCATTGGAGCCTGAAACTAAAAGGTGACCCGAGCATGGTCTTGCATGCTTGGTACCCTTGAACTAAATGGCCAGCTCAGGTAAATTAGCAGACTTTGTAAAAAGATTAAGTACTTTAGCATCTAAAGATACTTCCAGAATACAAAGTTCACATGTAAGCAAATTTCAGAGTTCTGGCATGTAAAAGACACATTTCCTGTGCCAAAAGTGATACATGCAACACGTATCTCCGCATGCTGCAGAACCACCTAATCATGCGGATGTAGACGGCTTTGCTAATCTGCCTTAAGTGGCAGCTTGTTAACAAGCCCACAGAGGTGCAAACATCAGGCCCCTCTTGCCCTCCTCCCTTGTTCAGGGCCTCCTCACTTCGGGGAACCTGGCAACACCCTAGTGTGTGATCACAGCAGGTCCCCTCCCAGTCTGGGTGATGGAGGGAGCGTGCTCCTCTCTGTTTGTTACTCCCCTATGTCTGAGTGATGGAGGGAGTGTGATCCTCTCTGTTTATTCCCCCCCTTGTTGGTTGATGGAGGGAGCGCGCTCCTATCTGTTTGTGCACCTCCCACTGTGCAGGTCTTGGAGGGAATGTGCTCCTCTCAGTTTGATGGCTGCCCTGAGGCGCACATGACTCATGAAGAAAAGTCCACTTCAGACACTTCCCCAGCGATGAAGCACTTCAGTTTAATGGTTCCTAAGATGGCCACTGGTCCTGGGGGGGCGCTGAAACCCCCCTCCCATTCTCAGCAGTGTTCAAGGGCCCCTCCACCAGGCAAGGCACCAAAGCTGGAGACTGGTGGACAGCAGGAGTGACTGGGTAACACCTGTCATACCGTTGGTCTAACCAGATGGCCCATTGATGCCAATATCAGAAATTAAACCATTCTAACAACACATCCTTGTCAAAAAAGAACAAAACAATCACAGAATATTAACCTTCATTATCTGCCTTGAGACAGTTGCACCCATTTGCCAAATCACATACAAAACACATCAATCGGTTGCTTTACACCAAAAAAATAGCAGATTTTTTTTTACCCGTTTCCCTGACCTTTATCGGAGCTTTGATTATTTCTCAGTACCTGGAGGACAGCGTAATGGAGGAAACATGTGACGGATCATTGGACAGACACAGCACCGCGGGAGCTGTGTTAGCGGGATTACCCCGGGATTACAGAGAGCTTTTCTTCAGAGGGGGAGGGGAGGCAGGTCCACCAACCCATGTTCCCTCTCTGTCAGAGAACACCCAGCAAAACGGGGAGCATGAGATGAAGCTAATAGTGATAATGGAGAGCCAAGAGGATGCCCCAGATTCTGGGCAGGAATGGAGGTCAAGTGCAGCTATATGCGACAGGGGCGTGTGATGACTTTAAGCGGCGCGTGGGGGGGGGGGGGGAG
>JAODJW010000039.1:14884678-14896995 GCA_026777045.1 Hyperopisus bebe | reverse complement strand
TCTGGACTGAAAATATTGGTCGGAAGAGAAGATACAAATAAAATACACACTTGCCTAATAATTCTGCACAAAGTGTATTAAGCTGTTAGTTGGTCATGGTTAGTGCTGCAGATCTTCCCATTTTCTGGTTTCCCAATAAGTTACCCGTAAATTACAACAGAGACTGACTAGTTAAAAGAGTAAGACTGTCAGTCCCGTTCTGCCGAACTCGGATATGTTACTGGAAACACATCCAACATGCTAAGTCATTTGAGATGATGTCATCTGAATGTGTGTTCAACCGGGGCCAGGCAGAAACAGCCTCCGCACGTTAATTTCCTTCTGGCATTTAAGGTGTTTTTTCCAGGAAATTCAGATCTGGTTATAGTAACTAAATAATTGTGTTTCACTACAGATATGCAATCATACTCGATAGTAGAGAACACAAGGTTTAGTTCATTATGCTTGATTTTTTTGAACTTTTATTTTCCATATTTATTTTATAGATTGTAAATAAGCTGACATGTATTGCTGTGTTTAGATTACAACTGTTCCTAATTGTGTTAATAGAATTTGTTTCAAAATTGTTTATTGTTTCCCTGCTGTAACTGAACTTACACTGAGCTGTGAACCCAGAGCCAGATTTGCACTGAACCATGAATTTTGTGCTACACCTCTAGTGATAAGATTATCTACATATTAAAGGTAATCCCCCCCACCCTCCTGTCCCTACCTTCCATCATTCTGTCATTCATCTGTCCTTCTCTCCCTCCTCTCTCCTACTGCCCCTCCTCTGTTCCTCTCTTTTTGTATCTATGTCCCTCTCTCCCACCCTCCTGTCCCTCTGTCCTCCTCTCTTGCCTTTCTCTCTCCTCTGTTCTCCTATCTCTCCTTTGTCTCTCCTTCCTGTCACCCCTCTCTCCCTTTCTCCTGTCCCCCTCTGTCCCCTGTCCTTCTCTCCCTTCTCTGCCTTCCCATCCCCCTCTCCTGCCCTCCTGTCCTTCCCCTGTCGCTCTCTTTTTTTGTCTCTCTATTCTTCTTCTGTCCCTCTCTCCTGTCCCGTCCCTCATCTCTCCCCCTCTTTTGTCCTCCTACTCCTCCTCCGTCTCTCTCTCATGTCCCTCCCCTTTTATCTCCTTGACCCTCCTCCATCCCTCTCCCCTGTCCCCCTCTCCTGTCCTCCTGTCCGCACTCTCTCCCTTTGTCCTGTCCCATCTCGGACCATCTCCTTTCCTTTGTCCCTTTCTCCTCTCCTCCTGTCCCTCTTCTATCCCTCCCATCCCATCCCGCAGGCCGGCCACCCCTTCCAGCAGCGCTGTGTCCAGTCGGCGTTCTCCAACAGCAAGCAGCGCTGGGAAGCTCCCGTCTTCCTGCTCTTCCTGGACTGCGTCTGGCAGATCCTGCACCAGTTCCCCTGCTCCTTCCAGTTCAACGAGCACTTCCTGGTGTTGCTTTTCGAGCATGCATACGCCTCGCAGTTCGGCACCTTCCTGGGGAACAGTCCGGCTGAGCGGTCAGTGCACAGAGTCTCCCACAGCGACTGTGTACTCGCAACGTGCAGCACACACCTGCTCCAGGCTTCACATGCAGCTACATGCCAGAAAGCCAGTATGCGACACCACAGTTTCTACCTGCCAGAATTAAATGAACTACTTGTTTTTTTTATTATAGTTGTTAAGCTTTCCTTTTTGAATTAATTACAGAATAGGTTTACCAAGCATGCCTTACATGCTTCCTGTTTATGACATGCTCGAGTCCGAAGGGAAGATTACAGGCGTGATCGAGAGCACCGGTCAAGGAGTGCTGTGATGTGTATGACCCCCAGGGGGCGACTCAACAGGATTCTAGCTTATGCAAGCAGATGAGTAAACTGTCATCGATCATAAACTGCCGGCTGCCACACCAGTTAAATAGCAGGCACTTGGTAAGATTATAAAATGTGCTACTCGTACCTGCATCTCTGGCCTGGGATCTTCACTTTCATGCTGTTACATTTTAGTTATTTAACAATTGCTTTTTTTGAAAAAAATTTGTTTCAAGAAGGCAGGGTCAGCCAGTCCATTGGGAGTGAAGGGTCTTGCGCAAGGACTTAATGGTGAAATCACTCTGCTGCTGCTGGGATTTGAACCAGTGACCTCCCAATCAAAGGTACAGCATTACAGCCCGCTGAGCCCCACCACCAGACGGGCATAGTCGTCTCGGTTTTGACGTCCATCTTTCCAAAGCAACCAACAAAAAAATGTTGACACCCCTGAGGAAATTCTCAAGTCAGGAAGCCAGCCAGTGCCCGAAGAGGAGGTCCCTTTAAATGCCAAGCACCAAACGGATGGGGACGTTATCTCTTATCATATCTGTTTAATTTTCGTAGTAATTTATAAGTTTTCATGCTTTTAAGTGTAAAGTCGGTAAGAAAAATTTAGTTAATGAAGAAAGTTAAACTTTTGGAGAAAGTTCAAGACATATAATATAAATCAGTTTAAAAAAATCCTTTAAAAAAAACGTGACTTATGGAAACCTATCTTTTTATGTGCATACTGTACTGTACCTTCACAGGATGCAAATCCCATTTGCAAAGTTTATTCCCTTTGGAATGCTAATGGTTGCATAAATATTAGAAAATACTTTACTACTTTGTAATAGTAAGTACACGTTAACGTAAATTCAACGCACAAAAATGATAAATTTCTAGAAAGTTGCTACTTTTTACATGCATAGCAAATGCGTCCCAAATATTATGGGAGCATGACTGGGGTCATATTTAGGGTTTAAACTATAGAAATAAGCACATTACCATTTTTAGTAGCTATACTAAACATCTGCGAATCATCTTCATTCGCGACGGGTTCTGGAGCCTAACCTCGCGAATGTCTGAGGTCTGACTGTATTCAGATTTAGAATTTTATCATATTCAAAGATCAAAGGTGTAACCTGGGCTGTGCAGTTTGTTAGGTAAGCCTGTTTACCTCTTACCTGCGGGCTTGTCAGGTTTGCTGTTCCACTCCTGACTGTGCGTGTGGAGTTTGCATGCCATTCCCTTGCAGTTTAGCTGAATAGTGGTGTGGGCTCTTCCTCTTCTGGATCAGGTTTCAGGCTCATGTCTGTGATCTGAAGGTCATCGGTTCAGATCCTAATGTTCGTAGGTGATTTCACCATTGGACCTTTGAACAAGGACCTTAATCCCCAGTTGCTTGAATGACTGGCTGACCCTGCTCATCCTGAGTATGACTATTAAAAGTTAATGTTTGGCAGTTTAACAGTCATTTGAGTTGATTGAAAACCTCAGTATGGATATCTGAGATTTGTTTCATTTACTGCTGTCTGAACGTGTTCTCAGACATATTGACGTGCAGGAAGACATTGGCCAAAGGCCAGTTAATTTGACTGGAGTTTGAAAATGGAGAGGATATTAGAAGATTGAACATGACTTTGGGATATTACTTTAATATATAAAAGATTCCAAGAAGTCTGTTTACTTTGTGAATGTTCTGGATGGGATTTGCATATCAGATATCGGACACCTCTTCAGAATTTCTTTTGTTTGGGGGGGGGTGCTGGAGACAGCTGCTCACTGCACTGGTTTCCTACTCATTTAACGATTTGGAGTTTGGTACCTGCCCTAATTAACCTACGCTAATGGAGCTGAAAGCATTAGAGATGTCAGTTTCATGCAGCCTTCTATCCCATCATAACCATACAGCTGTTTCATGCATTGTGGCTGATTATTATGAGGCTACTATTGTAGCAAAATTATTTGCAAATGTGTATGGAAAATTGTGTGACTGTATCTCAATACCTTACCATGAAAAAAGACATTGCAGCCTTAGAAAGGGTTCAACCTAGGGCTACAAGAATGATTCCTGGTCTTAGAGGAATGTCTTATGAGGAGAGGTTAGCTGAGCTGAATCTGTTCAGCCTCGAGCAAAGGAGATTAAGGGAGGACATGATCCAGGTATATAAGATTCTAACAGGTCTGGATGCTGTTCAACCAAATAGTTGCTTCAATATTAGTTCAAATACAAGAACTTGTGGCCATAGGTGAAAATTAGTGGGAGAACTTGTTAAACTGGATTTGAGAAAGCACTGCTTTACACAGCATGTACTTACAGTATAGAATGGTCTTCCTGTTAATGTAGCGTAAGCTAAAACCTTGGGTTCCTTTAAATCAGACCTAGATAAGATTTTAACAACTCTGAGCTATTAGTTTACTGTAGTTCTCCCCAAATGGGCTAGATGGGCCAAATGGCCGCCTCTCATTTGTAAATTTCTTATGTTCTTATGTTACATGTGTGCATAATCAGATTTGTAAATGTAGAAAAGAATTTGTAAATGCATACTGAGATTAGCAAATGTTAATAGGGATCTGTAAATGTGTGTTCAGAATCCGTACGTGTAATCAGATTTGTATATGTAATGAGATTTGCAAGTGTACTGAGATGTGTACCTGTGTAGACAAATCTGTAAATATGTATTAATTTTGCTCCAACAACTGTAAATACAGAAAAAACATCAGTTATTATTTAGGTGAACCTTTCAATCAGCTATCTTTTTATGCATGATGTTTGCTGCAGATCTGCAATTGCGTGTGGAAATTTGTCTGTGTGTGGAGGTTTTGAGGGCTTAGGGTTTAGGGCTTAGTGCTGTCCCACTCGCAAGGTTTTGAGGGCCTAGTTGTGGAACGCCGTCAGGGTATAAACCGTGAGACAATACCTCTTGACACGGAGCGCTGAATGATATGTCTGAATTATATGCTGAATTATATTTCTGATTTGGAACAAATTCATTTAAAATGAGCAAAGTAGTCAGGACTAGGAGTAGGACTGAATTTTTAACTGGGATTTTTGATACTATATGTTTTGATTTAACATTACCATTATCTAGGCTACTGAACGTACATTCTTAGCAGCACAGTTTAATTTTGCATTCAGACATATAATTTAGCATATCCGACAAAATGATACATCTCCAAGTTAAAATTTTTGCAAATTTTGAACTTCAGTGGTCACAATTAAAACCCAAAATATTGTCATATGGCGTCCAATATAATGCATTACAGACTGAACCATTTGCCCTTGAATAGGTAGCAAACTTGAATATTGCCCTTGAATGTTAGCGTAGGTATGTCTTAGTACTGAAACACCTTTTTAACATGTACATTTATACCGTGTTGATGCGGAATAAAAAGGCTTGTTTTTTAAATGCATATTTTTATGCTGTCTAAACAAAAAACACCGTGTGGAGACGTAGAGAGGGGAAAAAAAATCCGTGTGTATTCTATCTGATGGTTTACACCCTGACGGCGTTCCATGCATAAGCCCTCAAAAGCTTACGAGTGGGATGGCGCTAAGCACTAAGCCCTCAAACATTTGGCAGTGGGACAACACTAAGCCCTAAACCCTCAGAACATCCACACACAGACAAATCTCCACACGCAAAATCACATGTAAAATGACAGCCAACTAAGGGGTCCTCCTGAATTGTAACTGATAACTTGTCTGTATGTACAGGTCTTGGAACGAAATACTTAGACTTTTTAGCCATTAATACTTATGTACGCATTTACAGATTTGTCAACACATACAAATCTCATTCCCCATACAAATCTCATTGCGCACACGGATTCTGAATACACATTTACAAATTGCTGTACACATTTGCAAATTTCAGTACGCATTTACAAATTCTTTTACACATTTACAAATCTGATTATGCGTACATGGTTTGAGACACAGTCACACAACTCTCCATACGTTTGCAAATAATTTTGCTACAATAATAGCCCCATACATAATTCCCTTTATTACAGCCTCAGCGAGGTGAGAAGCCAACACTGATTTCTGTAGTACTTCAGCATGTTTGTGAACTGAAGACTGACGTGTGGATGACATGTCCTGTGTCTGCATGCGTCTGCATGCTCAGGGTGAAGCTGAAGCTGCCCCAGAAGACTGTGTCTCTGTGGTCCTGGGTGAACCGGCCCCAGGAGATGGAGCGCTACCTGAACCCGCTGTACGAGGCCAACAGCCTGGTGATCTGGCCCTCGGTGGCCCCACAGAGCCTGCTGTTGTGGGAGGGTAAGGGCCTGCCTCATATGTCCTCACCATCACCTGCCACTCCTCACTAGTGGCAGAAATTCTTTATCGATAGTCAAAAATGAGTAACGCACAGGCTTAGGGGTCTGTTATTCGCATACCTGGTAAGTTTAAAGTCAAAGGTGATGATGTTTGGGTTAGGCGGAGCTGCATCTTTTGATGGCTGCTTGGTTTACGGATGTTCAGCAGTTATGTTCCAGCAGAGGGCAGTATAGAACATACGAAAATGTCTGAGGGAACATGGAATCGACGGAGCACTTGTCTGGCTGCGAATATGAATGTCTCTGCAGGTGATGTTTACTGGCTCTTTCTGTGCTGAAATTTGGGGCGTCGCCATTTGCGGGGGAGGTGCTTTTTTCGGGCTCGTTGGTGGCTTTGCCAGTTTGGACAGACGTCTTGGCTCCCGCCATGTTTTTGCTCTGTTTTGATGAGATTTGGGGCAGTGATCAGCCAGCACTTGGTTATGAGAGCTAATATCCGCAGCGGCAGGTGTCTGGGGGTTTCGGTTTCAGCAAAGCCCCTGAGAAACCGGGGTGACCTACATTACTGTCCAAGCAGCAGCCCGGAGCTGGGAGAGGGACAGTCCAGCTGGCTTCCCCAATCCCAATTAGAGTCCTGCCGGATTTATACTGGCTGTGTTCTCACCGTCCCCCCAGTGCTGGGGGCATGTAAATATGTGATAGTCGCGTTTTTGGACGGGTCGGTTTGTAGGCACGGCCGGAGCGGAAGCACAGGGTTATAATCAGGGCGAGAACTTAAGAGTTTTTGCAACTAGTCAACTGCTCTACTTCTGTTATAAAAATAAGCAAGCAAACAAGATTAGTCCGACGTGCATTTTTTTTTTTTTCTAGCCTGTGGGCTGGTGTTCATTTTCTTGGCTTCATGCCAGTTGGTAAGCTTAATTGCCCGCCCTAGCTGTAACGAATGCCGTCTCGCGTCAGACGTGGCAGTGAGTCTCCCTGAATGGGCTACGGTGTCACACCGTGAGGATTCCTGGGGGGAATTTAAAGGCCTGTGAGTATGAGAAGGCTCCCTTCCCAGAATGTGTGCTTTCATTATTTCTTTTGTTTGCTTTTATTGAACTTTTCAAGAAAAACACAGGACACAAATATAAAGAGCAAGTTATTAGAGACAATTACATTAACATCAGATACAAAGAATTACAAAAAAATACTAGAGATAAATATGGAATAAAAAACAACCAAAATAAAGAAAAAAACAAACAAAAAATGTTAACGCTTAAATGTTATATTTGTCTCCTTAAATTATCTTTTTACGACATTTCAGCCGCTACAAGAATGAGATGTGTGACCAGCTATGGTTTCCTCAAGCTGTGATAGCTATTTTTTATTTTGTGATTCTGAACTGGTGTTTGCGCCTTTCTTGGCTGAGATTGCTTCCAGCTCTCAGATCCTTATGACAGTGTGTCTCAACCCGGTCCTTGGAAACCCACAGACAGTCCATGTTTTTGGTTCCAGCTTCCGGGAGGAAAAATGTGCACTGTCTGATAGGGAGCTGGGAGGGAGCAAAAACATGCCCAGTCATGTGGGTCATGGGTTGGGAAACACTGCCAAATGCTGGTATGTGTTCCTGGCATTGATGGTGCCCAGGCTGGATCTTAATGGTCGTCACATCGTAGTTTATTCACACAGACTACAGCAGGTTGGGGGGGGGGGGGGGGGGGGGGTGTGGTGTGGACGGCATGAAATTTAAGGATGGCCGTCATCATGCCACGGGGATGATCTGCGACATTGACTGTGGCATGTGGCTGACAGTAAGCTAGCGAACTAAAGACAGATGGTGACTGTGACCACAGATATGAGCTGAGCCCCCAACATGACCAACGTACAGGCAGAAATGCATTGTGCTAATATTAAATCAAGCTGGGCTTAGCACGCAAATTTGGGAACTGCATGTCATAAATAACTGTGGATACGTCATCCAACTGATCCCGTTAGCCACTTAGCACTGCTAGCAGACTTTCGGCAGGGCAAAATACGGCCGTTGAATCAGAGGACCTCATACGGTCAAGGAATTCCAAAACGAAGTGGGATAGAGGCCTCAGAAAGGTAGTCAAGACTCCGCTCGGGTCTGATTTCGAAGATTAAAAAACTCTGCAATCAAGTACTATGTTAAAGCTGCTCGTATGGTAATAATAAAGCTGATTTCTGGCAACCGGTTAGCTAACTGTTAAATATCATCTGAGAAACTTGTCATACCAGCTCAATGAGATTTTCTTGTGTGCTTGGGGAGCTATTAATAGATTTTCTCATAGATCTTAGTAACAGTGACTCAGTGACAATGGCCACCATTGTGTGCTGTTTGTAGGAACCATTCAGAGTGACTCTCATTGAGTTTCCCTTTTCCAGTCCTGTTATCACAATACATGCAGACAGACTCGAGGTTGGTCTGAATGTAGCTGGTGGAGTTCCAGTGACCCTTTGTGAGGTGCATCAAAATGGAAATTGCCTCTCTTTATTGACCCACAGGAAACATTGTGTGAAGTTCTCAAATCCTGAGGTTGCTGAAAACTATTTTACAGTTTTTTAAACTGATTGTGTGTTCGACTTTCAGATCCACCATTGACTCTGTACTCAGTTCATGGCTAATCTTCATTTGCAATATTTTAACAGGCTGATTCCTCTCTTTGGAAACACCTCGAGGTGATGATTGCAGATATTGCTTACCAACACCACCCCACCCTTACAGAAATCTATTTACCAGTTGGGTTCCTCTGCTTAAGATCCTTTTCCTGGAAGCACAGTTTGCAAGCCAGGGAATATTCCAGTATAGATGTATGTCTTGACATGCATAAACTGTAGCGGCCATTTAAGGTTCCCGACTAGGGTACAGAGTGAGCGGATTTGGATTTGGGAAGGTCCAGTACTAAATAACAGAAGAGAACGAAGCGTTCCAGTACTGAAGAACAGAAGAGTACTGTAAAAATCCCCAGATTTCATTCTTGCCCTGCACCAAATGTCTAGGATGCAAACAAGACCAATCCCATGATTCATTGCACCCCAAGTTCGTTCTTGGGTGGCAAGTTTGCATGACCGGTCCTGCCAAGAGAAATACCCCAAGAATTCTGTTCTTTGGTTTCAGTTACCAGCATCCAGGGCGACACTGGATGGGGTCTCCAGGGGTGTCATGTGACACTTGAGAAGCTTTAAGGGCCCCCTGCTTGGGGACATGCCTGTGGTCACGGTGGTGTCCCTGTCAGCGGCTGACATTAATGCAGCCTCCTGTATTTTTAATTAAAGAACGTCACTGTTTTTGAAAATCTTCTGAATGACACCAGTCATTTGGTGTCTGGGAGGTGACTTTGTTCTTGAAGCATTTAGTTGGATATCTGAGACTTTAAGAGAGTGTATTAATTGGCTGGCGTAATGATACTGTGTGGATTATTTAATTTTCGATTAAACTGACCTAAGACTGATATTAAACTGAACTAGATCTTATCTTGATGATGGTTCCGCACACCCCGGCCTGACCACCCCTTGCTCCTGAACAGGGGTTTTCCTGCGCTGGAAACGCTCTTCCAAGTGTCTGGACGAGGCCTACGAGGAGATGGTGCACATCATCGAGTGCAACAAGGAGCTGCAGAGCAAGGTGAACGCTCTGCGGCGGCAGCTGGCCCAGCTGGAGACGGGGGACGGCCTGCTGGGGGCGCCCTAGCCGCCCAACTTCCCAGACACACTACCCCTGCCCTGCCCCCCCACCAAGCTGACGTTTTCCCACACGCACACACACTATGCCAAATGTCCACAGCCTTTTGGCCCCATGGAGTCCCAGTTGGTATACAGGCACCTTGTGACCGAATTTCCACATTTAGCACTACAGTAAGAAAAATAGCGGTGTGACACACGGTGGCGCCACACAAACCGCCCTGGGGGTACAGGCCATGAAAATATGCCCACATAAACTTTTTCCTTTAAATTTTAATGGATACTAGACCATATATCCTTGCCTCTTGACTAGATCATATACTGACGTATTGTTTGGCATATATTTGCCATAAACGCCATGTGAAAGATATTTTAAGAAATCTAAACATCAAGCCTCTTGGAAATATCTGCTCAATTGTGCCCCCCCACCATCTACTAGAAAAAAATTATTATTCAGTTTTTTTTTTTTAGTTGTAAATTTTCCTAGGGCCAAAACATACTTTGCTCACAACGTTTCTTAATTGGGACCAAGTAATCTCAGTTTTGGCTGCCTCTGCATGTATAAGGTGATGATGAGGCGTCAGCCTCCCCCCCCCCCCCCCCAGCAGCCCTCTCCACACGCTCCCCTGGTCGGCGCCAGCTCAAGGTGCACTGTCATACATAAGCCAACAATTATTACGGCACATATGCTCTAGATCTGCTCTCATTCCCTTCCATATGTAGTTGTGCGGGAGACTGGGAATTTAGCATAGCGTAGATTATGTGTGACAGACGCAGGGCAGACACACAGTGCCAGGCTTAACAGCTCCCTAAAGGTGCGCACCAGTGCCCGTCTGACACCTTTATAATTCAGAGTACCAGTACGGTCATGTTGTTATATCTAACTAGCGCTTATTTTCTGTGTTTTTTTTTTCCCAGCAGCCAAATGTCACATATTGTTGTAAACTGTGAGTATCTTGTATAATATTTGAGTGACTATTGAACGCAGAACCTCCTGCATGCTTCCCACATCTCTTCTGTCTTTCCAGGCCTCAGTTTTTCTGTCTTTATATGATTTATTGGCTACACAGTAGCGTATAATGCCTCAGAGAAAGTCTGTTTGATCAGTAAGGGTGGTTTTATCAGGTGATACTAAATAAATGGAACCAGAAATGTGTCCAAAGAGCTTCAGGCAAACAGGTTCTGATGCATCGAGGGACTTCTTGGTCTGTACATTTCATGTATAATTTATTTTTGCTTTTTAAAATATTCTCCGACTGTGTGTCAAATGCCTCAGGGGGCTGCTATTCTGACCAGGGAGCTTCCTGAGAATAAAGTTTGCAGGCTAAGTAATTCGGATGGGATTTGGCACCGATATGGCAAATTTTAAAGGTTTCATACCCCGGCCACAGACAAAGTGATGAATCGAGAACAATTTCAGACAGTTCAGTGTATTTTTCAGTTTGAGGTCGTTGATGGAGAGAGAAAAAAAAATCATTACTTTGAAGTGTCTTAAAGTGATTTTTTTTAGTTTTGTTTTCAGTGAACAGTGCTGTTAAGCTACTGCGGTTTTTGTCTGTATTATGTTGTATTGTGAATAATGTGTTCAGTGCAATTGATTTTTTTTTTCCACTGACGGCATAAATATGACTGCAGTAAATGGAGCTGATGCACTAAACTTTTTCTTTGTTTGGCTTTGTGTTGTGGGTTCCATTAGAACATGGGACTATAAGCAGAACACAAATTAGATAAAATTAGTAAACATTGAGTTCAGCCTATTGTACTCCTATAAAGAACCTTTAGAATTATTCTAAGGACAGAATTGGATTTGCTGTCTTAACATTTTTTTCACTGTTTAAATCAAGTTAAAGTAGATTTCCATTTCCTAAAATATTGGACAGTTTTAGCCAGTTTAGGATTGTGATGTTTGTTAAATTTTCCCTCCAATAGCCAAAGACTCTGTCACATTTGGGTTTATGCATTTTAAATTGATTTTAGGATATAGCTATGTTGTTATGGATGCAGTGTGCTTTGGTCCACTGTATGTGGAGTTTGTACACTTTCCCCTTGAGGTACTCCAGTGTCCTCCCACAGTGCACCTTCTTGGCATCTCTAAAGTTCCTGTAGGGTATGAGTGTGCATATGAGTGTGTGTGTGTGTGTGTGCCCTGCTGTGGGCTGCTATCCAGGGTGCATCCCTGCCTTGTGCCCTATGCTATCATGAACTGATTGACTTCCACCTTTAAGGACCCTTGTAAAGCAGGGTCTGAATAAAACTGAATCTGGCCTGGACTGCAGGATGTGATTGTAGGTGTGTACATTCCTGATTAAACAATTCCTGATCACTGATTTGCTAATTTGCTAATAATCCAATCAGCAGCCTGATTTAACAGGTGGGCTAGAACCAAAAGGGGGCGGCATGCTTTGGGCCCCACATGCATTGGAGTTTGACACACCCCCTCCATCATTTGTTTGGAATGTAAACGTCAGCCATCTGGAGCAGAGTGGCACGTGCAGACCTGCACGAGTGAAGCAAGCGACGCTCTCAGGGATCCTGCAATCAGCGTCAGAGGGACAGCCAGCCGTGTGCAGGAAGACGCACACATAAC
>JAODJW010000039.1:14865738-14884403 GCA_026777045.1 Hyperopisus bebe | reverse complement strand
ACATGTCAAGTAATTCAGCTGAGTAAATGATGCCACTATTAGACTTTTTTGAGTATTTGTGGTCTGTCTGGTTTTCAGAATCTCATAATGTAGATTATATGAATTAAAGGATGACTTTAGCCGTAGTCAGTGCTCTCCATGGAGGAAACCATGGTCAAATCCTCATTATTTTTTCTGCAACTCCAACTATCAAGATCCATTACAGGGCACAACTAAGATGGACTGACACGTTTGACCTCGGTATTACAGAAATCCTTACTTTAGCTAATTACTAATATCTATTGTACTGCTCACAAGCAGAATAGAAGTATGGCAGCATTGCTTTAATCCTCAGCTAAGCTAAGTCTCTTCCAGTGATAACTGAGATGAAGCAGTGACTGGCTGGTTTGTTTCTGAGAGAAGAATATTGGTCTTGTGGGCAGGGGAGTTTTCAGAGCTCAGATCATATGAGCATCGACCATTTCATAACACAAGGTATTGTGCCAACACTGGTGACCTTATCTCCTAATGACAGGTCATTAAACAAGAAAACCATATCTCTTCTTATTTTATTTAAACTCTCAGCAGCTGAAGATGGCTCTCATTGAAGAACTGGTTAGTGTTGTTTAATAATAAGTATATGTTATATTATATATAATAAGTAAACGCTATCCTCCTCACACACATAATTTATTTATTTCCCTCAGCATGGTCTTTCAAAGTCAGATTATCAGCGAACGCCAGACTGATATCTAACGCTTACATTTTCGAACAGTGACTGAAACCCAGAACGTATACGTGACGCGCTCTCTCCCCTCCTTCCTCCCCTCCACTCCCGCCGTTCCATGGTGTTCAAATAAAGTGGACATTTTTGACACAGCACAGCTGTATAAATACATGCGAAGATGCTCACCGACAATAACATTACTTGAAGCCTTTAACCCCCACCCCGCCAGTCCCAGATGCTATTTAAAAGGACGCTTTTAGTATCGCCCCCCCAATGCGGTATGAAATATGCACGTCATGCGGGCGTGACCAGGGCAGGGAGCCGCACCCCCAGCCTTTCGTCCAATCAGAATAGAGACCGGCTTCCTTCTTTGCCAGATGGCTTCAGATATATAACCGGGTCCAAGGCTGATGCAATATAGCGCCTGGTTCCGATAACACGTGTAGCATATAGACAGCCAATCCGGGAAGCATCTGAAGGACACACAAAAAATTGTAATTATTTTTCATAAGCACTTGTATATTTTCCTGGTGAGTAGATATTTTGAAATTTTCACGTCTTACCAGTATTTCCCCATTGGTGCATTAACGATGAAGTAACGTTATATTATTAATGATTGATATTATTGTTAAATTATTGGAACATGTCTTCGTGTACAGTTTCAATGTACTTTTAACAGAAATGGTTTATCGTATGCTTATTGTGGACGTAGCAGCTTAGATGCCTCTGTTATATGTATTCGGTGTTACTTCGCCCGTTATAAGGAACTTACTTGATCGATAGTTACGGTAACTAGGTTTAATTTAGAGGGCTGGTTATTCCGAACGCAGAAATGAATGAATCACTTTTTCACGTCTATGATTCGTTTCTCGTGCTGCTGGATGCTGTACTTTCACTGCAGAGGCGTTCTGTACTGCAATGATGTGTATGAAAGGAAACGGAAAAATAAACGCACTACGTGACGGCTTCAGCATGTTTTCCTCTCTGCTAACGCATATTATTTCCTCTTCACATTTACCCATTTAACTATAACGAATTTACGTGGATATAACTTTGACCATTCAATGGTGAATTGTGCAAAGACATCTCTAATTTCTAAGTTATAAAGCGAGTTACTCGATTTCACTTATCCCCCCCCCCCACCACCGTCGTCATAAATAGCATTCAGTATAGATATAAAAATATTTTTGCGATCAGACTTTTAAAACTTGAGTGGTTGGCCTGCTTATGTCGTTGGTCAGCGTAGTATCGTGTTACACAAGTATGAAAGCCTAGTGTTGTGAAATTTGCAAAAGGCATACGTGCTTTATTCACATTCGAAATGTCGCCGAGCCCATAGAAGAATAGATGCATGTAATTTTACTTAAAAACTAAATTTCCACTGATAAAGTGAAATCAAACAGTGAATTTTGTTTTATAGAGTTATAATTATATAAATAAGGACAACGGTTCCCGTCCGGTTTCATTTTTTTGTTTTATTATCGTGAATGTGATTTATAGCTGTGTGGTATACTACATACGCTTATGTTTAAAGAATATCTGCAAATGCAGTTTAATATTCACATATACTTGATCACTTTTACATAACCTCCGTTATATTTCTTATTGAAAACGAGGAGGATCTGCAGTTCAAACGCGACAAAATCTCTTAGTAGCAGCCGATTGGAACAATTTCAAAAGTGTATATCAACGCAAGGCTGCTGGACGCTGTGAAAAGTTTAGTTGGAACGCTTGGGCTCCTGCTGCCTCGTCCCCGCGCCCTGATTGGTTAAAAACGAAGGCAGGGCACTATAAAAACTCGCAAATGATAGCGAGACGCCCGGAAAGTCTGAGTGCAGAGGTAAGAGCGAGTTCACTCAAGAAAGATGTATTCATGCAAAACATTCAGGTAGTATTTTGTTAAATCATTTGTGCACAAGGAAATTGTAAAGTAAGGAAGAAAGCGCTTACTTATTACTGTTTTTTTTACTAGAATGCCATGTCATGTTTAAATCGATCTTATTTGTCAGTTTCCAAATGATTTACAATTATTAAATAAAACGTCGTTGGTTAAACACATTTCTTAAACGATTTCAAGCTGTTTAATTCGTTATTTAAATATTAACGTCCTGTCAATTAGATTAACTTCTGACCAACCTAAACATGCGAAAATAATGTCACTTTAGTGCCAAACACGCGCTGCAACCTCGGAGTTCTTGAAATGTACTGTTCGCTACAAAAGGGACGTCCGTCTTGGTGCAAATATCAGCTTAATTGTGTTGCTCCCGGATTATTTTGAGCTTGGTGAATGCAGTTTTGTTTAAATGTGTACTTGTGGGGAAAATAGACAAAAAAGCAAAAAAAAAAACGGCGGAACAGTAATACGGAGATGGACTGTAACTAATAACACAGAAATTGCTGCACGTGACGTGGCCCTGTGACTTGTCGCAATACTCGGGGATTGTGAAGTGGAATGGTTCCGCCCTTAAATCCCCTCACCTTTCTTAGGTAAATGAAGATGCCTTTTGTCAGAGCCCTGAGCAAGGTGGCCAGGCAGGTCCTCCAGGATCCAGGGTGTGGCTGTCAGCCCATGGCCATCGCTGTACGCACCATCAGCTTCTCCCCTCGCCAAGTTACTTCCGATGCCAATTTCCACTCTGTCTCCTTCTCAGAGACGGACCACCCTAAGGTCCTCATCACCGGTAGGTTTCCCTTCAAAGCACATTTTTACTTTATTGAACAGTAGTGTGACCGTCATCCTTCAGTGACCTTTTCTCATTGACTCATTGAATTTTCACTACCAGGTGGTCTTGGTCAGTTGGGGGTTGGACTGGCTAAGTTGCTAAGGTGAGATATGTCCTCCGTTGTGAAATGAATACAGACTTTGCTAAATCGCTCAACCCATTTTTTTTATCTGTTTATTCACTTTAGGTTCCAGTATTAAAAACACATTATTATTAAGTTACTGGTGGCCATTTAAACTATTGACACTGTTTAAGAATACGTCCTGTCAGTTCCAACAACCATGCCTACCATACCCAGACTAAGCAATCGCACACCTTTTTAACACAGAGTGCTACGCAGCATTATACACCAGGCCACAGGCTAGCATTTTATTTCTGTTTGAACATATAGGAACAGAAGCAGGATGCATACATGTGTTTTCATTTGGGAACTTACTGACTTGCTCAATGGCTTTTTGTGTTGACTAATCGTGATTGAAGTGTGTTTGTCATCTTTTCACAGGAAGAGATTTGGTAAAAACAATGTAATTCTGTCAGACATTAGGAAACCTCCAAGTCATGTTTTCCACAGTGGTGAGTTTAAGGCTGATAAATTGATCACACTGTATTTTTCTTGACACAGAGAATGAGAGTTATCGTTACAAATGTCTTTTTTATGTGCGGCAGGGCCTTTTATTTACTCTGACATTTTGGACTACAAGAACCTGCGTGAGATTGTGGTGAACAATCGAATTACTTGGCTTGTCCACTATAGTGCCCTCCTCAGTGCTGTGGGAGAGGCGAATGTGTCTTTGGCACGGGCTGTGAACATCACAGGTGAGGAGCGGATCGCTGCTGTCCCTCTTCTGTTGGCTGAATGGCCTTTGCTCTCTGCAAGCATTTGGTCTGAAAATGGAGGAAGTTTGCATGATGAATGTGAACTGGAATTCCAAGAGGAACCACAGAACCTTGCAGATTGACAATATGGCTTCCTCCTTCAGGTCTGCACAACATCCTGGACATTGCGGCAGAACACGGCCTGCGGCTCTTTGTCCCCAGCACCATTGGTGCATTTGGGCCCACCTCTCCCCGGAACCCCACCCCTGACCTGTGCGTGCAGCGCCCCCGAACCATCTACGGTGTCTCCAAAGTCCACGCAGAGCTCATGGGAGAGGTAAAGGCCATCCCATGCGTCTTATGGCTGCTCGATATTACGTCGCATTGTAATTGCGAATATATGGCGCATGCACTATAAGCACCAGGGCTTTAGATGACAGGCGTAAACATTTATCCACACGCAGGTTTTTTGGTACCACACAGTAGTAGTAGTAGTAGTAGTAGTAGTAGTAGTAGTAGTAGTAGTAGTAGTAAGCCTAAAATATTAATAAGATGTGTATTGTGATGCCCAAAAGTTAGTAGTCTGTATAAATTTAGTGTATCCTTATGTTTATTAAATTTGGTTAACAGTGAACGCCACATGCTACCGTTTTGGTAAAACATGGAAGCGATAGGCACAGGAGTTGTGGTGGAAAAAAATGGAGAACACAGCGACCACAGTGTGTTTTGAAAGAGGAGATATTGTGGATAAAAGGTAAAATGATGGTGGTGTTGTGCCAGTGCAGTTACTTAAGCATAAGGATATGCCAAACTTGTACAGATGACTAATTTTTGGGCGTCACATACGCCTCTCATGAATATTTTAGGCATAGTACTAATTTGCTTACCAAATTGTGGGTGTAAACAAATATCCGTATGGACAGAAAGCTGGTGTCCGGACGAATGTTTACGCCTGTCATAAAAAGCCTCGGTGATTACTGTGCATGATATGATATTGCGTAGCAGCCTTTGTGTGCATCTGACATACTAAATGGACAGTCAGGGGCTTCTGTCCCTGCAGTTACGCTCACTGTCTCCTCTGTCTCCCAGTACTACCACCACCGGTACGGCCTGGACTTCCGGTGCCTCCGGTACCCAGGCATTATCTCTGCAGACTCCCAGCCTGGTGGCGGCACGACAGGTGAGCGGTTTTAATCATCTTGATGTCTAAAAGAGGTTCTTGTGTACAGTATAAGACCAGATAATCCATTTCAAAATGTGTTCTCCTTGACGCTGGGGGCCATGTTATGGTAGAATTTTCCATATCCCAATTTTACTTGTACATATGTGTATATCTTCACAGCTTTGGTTGTATCATGTATCATTTTCTCTGTGTGTGTGTTTTTCTTCAATTTAATGAAAAAAATTTCTATACAGCCATAAATGTTCTCCTAAATTCTTTTGTGTTCATACTCTTTGATTCATGTGGTGGCGAATACCCTTCCAGCTCATTAATAGCATGTTCCCCTGCCCAGACTACGCCGTGCAGATCTTCCACGACGCAGTGAAGACCGGCAAGTTCGAGTGCAACCTGAAGCCAGACACGCGGCTGCCCATGATGTACATCGACGACTGCCTGAGAGCCACGATCGAGGTGATGGAGGCGCCGGCCGAATCCCTTACCATGAGGACATACAATATCAACGCCATGAGCTTCACCCCAGAGGAGCTCGTGACGGAGGTGCAAAAGCAGCTGCCCGATCTCCAGGTCACCTACGACATCGACCTCGTCCGCCAGGCCATAGGTGAGGGATGCCATTCTGCCACAGAGATCGTCAAGAATGGCTTTGTTACCCTATTAACTGAACATCAAATTGTTGTTGTGCATCTGCATTCTTGTATCAGAAAATTCTAATCGCTAATTCTAATTCTAATGACCTTTTCTTGTCCTTCCAGCTGACAGCTGGCCCATGAACTTTGATGACAGCAACGCCCGTAAAGACTGGAGGTGGAAACATGACTATGACCTTCCAGAGTTGGTCCAGACGATGCTCAACTTCATCGGCTCTGACTCGCAAATCGCCCGTGCTAACTGAGCACGCCCAGGCTACCTGTACATAGTGGTACATAGTGTAAAAACTAGATCTGCGCACAGCAGAAGCTCACCGTCTGTAAATAGTCTTACTCCATGATTTGGAAAATGCTTTTACTAGAGATTCTGGCAGCCAAGCAATCTACCTTCCTCTTTGTATCTAGAGGGGGATCTTGTGCTATAGTTGATTCCCATTAAATTACTGGGAAACAGTTTTGTGAAGACAACTTTCCAAGTGAAATGAGGGGAAGCTTCTGGAATCTGTAGCTCTGAAACTTTGGATGCCAGCTACGTTTCAGGTGCAGTTTAGGTCTGGGAAATGTTGCAAAAGTTAATACCATGGAGGGAGAAGATTTTCTGGACCCTGTCATGAAGATGGATTTGAAGAGACCAAAGGAATATTTCTGTGCAAATTATTACAATGTATCAAGGGCTTTACTTGAGGGGAAGTCAAAAACATGACCTGAAGTTGTATCATCCTTCTGTTAAATGGTTTTACATTGATTTTTCTCTTCCTGGGTACCAAGGAACAGTAACTATGTTTGATCATTTGTGAGTAAGTTTGTTTTAATCCCTGTCAGTATGAATGTAAAATAATGGAACATAGAATTGCATGACAAACACAGTGGTCTATTTTAAAATGGCAACGTACAGATGAGTGTTTGACAATATGCAGAATTTAAGGTTCATGATTAGAATGCAAAAACAATTCTGAAATGTCTGACGATTTCCTTGGATATTTATTTTATAAGATATTTATTCTGTGTACAGTGGAACTTGGCAGATGTTAGCATTTGTTTTGTGACACTGTACCAATGATCCTGCTTATTATTTTTTACTTTTCAAAAGGCGTATACCTCCATTTGGAGAGTTATCCTATTCTAGACGTGTTTGTCGGCTGTTTATGCAGCTACGGGGACAGCTTATGCACCTTCTTTATTCTTGATGCAAAATATTTACTATGGAATGAAACGATAAGAGGAGCTTTCTTTGGAGTTGTAGAAAATAATTTTGTTTTTTAGCTGCCCTTTTTGTTCCCGGAAATATTCATCAATAAAATGTGTTTAAATACGAGTTCGTCCAGACTCAGCCTGTTTTCTGTTCCATCCCCTCTCTGCAGGTCTTACCGTCAGGGCTGGGCTGGCAGTGAAAATCAGCACTTTTTTCTCTTTTTGTTTTCTTTTTTTCAATTTGGTCAGTTTGGGTTCACCCTGAGTTTGAACCACAATGGTATCCCTCTTGTCCTCATTCCAGCAGAAAAACCATTTATTTCAATAATTAATTAATAGTAAAACACAATATTCCTTAAAATCAACAATAAACCTGGCAGAATTCTTAAAAGCAAGAAATGCAAACTTCAAATAACATGGACATTACAGTGATGTCACCTTAAATGCAAGTGATCTGAGATTTTGGGAATAAAACAAGGTTAATCACACACAATGTAAACACACCAAATATAGATTAATATTGTTATTAAATTAAGGTTGAAAGGGCGCTACAAGTGACCAACCAAAACACTAAATTTGTGTAATTAATTCATTTAAAACCATGAAAAACACCACATGCTGAAAAAAGCACACTAGTACACTAAAACACACTAAAACCCCAAGTACCATCTGTGTGCTTCAGAAGAGTAGATGACATCAGTCTCCGTCCTGAATTTCAAGTCGGCCCGGATTTTGTGAGATACCCCTTGTGCCCCCAGATGAACCCCTCTGGGGATGAGGGCGGTCCTGGCATTCCACAGCTCTTGCTGGGTAATGCTGACCAGCAGCCACATCCGGGGCTGAAGGGGCTGTGGAGGTTAGGAGCCCATCCATTCAACACCTTGTCAAAGGTCAGATCAGGCTGCGGGTCTACACGTCTGCACAGGCCCGCTACCAACCCCCAGAATCTCTGTGCGGGCCCATCATCCCAAAACACGTGCTTGATGGTTTCTTCCTCACTGCACTTGGGCCTGAGGCAGCGGGGGTGTCTGGTCAGCTTAGGTCAGCCTGTATAAGACATTCCTGACTGGCAGTTTACCATGGAGGCACCTACAGCTCAGGTCCCGCAGCCTGTGATCCAAACCCCACTCTAGCCCATGTGTCTGCCTCAAGGCCCAGCATGGCCTGAGTACCCCTATGACCAAACAAAGCCTTGCTGGAGATTCTGTGCTTGGTCAGGGCCTCTGTTTTGACACCTGCCACAAAGAACTTACTCCACTTCACAGAGTGGTTGTAATGGGCGGCAGGGTCTCAGCCTTGGGGCTGGAGGGGAGCTGCCAGACACGGGCAAAGCTGCGAGAAGAACACACAGTCAGACTTGAGAAGAAAGTCAGAAATGTCCCTCCCCACTCTATCCTTTCTGAGATCACTTCCCTACACACATATTCATACTTGCCCCCCAAACAAGGTTGAAAACGTCCCTTGTCAGGCCTCTCCACATCAAGCAGGGCAAAGGGTACAGATGCCCAAGGTAGAGCAGGGAGGGAAAAATATCTACTTTTACTGAATATTGATTTTGGAGATAGAAACCTTGATATGAGATCAAAAAGGAAATCTGTGGTATCGCCCATCCCTAACGTGGACCCGGTGGCGGCTCCAGGTTACTTCCAGAGGGGGGTTGGGGGGGCATCTGAAGAGGAAAAATGACTTTCAACAACTTCTTTCTATTAGTGCACAAAATTAAAATAAAAATATATTACACAATTATATTACACAATAATTATTACAATGACTCATGCATTTAGGTGCAACTCCGAGAAAACAAGGAAATGATGGTTGTATGTGCAGGAACACTGGGTTCCGTGGCATATGAATGAAATCACTCAGAACCAATGAAATTGCAGGGGCACATTTAGGGGGCCAATCCAAATTTTGGGGGCGGGTGCTGCCGAGTGATTTATACATGTGATTCCGGGTTTTAGAGAAGTCTCTAAAATCGAGTAATAAATCACAGTTATACGGTACTTAATTAATTTGGGATTTGATCATGTGGGGGAACCCAGTGTAGAGATGCAGCAGGGAAAAAAATGACTCACCTAAAAATAACTCCCACATTTACTCAGGCTATGTCCACACGAAGTTTTCAGACGAAAATGATCTCCATCCACACAGACGTTTTCACATCATTTACGAAAGCAGTTCCTTACACACTGAAACGAGCATAAATGTATATCACGTGGCTGTCCACACGCTGATCGGTAAATTAGTTTCTTTTTCCGCAAATACGCAGCAGTGACACTATATAGCACGCTATTTAGCAGCATACAGTTTAGGAAAAAGGGAAAATGGCAATTAAAGCAACTTAATTTAATGTAGGCCTATGGCATGTACATTGCATATTAATATTCTATCCCAATAAAAAATATTCTGCATGTTTTTTTAATCAAGGGTTAAGCATTGCCCTGGTCTCAAACTGGCCCACAGCTGAGGTGGAGCTAGCCTATGGTATCACATGCAATTCCACTGCTACTGGTACTGGTTATATAGCCAGACAGTGGAAGATCCCAAGATCTGCCCTTTCCTGGCACAGGCCTCTCTTATTATGTAATGCCACTGCAAGTCATCAGTGGATATTCCTCCCAGCACTAACCACATCTTGCAGGAGGGGCTAACAGGTTGCATAAGAATTACATTCTCATCAGTCATCATCAAATTATGAAATATGTACCTGAAAGAAACTAAGGCACGAGACATGGGAGCCTGACCAGGATAAGGAGGAATGAAAAAAGTTCATACTTCTCATGCGATGGCTTCCAATCGCATTATTACCACGTCTTCAGCTTCCCTAAAATAAAATGTTCTGGGCAGTGAGCCAGTGACCAGGACTAGCTTTTAGCGGACCTCCAACCATGTGAGCCTTTCGTGTGTCTGCTGACTCGGTCAAATACGGGGGAAATTTATGCTCAGGCCAGGTGGGTCACTTAAATTGAAAAGCATGACAGGAGCAGCGGCTGACGTACTGTCCAAAAACGGTTCATCATTTGCTTTTGAGTACTGCTTAAAAATGGAAGCATGGTTGATCACGCGTTCAGTTTAGTTAGCATAGTCAAGTAAATAGCATCACACTAAATAGCTATAGAGCCATCCTAGTCGCTTATACAATAATCGCGGAAAATGTCACGGATATTTTTCCCTATTGGCATTAGTATCTGTTGAGGTGTTGCATGGGTGTTGGCAGAACTAAACTGACACTGTGTAGGAACAAAGCCATTAATCCCGGAGCACAATGGCATTTCAAGGATATGAGAAAGCATATGTCACGTTGGCTTAGTACAATTAAGTCTCGCGTGATAGTACTTGCCTACCACAGCTCGAAGTTATACAATAAAATATTATCTTATCTTAGATTTGTTTCATTTTATCTTAGATTTATTTATTTAGCAGACGCTTTGGTGTATAGCGACGTGAAAGTCAGGGAAATATATAGTACATTGAAAAGTTTTACCGTTGCATTCATCTAATTTACTTATTGCTCAAGGTCATGCCTGTTTTGAGCGGACCTATGAGGGAACTGTTCAGTTGCAGAGTCGCTTAAAAGAAATTTAATAGTATTTTCCCCGTGATTTATTGATGCGTTCTCTTTCTTGTGAAAAGAACATAGCTCGTTATAGTTTAATAGATTTTAAAAATTTACATACTAAAAAATTTTATATCATCAAACTGATCAACCAGAATTTAAATTAGAAAAAATACATCTAGCAGGGGTACAATTAAAATCGGGTAAATCGTCTGGTTAAATCAGAGTGCTCTTGTATATCACAGTAGGAATGACCGAAAAATCTTATTACGATTAGACCAATATAGTTCGCGTACGTCACGCCTAAAGGTGTGGAAATCAAGCTTGGGTGCAGCTGGATTAAGCTGATCGCGTTGTGCTTGCACTCGTTTGTGATAGGGGTTGGGCACAATACTGTAGTATTTATTGTCTGAATACTAACTAAACAATCCTGAATGTACATATAATCTGGTAGAAGACGCAAAACGTGTATCTTACTCAGAATACTTTTAGAATACTTAAAGAAACTGTAACATATATATGAGTGAAAAGGTATTTTGTTTATTTTTATAATCGTTTTTATTAATCAGGCTAAATGCTGGTGGAATATGGACACTTTTTCTTTTTAATGTTTGAACAAATGCGCAAATGAGAGGATTTCTGCGAACAAACAAAGCAATTGGCGCCTAGCCACCGTTTTAACCACAGTTAACAATTAATTTCACAATTCAGATTTATGCTTATGTATTTCATATTAAAGTATCTTTAAATGCAAAAATTGCTGTCCTTTCTAGTAATGTGTTCTTATTGCTAAGCTCACTGCGTGGACAACAAAGAAAAAGTTATGCTTGCAGAAGGAGGGGATAACATTGGTTAGAAAGTTCTGCTGGTTTAGAAACTCGATTAATGCTGACAAAATATATATTGTTTCAAAAAAGAGTATTTTAAAAGTATTCTAGTTAAATTTCATAAAGTGTACTTGTACCTGTACTTGTATATTCTGTCAGTATAAACCTGTTACTGATTTTCGAGAAAGGGTGTATAAGGGGGACAACAAGAGAGAGAAACGACGTAACCCACTAGATAACTAACGTCAAGTGACGCCCCCTAAACCACTGCTGATGCAAATATGGGTAAATTTGGCCTGGGAAGGTTATGACAACTCGATCGCTTTCGCAACTGTTGGAATCGAGGCACCGAGGAGCCAACCGGTATCAGGACAACACTTGGCTCTATTTTTCAGACGCTGTCGCAAGGCGGGTGTGTGGGTTCATCTGTTGATCTTTCAGCTGATATTCTGATGACCCAGATGAACGGGGGGGTGACATGATAGCAAAAAAAGGGGAGAAGGATTTCTGGCATTAACAGTTTAGTTACACTAAATTAGAAATAAATATAAGTAGCATAAGGAATAGATTCAGTAATCTCACCTCTGGCAATCTAATGAAATTAAAACAAGTCATCAAAACCAGTATATGTACGAGTACAGGCCTGTGTGTTTCGAGTTCATAGCTGTGCAAATTTATAGCCAACGTATCACAAGTACACATCAACCTACTGAAATTTGTACTGTCCAGCAACCTTTTTAAAACTATTAATGCCATATGACGATACACTATTCGTTAATAAAAATTATGTAATTTAAACATTTTATCTGGGCGGATAACAGTGCCGGATAATGAGGTGTATTACCGCCCCCTGGTGTCACCCTTCAGTCTCACATATTTATTTATTTATTTATTTATTTTAATTAAATAATAAAGAAAAACTATGCAACGTGTTTATTTTATTTTGTCGTTATTATTATTATTATTATTATGTGTTTTTAAATGTTAAGTGTGAAATACATTTTGTTTTTGTTCATAAGTATATCGTCACACGGAGGATTTTTATACAGGCATATAATGAGACACTCCTGTGAGGACCTACGAAGATGGCGATGCTGGCAGAACGTGGGTTTCATTCCATGTGTTTGACAGAACATTTATTATTGGGGTTTGATTACGTTTTTTACGAGTGAAACTAGTAATACGTAAATTAAATGCTGTTCGTCTTATGGATACATAAGGAAATATACGTGGAACTTGAATTCTGGTACAATTGGTGTTTAAAAATGACAACATAACGAGTCTTATCGCTGTAGTTTCTTCTTTTTTCCAGCAACATTCGAGTCATTTTACATCTCTCTCTCTCTCTTTAGCGACAGGTTAACGCTGTGCGTTTTTCTGTAGCCCGCAGGAAACAGAAATGGTCGGTCGATCCAAGGAACAGCACCTGGAGTAAAGATGAGTCCAAATTCGGCCAGAAGATGTTGGAGAAAATGGGATGGTCCAAAGGAAAGGTGAGTACATTACATGTGTGTTTATTACGTTTACCCGTATTTACATTTATTAGTATTGTGTACCAGCGTAACCGATGTGAAATTGATGTTATGTCAAGCACAGTCGAGACAAGCCTATTCTGTGCCCTCTTTGATAGACGATTTTTTCAGTTTGGTTTGGTTAAACTATCACGTACATTTCATCGTTTGATGCCCAGGGCCTGGGAAGAACCGAGCAAGGCGCCACGGAGCACATCAAAGTTAACGTGAAGAACAACACGCTAGGCTTGGGCACGACCGCCAGCTATGAGGTCTGTCGGGCAGACGCCGTCATCTAGGGGCTGCTGTGTGGGGGCCGCTACTGCGTTCTGTGTAAAGAAATTTTATTTGCGTGTTTTTTTCTCTTCAACAAGATGGTTTAATTCAGGAGGTAGCAAGAAATCGGTTATTTTTTTCTGTATGAATGTGTTGAATCTTCATACTGATGCACTGTGTTTTAGTGTCTAGCGGTAGCTCATTCTTACCCAGTAGAACTTGATGCTGTCTTTGCGCTTTCAGGACAACTGGATTGCCCATCAGGACGATTTCAACCAGATTCTTGCAGATTTAAACAGCTGCCACAGCCAGAATGGTACCTTTTGCTTTGGGTTGTAAACAGTCTGTCACTTGCATTTCACAGAACTCTCTTATTGTAGGCTGCATGAGGTGTTTTCCAGTACAAATGGTTAGAGGGCCTGATTTAGTGAAAGTGATTGACACAACACAACAAAATGTGTCCTTTGCGTTTAACCCATATGTGACACAGCAGTGGGCAGCTATTATTCTGCTGCCCGGGAAGCAGTGCTAGGGGCTGGTACCTTGTTGGTTGGGGATTTGAACCAGCAACGTTTCAATGACAAGTGTGCTTCCCTAACCATTAGGCCACCGCTGCCCTCTGATGATTATGAAGGTCTGTAGACATAACATGTCGATAGGAAGCCCAGTGAAAGCTTTTGGCTAGAAATGTGCCATTTTTGAAGGATGCTGAAGAAACATGGAAGACGGGACACCTGTGGTTCATTTTAATGAAAGCTGGTGGAGTAAATGCAGACAATTAGGTAGTGACTTGTTTTTAATCACCATTTATATATATAGCACACTAGGTGGCAGTATTGTAGCACTTCAGTTGAGGAGGATAGCTGATAGGCTGATAGCTGTTGTGCCGTGATTGAAAATGAAATGCTGCTGTGAGATACTAAGCATTGCTAATCTGATGTTTTTTGTTGTAAGTTGAACTAGCCATTGTACTGGAACAAAATATTAACTGCATGGTGCAGCTTTTTTTTGAAGGTGATCCTTCTCCTGATTCAATGGCATTTCATCCCTGGATGGCTTGTTTACCTTGGATACAACATCAATGGACGGATCTTCAGAACCTCTTTTTAAACATGATGTTTATGATGCTTTTTAGTGTTTCTGTGTCTGGGCTGGCGGGTCACGTGGGGACATTTTAGACGAAATTCTTAACGGCTTCTAAAAAAACACAACATTTAATGTTTCCTTTAAATTATTTGAATTTATTCCATATAGATCTACTGTTACATGTTTGTTTAGCTACACCAGTAATCACAAAACCTTCATTGTTTATGTTCTGTCTGGTTCTATTTGCGTAACATTGTATTCTTGAAAGTGCTCAGTATAGCTAATATTCAGGAACCGGTACTTAATCTAAACTGAAACCCATCTGCAGTCTGTCTTCTGCTGCAATAAGTCTTTTCGTTGTACCAACATTAAGCATTTTAAATTATCATTGTCTTTGCTGTTGAGTCTTTTGATGACTTGTGACATTTATGTCTTTCAGAATCGACAGCTAAGCCAAAGCAGAGTTTTAGCTTGGAAGAGAAGTCTAAGACATCTAAGAAAAGAGTTCATTACATGAAATTTACCAAAGGTCAGTGACCCTTTGTCCTGTTAAAATGTCTCTTGCTGCTTCAGATGGCATAACGTCTTTGATTCAACCAGCATTTTTCAAATGAATTGTTTATAATCAAAGTTATTATTGTTGACCCGCTGTGTTTTGATCACAGTCGTCAGACGATCTCATTTTGTCTTCCCTAGTAGTCTCAGGGATCAGCAGGTTACTCTTAAGTCTCCAAAACACCCCCCCCCCAGAACCGCAGCACAATCAGACATCACCTGCAGCCTGCTTTCTGTGAAGTTATAATAAATAAATAAAAAATAATGCCGACTGACCTTAAAACGGCAGCTGCGTGCCGTGGATTTTATTCAGAGGCCGTGTGGGAGAACCTAGGCTTCCAAAAACCCTGAGTAATAATCTGATCTGAGAACTATAATAACTTTTATCTGGTGACCGAGTTTTCACCTGTCTGGATGCAATAATGAAGCAGAGCTTTAATTTCATTCATTCCTGCTTTACAGGAAACTGGCCCTTTGTTATGGTCTGGTATAGCGATGGTTGGGCTGTATGTATGAGGATTTATTTGCTAACAAATATACTTGCCAGTTCCCTTCTCGTCATGGAGAAATAAGTCAATGGGCTCGTTGCTGAGGGCATCACATCACCACATCTGCAGGTAGTTTGGCCTCTGTGTTCCAGAACCAGACCATGGTTTGGAATAATTCAGTCAGGTGGTGCAGGGACACCAATACATTTTTCCAGGTCTCTGGTTTGTATGTTTGGGTGTCTCTGATGCACATCTCTGTCGTCAAGTGTTTAGTGCCGGGTTCCATTTGAATTTAAAACCCGTCTACCTGGATTTCCGTGCCGTCTGCCTGTTTTATTCTGTTCTTTGTTCTGGGGGTCAATACTAGGGGTGGGGGGCAGTTTGGGTGCACCGCTCCACTCTGCCTCACTGCTGAAGTGGTGCGGGTCACGCCGTGCACAGCCTGGTAGCAATGGACTGCCTGGCCCAGTTAATTTCCCTTTGTAGGTCAGGAAGCTAATAAATAATGGTCTGCTATGTTCTTGTAATAGAAGTTTAAATAAGTTTCAATTTGCTTCCCATGTTTAAATTGAGCCCTGTCGTGTCTTCTCTGTGAATGACCTAGAATCCGTTTTCACTGTTTAAAGACAATTCAAATCCCTTTAAAATGAATCTGTGTTCTGGCAGACAAAGCTTTGTTTGTGGTGATGGGTGTTTTTTTTGTTTTAGTGGGGTTTTTAAGCAGAGGAAAAGGTTACTGGGTTCTCTTCACCTGGCCCTAAGGGCGCTCCACAACAGGACTTCCTGTTTCCCGTGTCGACAGCTGGGGCCCTCGTTTGCTGCACTCTCCTCTCCATCCCGCCCTGGGGTCTGCAGCCAGCGCGGGGATCGCCCGCCGTTCAGTGCGGAGGAGGAGTGCCGTGCCTCTTAACGATATCGGATTCCCCCTGACAGCCAGCCAGACGAACAGGGATCCCTAATTATGACTTTGCTGTTTGGATCTCAAAACCCGGTGGAAACCGAAACCTTGTGTACGCTACTTGTGGAAGCCCCGCCCCCCCTAACCTTTTACATTCGTGTTTGTATGTTTATCGTATTGCACGAGGATCATACAGCTGTGAGACGTAACGGGCGTGCGTTGGCGCGTTCCGCTGAACATCCCCGCCTTTGCCATGCCATATCAACCTGTCAAGCGATGTCATCGCAAGAGAGAGGTCAAAGGTCATGTTTATATAGTATTGTACTGCCACCCGCAACTTGCTTTAAAGGGACAGGCGCGAAACAGCCCGGCCGGTGCAACTGGAATTCTGGGTTTTCCAGTTGCTTCCCTTGTTGCTATGATAATTGTTCAACACATGTAGTGACATGTTTGCTTTGCCCTCGTCCCCCGCCCTCCACCCAGTGGCACTCAGGGAGGGACAGGCCAGGTTGCCGACAGCGACCCTGCGCTGGGTGTGTGTGCTGTCCCCCAGGAGTTGCTGGCATTGGTCCCCACGTCTTGGGGGAGGCGTGGACCGACCTGTCATGGGGAGCAGCTGTGACGTTATGCCTCTTTCCCGCTGGACACTGGTGCTATAGGTCGTCCTGGATGGTGATGGGGGGTGCTATACATCCGCATGTATCAGCAAGTGTCTTAGTGACTGCTTAAGGCTGGCGCTGTTATTTACTTCAGGTTTAGGTTTAAACATTATAGACACTTGCGTCTCCACATCTCTTGTAAAACCATGTTCCCCAGATCCTGGATTCATTGAAACGTTCTTTCAGGATTAGTTTCAGGATCAGTTTCTTAAAATATGAACTCGCCTTATGCAGTGTTCATTCGCGTGATGATCAGGTATAGCTGTCATCAAATCAGTGGCAATCATGATCAGAGTCACTCATCATGTGAAGGAGCTGCTTCTCTCGCTGGAGATTGCCGAGCATCTGCTCTGCAGGGTCTTTTAACATGCCATTGTGGGCCCCCCCCATTGGGTAACTGATTGGAAAATGTACTTTTATTTAACCTTTCATCTTGACATGGCTGAAAAGTGCCAAACAGTCAGTTTGACAATCCTACTGTGTGTGGTTTAGAAGGTCGCCTGATCCTTCAGGTAGACATTATCCCAAAACCTCAAACTTCTACAGGTTAGCACATTTTTAACTGTAAAGGTTTCACGATGGTTGATTGCAGGACCCAAGGAGGTCAGCAAAACCGGTCAAATTTTAGTGAGAAAAGTTCAGGACCTCGGAGAACGGAGAGTTGACTTTCTGTGTTTATTGATGTTCTGCCATGCTTTGTTCCGCGGTTGGAGCTTTAAGGATTGATGGCCGTCTTTCCCGTGGAGAGGTGTTGCTGCTCCCATACCCTCTGCATACCTGCTGCGTAAACCAGTAACCTCAATTTAATTGCCTTCGCATTTATCAGCTGTCCTTTAGGAGACTTTTGATGTAGAGTTTATTTATGGATGCCCTCGACGTTCCACTGGTTGCTTCTGCTATGCCGGGCAAGATAACCCGGCGTTAATTCAACCCGCCCTGCATGGGAGATGTTGAGAAGCTCAGCTGGACCTGGAATGTTCCTCAGATATCACTTCTGGATGGGACTTTTTATATTAGTACCACAAAGATCTGGTGGGAAAATTTTCAGAACTTGTAGAGTTTCAGAGTTTTGTGGATCTAACTGGATTTTCTTTGTGGTAACTTGACCTTTTTTTCTTGCCGGTTGACTCTGAAGCGTATGACCTCAGAAGTCATATAAGAAATTTAGAAGAATCTCGGAATTTCCTCCAGCTGCCCACTAGTGCAGGAATCTGTCAAGCCTGGAGTCAGTGGATGGGATGCCACTCCATGACTTACGACATAGTGCACGCAGCAGCACTAGTGGGGAGCTGGGAGTCTGGGAGACGTACAGACTGCCGTGCGTAAATGTAATTTCTGATCTTTAATACCCAGTTACATTGTGGTGTTAGCTGTGAGAATCGGTCAGCGGCCCTGGAGCTCCTGGGTGTCCCAAACTGCTGTAGGCTCTTTGATGTGGCCTTTTGGGTTTCTGTGATGAAGGATTGCTGTGGGGTGGTGTGTGTGTGTGTGTGTGTGTGTGTGTGTGTGTGTGTGTGTGTGTGTGTGTGTGTGTGTGTGAGAG